>JAQPPZ010015334.1:2400000-3000000 GCA_028583015.1 Wollemia nobilis
AAAAATATTCAATATGTTCCCACTTTAAAGAATAACCTTCTTTCAATTAGTCAAATTTTGAAGCAAGAGTATAAGTTAGAATTTTAAAAAGATAATTATTGGATAAAAGATATGATAAATAGATATAAAGTATCTACTATAGGTACTTTAGAAGGAGGAATATATAGGTTCAATGTAGACAATATAGTCAAACATATTTTTTTTTATAAATCATGATAGTTTGAGTGAATTATGACACTTAAGGTTTGGGCATCTTAATTGTCAAAGTTTAGTATTGATGTCAAAATTAGATATGGTCTATGGGTTTCCTAAATCAAATAAAAATCAAGTGTTTATGAAGATTTTTTATATGAAAATAAGCACATAGATGGATTTATGAAAGAAGAAGCACAAAACCCAAAGGCATAGCTAGATTTGCTGTATAATGATGTTATGGGTCCATTTTCTACTCCATATTTAACTATACAATATATGCTCTAACTTTTGTTGATGAGCTTTCAAGAAAAGTATGGGTCTATTTTATTAAATAGAAAAGTGAAGTGTTTGAAAAATTTAAGATTAAAGCCCTTGTTGAAAATTAATCTTGGTGAAAAATTAAAGCACTTAGAACAATAATAGGAAGAAATATGCTTCTAGTGAGTTAATTTTTTATTGTGATAAATTTGATATTAAAAGGTACTTAATAGTTAGATACACACCCCAACAAAATGAAGTTAATTAAAGGAAGAATACAACACTAGGGGAAATTATGACATGCATGCTAAAGACTTAAAATTTACTAGATTCCTTCTAGTTTAAAGCAATGATAATTACAACATATATTCTAAATAGATCTCCATCAAAAGCATTAAGGAACATGACACCTTATAAAGCTTGGTGTGATCACAAATTATTTGTCAAGGATTTTAGAGTGTTTGGATGTGATTCCTAGTGTGCTAAGAAATAAGATTGGTGTTAAAAATATGAAATGCATTTTTATTGGCTATAATAAATAGTTTAAGGGTTGTAGCTCATATGATAATAATACTAGAAAATTCATCATTAATAGAGAGGTTGCATTTTATAAATGTCACAATGAAAACTCTATGCCACATGCACATGAAATTGCTTTCCAAATTCAATATGAATAAAAGGATGCCAGTGATAATGAAAAAAGTTCACCAAACAAGATAAAAGTCTTCAAGAAGTTTATAAAAAAAAAGAAATTATGGACAAATCTCATTATGTTAATTATGCATTGCTGACAAGGATAGAGAAGTTAAAGGACCCTCAATATTATGATTAAGCTAAAAGAAAGAAAGTTTGGGATGATGCAATTATATAGGAGTAAAACTTCTTGTTGAAAAAAATACATGGGAATTATTATAGATTCCAATAGGTAAAAATATTATGGGTAATAAATGAGTCTACAAGACCAATTTTAGATCTAATGGGTGTAGTGAAAAATCTAAAGCAAGACTTGTAGCCAAAGGGTACTCTCAAAAGCAAGAAATTGATTTTATGATTTTTTTGTCTAGTTACTATAATGAATACAATTAGAATTATATTTTGGAATATAGGGGTAAAAATTTATTGATAAGAAGACAATATTACAGATTATAGCAAAGCCCCCAACTAGGACTCAAATTAACAACAAAACATGTTAAAACCTCTCGACAGGGTTGAAACCCAAATAACACGAATAAACCACATTAAGTCTAGACATCCTTGTGGATCAACTCCCAGAGGCACTAAGAGTCCCCAATTGAGAGGCTCTCTCAGCTATCCATAATCCAAGGACCTGAAAGCTCAGAAGCCCTTTTGGCAAAATAATTAGCAACCCCATTCCATTCCCTTGGTATGTGCACAAAGGAGATAAATTCGAACTCTTCACTAATTTTGAGAATATGAATGGCCACAGAAGCCAAATTCCAATTAACATCCTCCAACCTTTTTCTATTTAAAATATTAACCAAAATTTGAGAGTCAAACTTGTAGATGCTCCTACGCCAACCAAGAGAAAACCCCCTTCGCAAGACCTCAAGAATCACAAGAGCTTCCATAAAATTGTTGGAGTGAACACCTTTATAAATGGAAAAGAAAAATATAACCACACCAGTAGAGTCTCTCCCAACACCACGAATTTTAGCATGTCTAAGATTACCCCTGTATGATCCATCAGTATTAATTTTTAAAACTCCTCTAGGGGGCGACCTCCATATACCATCTCTCTAAACTTTCTTGCCTATATGGGGAACCCTGCTAGGGTGAGAAGAGTCTACAACAAACGCAAAGAGACCAAGGACTTGCCATACCTTCTCCTCCCTAGAGTCTAAAAGAGGATCCACATCACATTTGCTATGGATAGTTTCTTGAACAATACACGAGATCCTTTTCCAAATTTATTGAACAACCAAATGTCTACCTTGAAAGATGCGATGGTTTCATTCAAGCCAAATTTTACAGATGATGCAAGAAGGGCTAAAATTCCAAGACACCTGGAGGAAGGGGGCATTGGATAGAAGTCTGCCTAGCCTGCTCCAAAACTCCACCAAGGAGAGTACATAAAAACAAGGATGGTTCCAGGTACTCCACCAATGGTACCAAATATCTCTGGCAAGGGAGCATTCAAAAATAAATGAGAAAAGTCATCCTCATTATTACCACAAAGGACACAAGAAGAGGGACCTTGAAATTCCCTCTTCCTCATGTTATCCCAAGTGAGGCATTTATTACAAGCAACCTGCCATAGAAAGAAGTTATATTTAGGCCAAGAAAATATGTTCCACACCTTTTTCCACCATGTGATAGGGAGGCTTCCAAACCTTTGCATATCAAGAACTTGATAACCATAGGATACATAACAGGTTCCCTTGGGATCAATATTCTAAGCCAAAATGTCTTTACCCCTTAGTGAAGAGCAGGGTCTCCCCACAAGAATAAGAGCAAGCACATCTCTGTCCTCAACCAATCCCCCTAGGGCCATTCCTATGGATATTTCCACTTGTACATCTCTAGATTACCAAAATGTTGGATTATTTTAAAGTCCTCCACATGAGACCAACCTACTTCCAAGAAACAAATACTTAGGGAACATAACTTGGGATATTGAGTCAAGATAGGAGGGTGGCCATCCCAAGAATCCTCCCAAAAAAGAGCATCTGATCATCGATTGCAAATCCAGAACAAATCTTGCTTAATTAAATTAGCCCCTATTTTTAGAGTATCCTAGATAACTGAACCTTTCCCAACCAAGTTGACTCTAGGGATATTAGACTCAAAAATACCTCTCAAGTACTTACAAGATAATATTTAAGCCCAAATTTAATCTTGAGAAGTACACCATCTCAAGTAGAGTTTCATAGCAAAAGCCTACCTAGAAATAACCGCTTGTCGCAACCCAAGGCCTCCCTCTTGAACTGGCCTACAAATATAATCCCACCTAACCAAACTCTATTTAGATTGAGAAATTTTTCCAAACCATAAAAACTATCTTGACAAAGCATCCATGTCCTTGATAAAATGAGAGGGAGTTGTTTGCACAAAACACCTATAAATTGGTAAATCTTGAGCAACATATTTTAAGAGCAACACTCTACCTGTAAATGAGAGCCATTTGATGGTCCATTTATTTGCCTTCCCTCTAAACTTATCAAGCATAGACTTCCAAGAATATCTAGGGAGAGGATGAGATGAAATCAGAATACCAAGATAAATGAAGGGGGGAGTCCCGACCTGGAATCCTAGAATTCTAGCAATCCTGGACTTAATACAATCAAACTTGTTATAGCTTTGAGTACTAATTTTAATTGGCAAGTTCATAAATGGATGTAAAGAATGGATTTATCAATAGTAGTATGAAGAAGTTTACATGGAACAACCACAAGGGTTTGTAAAACAATGACAAGAACATCTTGTATGGAGGATGAAGAAAGCTCTATATGGATTGAAGCAAACACCTAGGACATGATATGCCAAAATTTATAAGTACTTCAAGGATGAAGGTTTTGAGAAAATCTCTTCTAACCATAATATTTATGTGATAAGTTTGTGATGGTGTATTATTGACTATATTTCTTTATTTAGATTATTTTACAATCATTGGAAATTATGTTTTATTAATTAATGATACAAAAAGAGGATTAAGAAATGCATTTGAAATTAGTGATTTTGGATTGTTCTATTGGTTTTTAAGTATCCAAGTCTGGTAAAAATGTGATAGGATATTGCTCTCTCAAACCAAATATGTACATGACCTATTAGTAAAATTTAGAATGGAAGAATGCAAAGTAACACCTAGATAAATTAAAATAGGGATTAAATTATCTAAAAAATGTAATTCAAAAAATATGGATGGTACATTGTTTAGGCAACTTGTAGAGAGTATTATCTATTTGATAATAACCAAACTTGATATTGCATATGTATTTAGTTTATTTCCAAATTTCATGCTATGTCTTAAAATTTCGCATTAGAAAACAACTAAAAGTATCTTGAGGTACATCAAAGGCATTTAAAATCTCGAGATAAAAGTAGTAGTCCAATTGGGATATGTGCTTGTTTGGATTAATAGATGCTAATTGGGAAGGTTATATTGATGATCATAAGGCTACTATAGAATGTGTTTTTAGTATTGAATTAGGTTCTATAACATGGTGTAGTAAGAACCAAAAAACAATTGCATTGTCATCAACAAAGGCAAAATGCTTAACATATTGTACAATAGGTAGTGAAGGTAAAAGGTAAAGGTAAAAGTAAAGTAGTCTTTTACATACACCAAACCATAGGACATATGAGAGGACCCTCATAGAGGATGCTATTTATCCAATATATTCTTATTCAACCAAACTCTAATTACTAAAGTATGGTGTACAACTCTACCCCCATTGGATTAAACCTTGACCATTGAAGCAATTTGGTTGAGAAAAATGCTTGGTAACTAAAATTCTCTACAATATAAACCTTTACTATTGCATTGTTATAATAAAATCATAATTCAATTTGCAAAGAATCTTATCCACCATGCTAGGACTGAACATGTTGAAATTTATGATGTGGGAGCCTATCTTGCTTAGGGCATCACTTTTGATCCGACCATCAGATCGACTTGAAATTTTAAGAGGAGCTAGATATTGAGGAGGATAATGTTATAGGGACCTTGGTCAATTTTTCTAGGCCTTTTCAAGATTTTTTTGGGCCCTAATTCCTTCATCTAGTACCCCAAAAAAAGGATTTTAGTGTTTATTTTGAGTTTTAATCTCTAAAATATTCAAACTTTAATAACTTTTTATTTAGACATGGTTAGATGCTGATATTTTCTAGGACACCTAATATGGGAGTTACAATTATATGTGTTAATTTATAGGTCTACTCGAGTTTTTTTGTGAATTACTAAAAATGATAGTTTTTGGCTAAAAATGATAATTTGTCTAAAATAGTAATTTCTTATCTTTAGGTATTTAATATTTAGGGCTTTGTTTTAGGGTTTATTTTGGGATATATTCCCCTTGTATTGCATTTTTGAGGAGGGTGGATCCAATAATGAGAAAATATATCATTTCTAGGTTTATTTCAATTTGTTGCATATTTTATGTGATTGGAGGTAATTTGAATATTGTAACACTAAAGAATAACTTACAAACATATTTACTAAAGCATTGTATGAAAAAAGTATATAAAATTTAGAGATAATTAAGGAGTCAAACTCTAAATAGCTCGTGAAGTTGTCTTTTATGTACACTAAACCATAGGCCATATGAGATGACCCTCACAGACAATGTTATTTACCCAATATATCCTTATCAAACCAAAATCTAATTAATGAACTATGGTGTAGAGCTCTACCCCCATTGGATTTGAACCTTGAAACTCCTATTTGGAGTTCAAATGTCTTACCGTTAGGACCAATGAAGCAATTTGGTTGAGAAAAGTGCTCGGTAACTTAAATTCTCTACAAGATAAACCTTTATTGTTGCATTTTTATAATAAAATAATAATTCATTTGGTAAAGAATCCTGTCTACCATGCTAGGACTAAACATGTTGAAATTCAACATCATTAAATAAGAGAGTTGATACAAAATTATGTAATTAAACTTGAATATTGCAACACTAAAGAATAACTTACAAATATATTTACTAAAGCATTGTATGAAATAAAGTTTGTAAAATTTAGAGATAATTTAGGAGTCAAAGGATCAATGTAAATGGGTTTCTAATAAGCTATAATAACCAAAGAGGCATGTGAGACCCATGTTTTACGTAGTTTATTATTATGGGGGTTGGAGGGGATATTTAGTGTCCTTAAGTTAGGAAATTTGGGAAACTAAATATTTTGGGGGATGTTAGAATATATATATATATATATATATATATATATATATATATATATATATATATATATATATATATATATATATAATATTTGAGCTATCTAGAAATTTTAAAATAATTGGAGGTAGGAGTTAATGCACCTATCATGAAAAAAATCATGTGTAATTACTACAAATAAAAACAATGGGAAATCATTTATGTATGCTCCTTTTTGGTTTCAATTGTATCTTCCCTTATAGATCTACCAACACATATAATAAATAACAATGCAATATAATGTTTTGAAATAATTTTTATTTTAAATAGAGTGGAAAATGAATATATTTAACTTTAATCATGACAAATTAGATTCTATCTATGTGAATCTATGTGCTAGTATTGAGATATCTATATATTTTTTGAGACTATTGCTTACTATCCAATAGAAACAAAATCGATGACTGTAAACTTAAAAAAAAATCAAATTATGACAAACATAATGTATCAATAAAAGAATATATTTGTGGAGAATAGAGGGTCAACTAATGATGATATTTATCCACTATTTGATGAACCTTGTTGTACTCCTTTTGTTTTATCCATCTTGTATTAATTTATTGATAAGTTATTAACACTACATAATTGACAACAACAAAGTTTTGGTCACCTAACTATACTATACATTTACACTTTTAAGAGTACTCATTGTATGTCCTATCTATGTCACTATAGCACGTGAACATGCACGAATGTAGCTAGTAGAACAGATCTATTATTTTCTAAAAGAGAATTGAGTAAGTAGGGAAGAAATATCTTTGGTAGGTATGTTTAGGGCTATAACAAAATCAATTAGAAATTTTAATTTTAATTATAATTGTTTTAATTATAATTTTTTTAAGTATGTAATTATATATATAGATATATAATTTGTATATTTTATTATGAATTACTCCAAAATTTCCCACAATCACTTTTAAATCTACTAGATGAATTTGAACTTGCAAAATAATAATAATGGTCAGAATGGAAACAACAGGAATAATGGTGATGGCGAGGGTTCAGTGAATAACAACAGAGGAGTTAATCAGGCCAACAGAGATAGGACACAGAATTCTAGGCCATTGATGCCGACCTTCATTCCCAGAGCTGTCCCACAGGAGGAGCGTGAGCCTACCATCCAGGAGATGCAGGAATCATTCACAGATGAGTGGAACCAGGCTAGTGAGGAGTTCAGAGCAGGGATGTCCTTCCGAGATTATATTGACATGTAGATGAGACTTCTTCTCTGAAGGGACAGAAACCCCAATGGTGTGGTTGAGGACAAAATCCCTCAAATTTTTGGAGTTGGAGGAAACCCCAGTTCTCTGTTGGTGAATTCACATAGGATTCACACTTGGAGCTTCATCAGTTTTCAGAGGTATCTTTCCATGTTTGCTGATTTAGTATATTTCAAGGGTTTGCAGACATATTATGGAAATATTATATTTTGAAGATATATATATATATATATATATATATATATATAATTTGTATATTTTATTATGAATAGGGTTGTAACTTATAAGATAATTTTATAATTTATGGATTTTTTTTTGTAAAACAATAGAGATTATGTTATCTTAGAGGAATAATGTGGTTTTGATTAAATGATTCTCTACTAAATATTTTGCATGGACTTGGTCAAGGTGACCTAGTATCTCCTTATCTCTTCATTATTATTAGTAAGGCTTTATATTTTGCAAAGGCCATATCAAAGATGCTCAAGTCACAAAAATACTCCCTTTTAATATCAATTTTTGTTTATAATACTTTTCTTTTAGGTCATCCATCAATTCACAAATCCATGTAATTTAAATCAATATAAACATCCTATGAGAAGGTTGTTGGATACTTTTTTTTTTAAAGCGAAAAACCTCTTGCGAAGTCACCTTGGTCTGAGAGACCACAAACAGGGGGTTCTACATCGTCAAAGTCACCCGGGGGTCACACCCGACCCTGCCCACACCAACATTATCAATTGGATTTTAGATACCCAATTCAACTTTTTGGTAGGGTGGAGATTTGAACCTAGGACCTCCCTTGGAGGATTGCCCTCTCCTCTCCAACTCACCTACAACACTTGGGTGGGTTGTTGGATACTTCACTTATGCTATAAAATCTAAGATTTTTTTATTATTAACATTATCCTAGATATAGTATAGATTATTTTGGATATTTTAGGGTTTAAAGTTAACAAATTATCATCAATATATCTAGGTATTTATTTTTTTGGTAGAGGGAAGAAAAAGAAGCTTTGGAACTCAATTTCAGATAAAATGAAATCTTGTTTGGTAGGTTGGAACGTAATTTCTTAACCATGGCTAGAAAAATATGAATTATAACATTCACATTATAATTTAAAACTATATGTATGATGTCACTTTCAATATTTCCAGTAGCTATAACTTTTAAATTTAACAAAAAATCAAATGATCTTATTTTGAGAGGATGTGAGGAAAATTTAAAATTTTCTCTTTGTAAGTGGGATAGAGTTTGCAAAATAAAGAATATTGTAGTGGCATTGTTATACAATGATAAGTTTAACACTAGGAAAATATTTTTGTTGAAGATTAGTAAAATATCAAGGAAAGAGTTGAGAAAAATGTTACTTCAAGAAAACATAGGTACTATAGATGCAACAACTTTTTTAATGAAACAAACCCTAACAAAGGGTTTAGTAACATGGAACTATATTTTAGAGAATTTGAAATTGGTGAAGAAACATATTAGGTAGTTAGTCAATAAGGGGGATTAAAAAAATTTCATTTTTTGCTTGGTTGAATCCTTATCCTCTTATTTATGATAAAAAATTACAACCACTTGATTGGTATTATTTAGGGAATAGAGGTTCAAAGGCCAAATAATATATTGATATAATCAACAATTATAATTCATGAATTTCTATTAGAAATCTAGTTGAGGGAGAGTATGTCGTAAAATTAGTAGATATGATTTAAAATATGCTTCAAGAGTTCTAATTATCCAATTTTATATGGAAAAATGAGTTGGTTTAAAATCTATCAGAACATGGTGGTTACTGAGTTAAGTTGTGATATAAGGCTATGGAGTAATCATAAGTTTATCCTCTCATTGATTTCTCTTAGAATAATATTTGGTCATTTAAGATCCTCCCTAAAGCTTGAATATTCCTTTGGTTAGAAGTCTAAAATAAAACTATTACAAGTGAATCTCTATAGAAGGGAATATTGCAAATATTTTAATTGTGCCTTGTGTAAGAAGGATCTAGAAATTCGATCATTTTATCCTTTAATCATACCAATTGGGGCTATATTTTATAGAAATTTGAGAATATACTTGATATCTTTTGAATATATTTGATGAAATATTGGATTTGTTATTTGATAGCATTATGCATTTTATGGAGGATTGGCCTTTTTATTATTTGTTGAAATCTATAGATTAAAATGAATAACATATTTTTGAACAAAAATCTCAAAACCATTCCCAATGTCAAAATCATATTATTAACTCTCGCATATTTTTCATAGGCATGGTGCTAATTATGAGAAATCTCAAGTGTGGAAAAAGAGATGTTGGGCTCATGGGTGCAAGAATTGAATATATAATAAATCCAAAAGAATGATGTTTTATTTATTTAATTGGTTATATGGTTATTGAAATAGGTTACCATAGTATTTTAATAAAATATGTAGTAGTATTACCATAACATGACACTCAATATTTTGAATCTTATCATTGTGCAATAACATTGGCAAAAAAATAATGTTTTTTTTCTTTTAATTAGTTAAATAGGATTGAGATAGGTTCCACTTATACTACATCATGATCACCTTACCATTTTATTTCAATAAACTATATAAAGATATTATAATAACAATTTGGTAGTTATAAGTATATCACCTTGGAAAATTTGAATTTGAGTCTCTCTCTTTGAAAGTCCATGTTTTAAATTACTTTATATTATACCATATGATAAAAATAATACCTTGTTAATTACTATGGTTTCTCAATTTAATACATTTTTGATGGAACTCATTATGCTAATTATAGAGGTCATGTCCTTTGAAATTGATAGTGTCGTAGTTGTAGCATATGGATTAACCACTTGAATGCACTAAAATATGCTTTACTAGGACCCACAATTTGATAGATAACATCAAGGATGATATAACTATTTAAATATTTATAAACTATAATTATTACATACTAGCATAAAATTTTGCATGACATTTACAAACCAACTTTTAAGTTAGAGGGATATAAATTTCTAGACACTTCTATTTGATAATAGTTTGCAAAAATCATAATTAGATTTGTGATAAGTATAGTTAGGAAAAGACTCACAATTGCATCATTCTTAATTTCTTATTATTCATAAAATCATATTTCTTGATTATCTATATATCATATATATATATATATATATATATATATATATATATATATATATATATTTGGTTACATAGGAGAGTTGGTTACATCCACTATTTTTAGTAACTGGTCACGTAGGGTTCAAACCACAAGGACTGCTTCCAACAAACCTATTTGTCTCATTCTTTTTTACCCGACGTGAGATGGGGACCACCGGTCACTCGGGGTTTATACCATCGTTGTCGATTTGGCATGCACTCAAAGGATTCGGAGCAGACTACTACCTTTGCAAAGGGTTGACTTCCCCCCAAAGTTTCAACCTAGGTCTCTTCTTGGTAAGTAAAATATTTTTCTTTAAAAGGAAAGAAAATGGAAGGAATTTTTTCATAGATGTATTTCTAATTAACTAGTATTTTTACTAAAGTCTATAATTTTGAAATAGTAAAAAATGTTAATGGTGTGAATTTTCAAAAAATTACAAAACTCTTGTCGAACAACCAAGATGAAGATATTGATGATGTAGAAATCACGGGTTTTTGGGGTGACCCTTGATGAGACTCAATAAAAAAAACCATACCTTTTAGATTTTCCCTCCATCCCAAAGGTCTCCTTTGCAAAAAATCTTAATAAAGGTACTAGAACCCTTTCATAGAATCATAAGGAGTTGAGTCTTCCAGAGGAAGTTATGACTACCATTCTTAGCAAAAACTCTCTTTCCCTTGTTGGGAAGTTTATTGGCTCCCATCCGGATATGGAATCCATCCACAGATGGGCTTTCAGCAAATGGAAACCGAGTGGTCACATGAACCTAATTGCCCTTTCTAGAGGATTTTTCCTCATACGGCTAAATAACGCAAGTGATACCAGTCGTATTCTGATTGGAGGACCATGGTTTTATGGGAGATGCTCCCTCTTTCTCAAATTATGGGATTCCAGCTTCAACCCAAAAAATCAAAGCATTAGCATTGCGCCCATTTGGGTGAGGCTCCCAGAACTGCCTATGCATTTTTGGGATGAGGGCATTCTCAAAAGTATTGCTAGCACCATTGGGGACCTCGTTGCTTTCGACCCTACAACCAAAGCCTAGTCTCGAATGTTGTATGCTCACTTCTATGTCATGGCAGATCTAAATTCTAAGCTTCCCACTTTCATCGATCTCACTTATGGGTCCTACCAAAGGTGGTAAGCATTTGAATATGAGAACAAACTGATCTTCTACATCGAATTCTAGAAGCAGGGTCATCTTAGAGTGTAGTGTCCTCTCCTAAAGAAAGAAACCAGAGGCCCTCGACCAAGGTTGAGCCAAAGACCCTCTAGCTAGAGATAAAGCAATGGGCCCCACCCTAAAGGACCAATGATGGACAAAGGAAAATGCATTATCTCCAGTCCTTCCTCCAATCCACCTCTCTAGTCCTCTTCCAAGGTACACTCTCTTTTTGCAAACCCCAACTTGTTTGAGGCTTTGTCTGATGTTGTTAACTCAGACCCTAATGAGCTCTCTGCCCCCGTGGTCGAACAAGTTCCCCATCCTGACCCTTCTTTAGCTAATCAAGGAGTGGTCGAAGATGGCCCTCCATGCCCAGCCCAAGTCATCGACACTCCATGCCTAGTCCAAGTCATCGACACTCCCCATTCTCCCAAGCTTACCGAAATTATTTCTCCTAAAAAATCCCCTTTTATTTCTCCTAACAAGAAGACTCCAAGTGAGTCTGTCCACCAATCCCCTTCTTTTGCATCCATGATTCCTCCATTTTCCCCAAATCCTGGAGCTTTTCCATCCAAGAACCCCATCTCTATTATTGTGGGTGAATCATCTAGCCCTCCCATGACCAATACCAGAAGCCACAAGAAGCCTCTTGCTGATGTTGGAGCCAATAAGAAAAAAGGGAGACCATCTGGGCAGGAACAGAGAAGAAAATAAATTGAGGATGATATTGCTAACGATACACAGACAACTTTGATCTCGTCTCTATCGCCAATCAAGGAAATGTCCAAAGAAGAAGGCAAAAGACCTAAACCCTCCCATTCCAAAGGAGGGAAAAAGTCCTCATCCAAAATCACCAAATGATTGTTATCTCATGGAATGCGAGAGGCCTCAATGGTTCAACAAAATAAAGGGTTGTTTCATCATTGAGGAAAGATCTTAAACCATCAATAATGATCATCCAGGAAACCAAGGTTGATTCTTCAAATATTGAAAGGGTTGTCAAATCCTTTTGGAAAAATTGTAAATACATAGCCAACCCAACCCATGGAGCTTTAGGCGGCCTCCTCTGTCTCTGGGACCCTCTAAAAGTGGAAGGGCAACTCATTTCCCACTCAGACAAAGTCATAAACACCCTCTTTAGCTACAAAAAAACTAACACCCGGTGGATCCTATCTAATGTCTATGCTCCTAATATCCCTACCGATAGAACCTCTCTGTGGTCAACCCTAACCCAAATGAAAAATTCCTTTCCTTGCAAAGAGTGGGTCCTAGCTGGTGATTTCAATAATCCCCTTTACCCATCTGACAAAGTGGGAGGAATACCCATCACACCCCATTGCTTTGAACAATTTGCAGATTTTGTTGACTCCAATGAACTTATGGACGTAGAACTCAAAGGCTCTAAATTCACCTGGTCTAATCAAAGATTTGGAGATCATCTTATCCAACTCAGACTAGATAAATTTCTCATTTCTAAGGAAGTTATCCCCTTGTTCGGAGATGCCTCCTTATTTTCCCTACCTAGAATAGCCTCTGACCACAACCCTCTAGTTTTTGAAATCCAAAATTCTGGACCTTTCTATAAGTCTCCCTTCAGGTTTGAGTCCATGTGGATCTAGCACGAAGACCTCAGACCCAAAATTTTAGAGTGGTGGCAGCAAAATTTTTGTGGATCTAGAGCCCTCCAAGTTTCATTAAAACTCAAATATGTAAAAGAAAAACTCAAAACTTGGAATAAAGAAGTATTCGACAATATTTTTGAATCCAAGAAGGTCATTAGCAACCAACTCAAGGAGATTGAAGATCAGTTCCAGTCTGGTCTTGCCAGCCACAGTCTCAGACTCAGAGAAAGAAATCTGCTTTTAGAATTTCATAACATCCTTGGTAGGGAAGAAATATTTTGGAGATAAAAATCCAGGGCATTATGGCTCAAGGGAGGAGATACCAATACCAAGTATTTTCATGCATCTACCCTAAGGCATAGAAGCACCAAAAAAATTAGGGATCTTTGCAAAAGGGATGGTTCAACTACATGCAACTTGGAAGAAATCAGATCTGAGGTGGTAGATCATTTCCAAGATATTTTAGGTTCAGCTCAATCCTATCCAGATCAAGTGGCCAATTCTCTTCTTCAACACATTCCCACCCTCATTAGTGATGATGTTAATGAGTTCTTGCTTCAACCCTTTTCCACTGATGAAATAAAAGAAGCCCTATTCTCTATGTCGACTGATAAAGCCCCTGGTCCAGATGGGTTTCCTCCGTGTTTCTTCTAGACCTTTTGGGATATTGTTGGGAATGATGTTTCTATAGCCATCCAGGAAATCCAAAAATCCAACTTCGTTCCTTGAGCTATCAATTCCACATTTTTAACCCTCATCCCCAAATCCCAAGATGCTTCCTCTCTGAATGACTACCAACCAATTAGCTTGTGCAATGTGTTCTACAAAATTTTAACCAAAACCATGGCCAACCGAATGAAATTCATCCTTTCGTCCATCATCAATCCTTGCCAAGAAATTTTTGTGAAGGGGAGAGTAATCACTGACAGTGTTGTCACCATACACGAGCTTATTCATTCTATCACCAAAAGTGGAAAGGCAGGTTTCTTCATGAAGCTTGACATGAATAAAGCCTTCGATAGGGTCTCATGGAAATTTTTGTTTGTTGTGCTATCCAGGTTCGGTTTTCACCCCAAGTGGATCAAATTAATTAAATATTGCATCTCATCTACTTGGTTTTCTATTCTGGTTAATGGATCTACTATAGGGTACTTCAAAAGTGGGTGTGGTCTAAGGCAAGGAGACCCTCTCTCCCCCTTATTTTTATCATCCTAGCTGATTCTTTGGGAAGAACTTTGAAAGTTGCCTATTCCTCTAGAGACATTTTGGGCATCAAACCATCCTCTGATCTTCCTTCGATTTCCCACCAACAATTTGTGGATGATACCATTTTGGTGAACCGATCCATCGTTCCTGAAGCTAAAGTCATAAAATCTATTATGGATTCCTACAAGCAAGCAACCAACCAAAAAATCAACTTCAACAAAAGCAACCTTTATTTTCTAAATACTCCTATTCAGAGGTAGAATAAAATAGCCAGAATTCTTGAGTGTAATATTTCTTCCTTCCCTTCCACCTACCTTGGGCTACCCCTCTTTCAGGGCAAACCAGTTGCTAATATGTGGAACGAAGTCATCCAAAGAATAATGAAAAACTTATAGGGTGGAAAGGTGCTCTTCTGTCCCAAGCAGGCAAAGCCACTCTTGTTCAGACCAGCCTCCAGAGTGTTCCAATCTATTTCCTATCTCTCTTCAAAGCTCCCCGATCAATCTGCCATAAAATTGAACAAATTCAAAAATGATTTCTTTGGTCTGGGGCTGAAAATAAATTCAGATTCCACTTAATGGCATGGGACAAGGTGTGTCTCCAAAAATAATAGGGAGGCCTCGACCTCAGGTGAATACACAAAATGAATTTAGCAATGATCAACAAGCAAGGATGGAGAATTATTAAAAATTCTAGAACTGGTTGGGTCGATATTATCAAAAGAAAATATTTAAGGAGAGGATCCTTACTTGTTGACAACCCCCTTCCTAAAGGATCTACCTTTTGGAATGCCATCACTCAGATTATCCCTATCCTAAAAAAAGGAATCAGGTGGTGCATTGGAGATGGTTCTACAGTCAAATTTTGGGAAGACCCTTGGGTGACCAACCAACCATTGATTAATGATCCTGCACTGAGAATTTTTAAACCAATATCTAACCACTTCTTTGGCAACAGAGTCAACAATTTTATATCCAATGAATCTGGTCACCCCAGGTGGAAATATCTGCCCTAGAATGAAGGCAACCCCAACCAGCACCTGATGTGCAAAGCCATTTTTGATATGCTCAGGGGCAGTGTCATCCCAAGCATTCCTTCACAGGACATCCCTGTTTGGTAGCCTTGTGAATTTGGCCTCTTCTCTATCAAAATGACATATCACATACAAGATGAATCTATTTGCAATTGGTTCCCGTGGAATGCTTATCCCAAACCATTGTTTTCTTTGTCTGTCAGCTTGGGAATCTGTCCACCACATCTTCCTTGCTTGCCCCTTCTCCATTGGCATCTTGTCTTCCCTTCTTGCTCTGGTCAACTTAGCATGGACTATCCCTAATTCCTTAGCTGACCTATGCATCCAATGGCCCCCATTGTTCAAATTTTCTCATCTCAGATCTTGGTGGTCCTTTTTGCTCCCTCATTATTTATGGTAGATTTGGTTGGAGTGGAACATAAGAGCTTTCAAAGATGAAGCTAGGAACCCTGAATCTATTTTCTCAAAAAATTTAGCTCTGGCTACGAAAAATGCTAACTTGGTGTCTTCAACTGACAAACCCATGGTCCAATATGAATCCAGGCTGGTGTGCACCCTCAACCTATCTCCCTACCCCAATATTCAAATTTGACCCACTGTGGATAGGTCCTTGGTGTCTTGGACCCCACCCCCATCGGGTTGGCTTAAACTTAATTTCTATGGGGCAGCAAAAGGCAACCCCGATAGGGCCAGTTGTGGAGGAGTGATCAGAGATAATGAAGCCAAAATTATCCTAGCCTTTGCAGAAAATATAGGGTGTCAATCTAACAACTTCATCGAAGCTAAAGGAGTGTTTCAGGGATTGGTGGTGGTAAAAGAGATACATACTCAGAACCTTATTGTGGAGGGGGATTCTCTCAATACTATTAATTTCTTAAAAGGGTCTACTCACCCACCGTGGAACGTTGCAACACTTATTGAAGAGTCGAAGGCTATTCTCCAAAGCTTCAACAACGTTGTGGTCCAACATGTCTATCGAGAGGGAAACAAAGTGGTCGATCTCATGGCCAATCATGGGCTTCTATAGGAGACCCTCATGATATGGAAGGGACCTTTTCCCCAATGCTTAATGCACACTTGTACCACCAAAGATAATATATCCTATGCCTAAACTCTGCAAGTGTCTTAACAAGTTGGCCAATCACCTGTCCCATTTGATGGTCACAATGAATGGTTGTGGGTATTCCCTGTCTTATTTCCCTTTGTAGGCCTTGGGCCCTTATGTAGTTTGTTTTTGCTGTTTATTTCCAGTCTGACCCTCTTTTGGTTCGTTGGGCGACTATGGAGATTACCCTTCTAAGCTCTGATTTTTGGTTTTATGAAAGGTGAAAGCTCTTCCCTTGGAGGGATTCTTTCCCTTTTCTGGATGTAATGGTTTGGGGATCCTCTTAAAACCCCACTATCAATCAAAAAAACTTCAAATGATTAAAAATAAGTATTTGACTTTTAATAAAATAAATATTATGCTTTCAAATTGAACACATGCAAAAGAATATTACAAAATAACAAGTTATCTAAATATTTTTTGAACACATTATAGTTTAAATTCAAAGAATCAATTACCACAAAATATATTTTAATTGAATATAGCAATCAACCTTTGAACTAGCATCACCTAATTAATAGTAATCCTACTAGAAGCAATTTTTTACACATATTAAAAATAAAAATAATTGAAATAAAGCCATTTTCCCTTCTCCTTAACGTGGTAGGTAGGTATTTATTTAATATAGTAGGTGGATATTTCTATTGTAACCCTATTCTATTTCAATTATACTTTACATCTATTTAAAAAATAATAACGATGAATTGAAGCCATACAACAAGAATGAAGTCAAATTGACTTAACCCCTTTATTTTATAAGCAATTTTTAGAAACAAGACTTAAGCTAAGTTTATTAGCCAATGGTTATATTTTTGTTTGAAACTAAATATTATGTACAATTTCTTTGGGATGGCCGTAAATATGACATACTTTAGATGATGGTAAACATGACACTTTTTGGAGTGTGTTGACTAGTTAATGGTGTAATTTATGGCCTAAAACAAAATATATATATTTTATTAAGAGGATTCTACATAAGTAAAATCTAAAAATCGTGTAGTTTTTAAAGAAGGAAGTACTAGAGTACATGTGTTATCTATTTCATGGATGTCATGTTCCCCACAATAAACTCTTAGAGTGCATACATTTATTAGTCAAAGGAAACTACTAGATGCATGCATTTATTACTCAAATAAAAATTAGTATATTTTATGTGCTAAATAATCAATGACAACAAGATGGCCATTTTACACCCAAAGAAACCCAATAAAATACAACATTAACTAGTCAAAACAAACTACTAAACTACTAAACTACATGTAATTACTAGTTAAAAAGCATATCTATTAACTAGTCAAAGGAAATTACTAGAGTGCGTGTACATTTTCTAGTCAATTATAAATAAGATAAACACCATGATACCTAGATAAAACTACTAAAGTGTATCCACTAACTAGTAAAATGAAACTAATACTTTGTGTATGCCTTTACTAGTCAATAATATGCTTGCATTAATGAATCAAAAAAATTATTAGAATACATGCATTTACTAGTCAACAAGGGGAATCTTATTGCTCAAAAATAATTATTGGAGTACATGCATTTCTATTCAAATAAAACCATTAAAGCACATGCATTAGCTAGTAAAAAAATATCAAACTATAAGTATTTGTTCGTAATGACTAGTGAATATATTTATTAGTCAAAAGAAAATACCAAAGCACATGTGCTTATCAATAAATGGAATATTAGAGTTCATGAATTTATTATTAACAAATAATAATATAAGAAACATTGGAAGTAGATTGCATGCATTAATCAAGATCTAATCAAACTAATCCTAATAGATCAAGAAGAGATGGGGTTTCAATATGAAGACCCATTACTATTCTAAATGATCCATATAAAATCATAGTAAATTCCTTAGCCAAGTGAATTAATATTCATATGATAATTTGATTTGCAATTGAGAATCACTAGTGTGCATTATGAATCTAGTCCTAAATTTAGACTTTAAAAAGGATTATGAATGAGTTTGTTGTCCCTTTGCCCTCCAAATTTTGTAATGGATCATCTTGGAACCTAGGTTTTGATGTAAACTAACACATTTATTTATCTATGCTTTGGATCTAGTCATTATCAATGGAAATTTATCTAAGTCAGTCCTCTTATAACACTTAATTAAGATAGGATACCCTTAAAACCCCTTTTTATATAAAATTATTATAGATGCCTTGGTTGTCTCTTTAAAATATTTACCTAGGTTAGTTTATTCAAGGGCAAAAACATGGTATTATGACATGATTTTTAGCCTATTTTTATGACTTTAAATTCTAAAATAAAGTAATGTACTTAAATTCATCAAGGAATAAGTGCTACTTTTTTTTTTTGGAATTTACATGGTGGAATCGGTAGCCACCATGAATCTGGGCAGACTGTTCGTATTTTATGACCGCCATGGTATTCTGCATTGTCCACCCTAGAAGCCGCCATACAGATCTTCGTGTAGTCCGCCCCTATAACCAACATGCCACAATCATTTTAAACCTCTTACGCCACTGAAAGCGGCAGGAAAGGGACAAGCGTTCAGTCCGACGAAGCCCGAGATTTGAACCTTGGACCTCCACCCTTGAGAATAAGTGCTACTTTGGTTGAGAAATATAGGAAGGTATAAATTGGAAAAACATTTTGAATTAAGTATAGAATAAGAATATTTATCTTTTTTTAAATAAATAAATATAATCATACTAAATTATAAATTTTAGTAGAGGTTGTCCTTGTTTTTTAAAGTTTTATCAAGATATATTGAGTTAGATTCATGGATAATTCCATATGACATGAGCACTTTGACAAAAATTCTATGAGTATGTCTAGGAAAAATATAATCTTTATAATCCTATTGCCAATATTTTAATTATTATTTATTTTCAACTACAATATAAAATCTTAGGTAGGTTCTTGCAAGGTTATATATTGGAACTCCAAACACCAACAATTTTTTATAATCTTTACATACTTGCCTAAAAAAAAACTAAGTTTATTTTTGCTTTCATACATTATCTTTAGTAATCAATAAATAAAATATGTAGCTATAATTAAACCAAATTAAATTTAAATACTTATTTTCTACATCCCATTGTCTATATTTGGAAGATAAATTATTATCTAAAATAATTATTTGATGCTTTATAAATTTATGGAATATCATTAGACAAATGGTTATTAGCATAAAAAAAAATGTTTTTCTTACCTTCACATTTTAGGAGTTGGATTTAGTCAAAATAAGTTCTTTTTAGCAATCAACTACAGGTTAAGATTTATACTACCTCAATTTGTAATAATCTCAAGGATTGGAGTTGGTTAAATGCTAGATAAATTTGTAACCCTTTGATCAAAACTTTATGCAAGATTCTTGTCCTAGTGGTTGTCATGTCCCCCAAGCTTAATGAAATGGAATGGAATCTTTTTGACGTTTCATGGTATAAGTGTCTAAGCATGGCAATCAAGAGCAACAATGTTAAATAGGTTGCTTGTTTGACAAATCATTCATCTCAAAGATTTCTACTAGGTGGCATTTGCTTAAGTATGCTATTTCTAGTACCATTTTTCCTAATTGCGAATCTAGTAAGAACATTTTCATTTTCTGATTCTATAGATTGGCTAGGTAGATGTGGTAGACATTGTAGAAAGATCCTTCTCAATATTTGGTCAAAAATTCAAATGAATGGAAATTTCTTAGGTTGGGCTAAGTAGTTTAACAAGGTGTCCGAGTCTTTTTGCTATTTGATCATGGGTGACATGTCGTTTGTGCGATGTTGCAACTATTTTTATGATGTCAAACTTTCCTTAGAATTTAAAATTCTCTGATTTGACAACATCATGTAGATGAATGCTTTAGCTCTAGATTTCAAAGAAGAGGACAATTGGAGGTAAGATGACCAGCAGAGATAACAAAGTTTTATTGGGTGGCAGAGATAATAGGGTTTTATTGGGTGGTACTCGTACTACGCTATCTACCAACAATGAAACTTTAGAAAAACTTAAAGGAAATTATAGCAAATAGATCTGAATCACATTTGATGCTAATTGAGGTTCTACCAGTAGAAATTCTGAAAAAATAGAGGCTCTGAGTTATTGTAAAAATGAAGCTTGATACTAGAGCGTGGACTTACTTGTCAACGTTATGTACCTTCTTGCCATCCACGATCATTTGGCCATGTGACTATTATGAGTATATTATGCCAAAGTTAGCTGAAATAATCCTTCGTGTCACGTGGTGGTTGCATTTTCACTCATTCTAACTCTATAAAAAGTTCCGGCCCGTGTATTTGATCTACCGGACGCCACATTTTCCTTTATAAGACCCCACATTCAATCCGTAATATTGATTTGAACAAACAAAAAAATCTCACCAATTTATTATCATCATTTTTTCAACCGGTAACTAAAAAATCGAATGGCGCTTTGTACATGAAGGATGGACAGTGTGTCTACTTCTTCGCCCAGACTCCTTTAACAGCATAATAACTTACTGCTACCATTAACAATTGCAAAAACAAAAATGCGTTGAAATTTGGGTAAATAAATTAGAAAAGGATCACACAAATGCAGGTCCTTACTTCTTCGCCCACCGTCCTTTAACATCATAATAACTTACCAGTAACATAATCCATAGCAAAATTAATAATGCGTTGAAAATTAAGTATATATATTTTTATTGAACCAATAATTATATTAAATAAACGCGAGTACTGTGGAGCGGGTGGCGGTTGTTTGGTGCTGTCATAAACGACGGACAGCTTTGCTCACGTACCTTTAAAATAAAAATAAAAAAATAATAATTATATTAATTAAACAAAAGAGGTTACAATAGGAAAAGGAGCAGCTCCGGGTCTAAGATCATTCACATTATCAAAATAAAAAAAAACAATCAGAAAAAACAGAACACAAATACAAAACCAGCCTTTAAAAAGGGTTAACAAAGAGCATAATTAAGCATAGGGAGCCACTCTGGATGAGGAGATCATTGTTTGGATTAAAAGAGCCCAAACCTATTTGACGATTCTCTGCAGGGGATTGACAGATCAAGAGTTATCGGGAGTAATAGTGTTCATCAAAAAAACCACAAAACCCTAACCATAGAAAGTAGAATTGATCAAAACTAAAGGCGATAATGGAGTAGAACGAGGAGAGCAAGAGGAGAAGTAAACCAGCCGAGGAAAACGAATAGCATGATCAGTACAGAACTCCGACCACGCTGTGGAGAGCGTGAATGCGAAGGACCTAGCCCTATTGTGAGCACTCAGCCGAATGACCTTGAGGCCAAAGAATGTTGCCCTCTCCACCTACTATGTGGAGGCCTCACAGAAATTGAGTGACCTTGAGGCCGAGGGAGGTCAGGCGAAACCTTGCTGATGGTGCATGGAGCCTGGCACCAATACTCAATAAGATTCATCAAATAGATTCATCAAATGCCCCAACTCATGTGCCACCTTGAAAGCCTGCCAATAGATCTGAGAAATAACAGCAGAAAATGCACCATAATCTTTTCATTTATAAAAAACTGAAAGGAAATTAGATGTGGAAAATAGATAACAACATTCCTAGATTTCCATAGCTGACGCAAAATGATCAAAAAAAATTCCACAGAGGAACAATATAAACAGACCAACAACTATTATTAAAAAAAAATCATCTACCATATAAAAATCTAGAGATGAAAAGGTTTAAACAACGACTGAATCTAAAGCCCAAGCAAATTGGGCACTAGAACAGGACCAAAATAAATGCTCAAATGTTTCAAATGTATTAGAAAAACCAACCTTATTAGAAAATGATGATCTTAGATTCAAGATTAAAATGCTAGATACTGTTCAAACGAACAATCTAAGTAAGTAAATAAATTGGAAAAGTCTCAAGTCGGCTACGTACGTAGAGGCATATCTTTTTCCTTGACGCATCCTACAGAGAAAAGACGAAGGTTGGATATATTCCTTGCCTTAAAATGCGGATTCTTCAACTTTGCCTGGTAATCATAAAACATATCTGAGTCACTTAATACTGTGGTATCCTTTAGGGCAAAAAAAAAAAAAAAGGGAAAACTCCAAACTTTTGAGGCGGGAGATAACGGTGCCACATATTTCACGTTCACCGTCTCTCTTTCTCAAACTACTCGTGGTGTAACGACCACGCCTCATTTACTTTCTACCGTAACGGCACCCACGGCCAAAATATCGGTGCCTCGCAACTACGTAACGGAAATAGTGACGAAACTTCTGATCACATACATTTACCCCTTCAACAGTTACCCACCGTATGTCCCCGCTACCTCATCGTAGCATGTGAATTTGCAGGATTAGAACCGTGGTTTTATACGTTTTTAACCACTAGATTAGGATCTCAGATCTATTAAATATTTTATATGTTAAATTTAAGTTACCCACCGTACGTCCCCACTAACGTCACCGTAGCACGTGAATTTGTACAGTCGTAGTGATTACGACACCTTCCATTACGTTTTGAATAAAAAGAGATTGCTTCTAGAATTCTGATGGCACGGGAAAAGGAGAAGCAGGAGTAAATGGCATACGAATTTCTGGGGATGCAGAGGAAGGAAAAGAATGTGAAGGGAGAAGGGAAAGGGGCGCGGGTAGCTCCGAGGGGTTGCCTGGTGGTCTACGTGGGAGAAGAGGAGGAACAGCAGCGGCGATTTCTTATTCCCGTCCATTACGTATGCCATCCATTGTTTGGAGAGTTGCTGGAAGCGGCGGAGGATAAGTATGGACTCTCTCAAGACGGGCCGCTCAGGATTCCATACAGCGTTGATCGTTTTATGCGAGTGACGGGCACCATTAGTCGATCCGAGTATGGTTGTACGGCGTTATGCCATACGTTCATTCGAGCGGCCAAGTTTTTTTTACAGTCATTCTGATTCTTTATAGAGAAGTATAATTTTTTACACATCCACCATGGGGATTCCATATTATAGAGAAGTATAATTTTTTACACATCCACCATGGGGATTCTTTATGGAGAAGTATAATTTTTTACACATCACCATGGGGATTCTTTATGGAGAAGTATACTTCTTATTCTTTAAATGCTGCTAATTTGTTGGAAAACGCGTTTTTATAAAACCATGATTTTACATTTATTAAAAGTTGGTCACGCAGTCTTCAACTAATGGTGGTTAGTTGAAGTAGGCCATTTATATTATTAGGTCTTGGGTTCAATCCCATCTTGAATTCAATTATGTTAGTGAGTGAGAACTTTTATTTTGAATCTAATTAATATTATATATTATTGGATTAGTTTTTTAAAAAAAAATTAATATTTTTTATTTAATAGTAAATTTAAGAAATATTATTTATATATATCAAATATAAATCTTACAAATTAATTTTAAAATTATTTTTAATAAGTGAAGTAAAGACCGAATTTTAATTCTCAGGAGACGGTAATGCTAGTTGTGCAGACCGTGGATAGAGGCTGTTTGTATCCGTGCTGGCTCCTGTGATGCTTTAAATGTTTTGTGCGTGTTGCTATAAATGTTTTGTCCGTGTTGCGTTTGTATCGTTTATAATTTGTGTTTCTTATTTTAACGGTTTTAAGTAGATCTATTCCTTTTTATGACAATTAAAACTTTTAATTTTAGATTTAAAGTTTCATCTGTTTCACTGTAATTAGCTAGGTAACAGCTTTAAATTTCATGTCCAGGTTTTACTTTTTCATAGTAACAGAAAAACAACTCTAATAGAAGATTCTCAAAAGGTATAATATTTAAATTTAAAATAAGGTAAGAGGATAAGTGTGTACAATTAAAACATTATAATTTACATATTTTATATACTTGATAAATAATATATTCACATATTCACTGATAATACAACTGTTTTAACTATGTGTATTCATAAATAATATTGTTTTACAGTTTTTTTAAATATTAATTTTAAAAAGATTAAAATAATTGTTTATATATTTTAAAAATTAAAAAAATATTCACGCGCTTATAATAATAATTTTAAATATTTTCCTTAAATTTACTCTGACGTCATACACCCTCATACATATTGGACTCTAAGGATCACTTTAACCACTATTGTAAATTCAAGGACTTTGTATATACTTACTTTCAAAGTATGGCCATCACTATGGAGTCAAGCACCCTCATTCTATATTCTTTTTAAGTTTTCAACCCCGGACCCCCAATTTTTTCTTTACTAGTTTGTAGCAACTTTTCCTTCTTGGGAGAGCTTGTTATGTTAGAGAAAATCACTATATAAAATATAGAAAAACAATTATAGTGTTTCAAACTTTAACAACGGAATTAACAAAATAAGACAAACACACACAGTAGAAGAGACGTGGTTCACCCAATGTGGGTTACATCCATCAAGAATTTTCAGTCCTTTCTTTCTCAATCCAAGCAATAGAGGGTTACAACCTACAACAAACATCTGCTGTAATTTCCTCTCTATATTTACAAGGAATCAACACAGTAATTTTTCCTTGTATACTCTGTTTTTTCTCACAACTATATAGAAGAAAAAAGAGAAAAAAAAAAACTGCTTTTCTTAATACATTCCAAGATTAACACTAATAAAAACAACAAAAACTTTCCCTGGCTGTCCTGTTGTAAATCCGGAAACTTTCTCTGGTAGACTAACAGACTATAAATCTAGAAAATTTCCCTGCCCGTCCTGTAGTAAATCCAAAAAATATCTTTGTTTAACCTCCTCATAATTAGGCTTCATTCCTAACAATCTCCCACTTGGAGACTAATTCCATTGCACCATACTGCAACCAAGGACTAAAAAATTCTCATCATGGCCTCTTATTCCTTAAGGCCAACTGAAGTTGAGCAAAAGCTCAACTTTTCTCTTGACACCACTTTTGTAAGCATGTCGACAGGATTTTGTGATGTGTGAACTTTCCCTAATTTCAAAGATCCATCTTCCACTACTGATCTAATGAAATGATACTTGAGTTTGATGTGTTTAGTTTTTGAATGGAATGTCGAATTCTTCGCAAGGTGTATAGCACTCTGGCTATCACTCCACAACCTATTATCCTCTTGCTTCTTCCCCAGTTCTTGCATTAGTCTTTGCAACCAAACCATCTCTTTTCTTGCTTCTACAGCAACAACATATTCAGCTTTAGTGGTTGAAAGGGAAACTACATGTTGGAGTTTAGAAATCCAACTAACCGCTCCTCCTCCTATAGTAAAGATGTAGCCAGTAGTGCTCCTTCCACCATCAAGATCACCTACCATATCAGAATCTACAAAACCTTTCAAGCATATTTTAGAGCCTCCAAAATTCAAAGAATAATTTGAAGTTCCTCTCAAGTACCTGAGTATCCATTTTACCGCTTGCCAATGTCTTTTTCTTGGATTACTCATAAATCTACTCACTACTCCCATTGCGTGGGCAATGTCTGGTCTTGTACAAACCATTGCATACATCAAGCTTCCAACCGCTGATGCATAGGGAACCTTAGCCATATGCTCTTGTTCCTTTTGTGTCTTGGGACACAAATCTTTGGTGAGTTTGAAATGCTTTGCCAATGGAGTAGCAACAGACTTTGCATTGTTCATGTTGAATCTCTTAAGCACTTTTTCAATGTATTCTGCTTGTGACAATTTTAGAGTGTGACTCTCCTTGTCTCTTGTTATCCTCATACTAAGGATTTTTTTGGCTTCTCCCAAATCCTTTATGGCAAAGGATTTAGCCAACTTCTTCTTGAGCATGTTTATATCTTGCATATTTGTTCCTACAACTAACATGTCATCCACATACAATAGCAAAATAACATAGTTACCATTTCCAGTTTGCTTAAAATATACATAGTGATCACTTTGACATCTTTCAAACCTTTGATTAGCCATGAACTTATCAAATTTTAAATACCACTGTCTAGGAGCTTGTTTTAACCCATACAAGCTCTTTTTCAGTTTACATACCCAATCCTCTTTACCTTTCACCCGAAAGCCTTCTTGGTTGGTGCATATAAATTTCCTCCTCCAAATCACCATGAAGAAATGTTGTCTTCACATCCAATTGCTCCGGATACAAATTTTCTATAGCTATAAGACTCAAAATAGCTCTAATAGAGGTCATTTTTACAACTGGATAAAAAATCTCATCAAAATCAATACCTTTTTTTTGAGCGAATCCCTTGACCACTAGTCTTGCTTTGTATCTCTTATGCCCTTCATTCTACTCTTTAATCCTGTACACCCATTTATTGGTTAAAGCTCTTTTACCTTTGGGTAGCTCAACCAAATCCCAAGTTTGGTTGTGGAATAAAGAGTCCATTTCTTCATTCATTGCAAGCTCCCACTTATTCCTGGTATCCATCTCGTAATGCTTCCTGAAAACATTCTGGCTCACCAGCATCAGTATACAAAACATAATCAGAGAAATGTTTAGGAATTTTACTTATCCTGGTAGATCGTTTAACAACACTTTCTAGAGATTGAGGTGCTTGTTGCTGGTGTTGTACATTTTGATCTTCTACCACTTTTGGAGTTACCTTTTCTATGTGTCCATCAAGGTCTATGTATTCAGTAACTTCCTCTTTCAGTTTCTTTCCCTGCAACCGATATTTATACAAGTTTTTTTCATTAAATATGACATCCCTACTTCTAATGACTTTTCGGTTATCACAATCCCATAATCTATAACCCAAGCCATCAATACCGTAACCAATAAAATAACACTTTTGGGCCTTAGCATCTAACTTATTTCTGTTCTCTTTGTCTATATGCATAAAAGCCTCACATCCAAATACCTTAAGGAAAGAATAATTTACTGGTTTACCTGTCCAAAGCTCTTCCGAAATTCCTCCATCCAAGGCACTAGACGGTCCTCTATTAATCAGATATACTGCAGTATCAACAACATGAGCCCATAAAAATAATGGTAATCCTGCATGTATTCTCATGCTCCTAGCACGCTCCATGATGGTTCTATTCATTCTTTCCGCAACCCCATTTTCTTGAGGTGTTCTTGGAACTACCTTGATTCTTCTAATTCCATTTTTAGAACAAAACACATAAAATTCTCTACTGCAATATTCTCCACCATTATTCGACTTTAGACACTTTAACCTTTTTCCAGTTTCATTTTCAACTAATGCTTTCCAATTCTTGAAGGTATTAAAAACATCACTTTTATTCTTAATGCAATATATCCATGTTTTCCTTGTTGCATCATCAATAAAAAGTACATAGTAAGAAGAACCTCCAAGAGAAGTTACCTGAGCTGGGCCCCAAACATCTGAGTGCACAAGCTCCAATTTCTCTTTCTTCCTTTCCTTGCCATCCTTGAGAAATCTAACTCTCTTTGCTTTACCATAAACACAATCCTCACAAAATTCCAAATCAATCTCTTTTAACTTAGGCAATAAATTTCTTGAATGTAAAATTTCCATACCTTTTCCACTCATATGGCCAAGTCTTTGGTGCCACAAAGATGCACTCTCACCTGTAGAAACTAAATTCATGGAGCAGTGAGAAAAATCAGAAAGTAAATAAAGAGTACCCACCAATTTATCTCTAGCTACTATCAATGAATCTTTAGTAACTTTCCAAGCATTTTCTTCGAATGCAATCGTGTATCCTTCACCATCAAGCTTACTTGTCGATATAAGATTTCTCTTTAAATCTGGTATGTGTCTCATCTCTTTAAGATCCCATTGACATCCATTTGGGGATTTAAACAAAATATTTCCAATACCCATGATTTTACATGGTTGGTCATTTCCCAACAGAACCTGTCCATAATATCCAGAAACATAATCTATGAAGTATTCCTTATGTGAGGTAGCATGGAATGAAGCACCACTATCAATTACCCAATAATCACTATTTCTATCAAGAGATAAGATTAAAGCATCTTGTAGAAATTTTCCAATAATATTGGCTTCCGAAGTGTTACCATTATTATCATTACCTTCATTTCCATCACCCTTTCTTTGCCAACAGTCCTTCTTGAGATGACCCTTTTTGCCACAGTGCCAACACTATAGCTTTCCTTTTCCACGTGATTTGGATCTGCCTTTGGATTTTCCATGATGTGAACTCTTGCCTCTTTCTCTTCCTCTTCCTCTATTCTCAACGATTAAGGCGATGCTAGATGATTCTCCTATGGTTTTTCTTCTCATGTCCTCACTGAGTATCACACCAACCACATCATCAAATTCTAATTTATTTGAACTCGAAGCAGAGTTACTTACCGCCATTACCAAACTATTCCAACTTTTCGAAAGATAGCATAAGATTAATAAGGCCATTACCAAACTATTCCAACTTATCCATGAATCCCTTGGTAGTCTTTTCATCAGAGATGTTGAAGGCTACGGTGGCTCCCAAGCATAGCCTCACAGTACCCAATGCCTTTATATCAAGGAGACTCCACTCCTCATTAGACATAGTTGAAGGTCTCTCTATTTCCCCCTCAAGAGGTAAGTAAAGATCCTTCTGGTACAAGTAATCCTCCATTTGCATCTTCCAAAATTGAAAGTTATGGCCATTGAATTTTTGAACTCTAAACCTCCCTTCTTCCACCATTGCTCCCACTTGATCCAGAAATTCTCCTTCTGTCAAGTGCACCCAAAAAAACAAACGCTCTGATACCACTTGTTAGAGAAAATCACTATATAAAATATAGAAAAACAATTATAGTGTTTCAAACTTTAATAGGAGAATTAAAAAAATAAGACAAACACACAGTAGAAGAGACAACAATTTTAACGTGGTTCACTCAATGTGGGTTACATCCACCTAGAATTTTTAGTCCTTTCTTTCTCAATCCAAGCAATAAAGGGTTACAACCTACAACAAACATCTGATGTAATTTCCTCTCTATATTTACAAGGAATCAACACAATAATTTTTCCTTGTATACTCTATTTTTCCTCACAACTATATATAAGAAAAAAATAGATAAAAAAAACTACTTTTCTTAATACATTCCAAGATTAACACTGATAAAAACAAAAAAAACTTTCCCGGGCTGTCCTGTTGTAAATCCAGAAACATTCTCTGGTAGACTAACAGACTGTAAATCTGGAAAATTTCCCTGCCCGTCCTGCAGTAAATCCAAAAACTTTCTCTGTTTAGCCTCCTCATAATTAGGCTCCATTCCTAACATGTTATGGACACGACCTTTATTGAAAAGTTTCTTTTACCAAGGGTCACGTGGATCACCTATTTTTTATTTGATGGTCTATGACAACTTTCCCTTCTTGGGAGAGCATCATTTGGACATGCACTCTTTTGAAGAGCTTGTTTTACCAAGGGTCAAGAGGGTCCTATGTCTTCATGTGGTGGTATGCAACCATATTCCTTCCTAAAAGCATCCCGTGGACTCGTGTCAACGAGTTGTTGGGTTTGTAGTGCTCTAGGATGCTTCTCTACGGTCGGATCTTGAGAAGTTTTCTTTGTTTGATCAATTTTGGAGAGACCCCTCATGGAGGTATTTTTTTTTTTTAATTTTTAAAATGATAGTTAGAGTAGCATTTCCATGCCTTGGTGGGAGTTTTTCATTTTTAAATTGCTTGTTTGAGGGGTATCCTTTCTTGGGTGGGAAGCTTCAAATTTAAATCATTTGTGGACCTTGTCTTAGTTTAGTTTCTTATAGCCCCTTTTTATGGGATTTCTCGCTTTATAAAAGGTTTGGGGACCCTTTTAAAACCCTTTATTCCAACCAATCAAACAAAAAATATCAATTGTTAACCACCTATATTTCCCTTGATAATATTATTACTGAGAATTAAAATTTATAATTGCTAGCTTAAAATAGTTTCACATGATCTACATGAAAGCACGAGATTCCGGGCAGAGGGAGCACTAATTATGCAACATAAGACGAAATGTAACGCTTTAATCCTATGCACAAAAACGAAGAAAGGAGACAATTTGAAAATGAAAGAAAAGATGTAAAGAAATCACAGCCCTCTTTATTCAAATATCTTATCCTCGGTTACATAGACGTCTCCTCCCTTTTTGGGGGCTAGGAGCGTTAAATTCGTATTTGTTACAATATGTGACTTAGTCTTCCTCTTTTCGCGTGCCCACGTTTGAATGGGCGGGCCAAGACGATGCCGCCGCTTACGTCGATGAGTCCTTCACCTCTCGCTGCTCCTCCTGCGAACAAAGAAACAACGAATATGTCAGTAGCACTTGCTGCAAGTGAAAAGTGTTCGTTCTTCTAAAATCATCAAAAGATGCATGCAAACATTTATCTAAACAGTAAACAAAATGATTCTAAACAGCCTGAAAACTTGACAGAAGACAGAAAATGTTACCAGAAGGCCATTGCCACTGAGACAGCTGGCCAATCTGCCTTCAACTGGAATTCGTCCCTGGGTGGGACGATTTCTGACTGCAATTCGTCCCTGGGTGGGACGAATTCTTCTGTGTTGAAGAAGCCGACCTGCTGCTGCTCCAATGTCGATTCCCGAGACCTGCAAAACGCCTGCAAACAAGGGGGTTATGTAATTGGGGCCATTTTGGGACGACCCAGATGGTCGGATTCTCCCAATTTGGCCTCTACCCTCGGGAATTTGATCTCGCCACCTGCAAGTCGGTGAAACAACAAAGCGACACAAAACATACTAGAATTGACCAAAAGTTACGAAATTGCAGCTATGAGTTAACCAAACATAATAACACAAAATGCAACCTGAAAAAGTAATCTAGAATGCTCTAAAACTTAGAAAGTGCGGGGGTGCCCAAGTGGGCCTCCCACCGTTGGCACTTGATTCCGGCGCCAATCCACTAGGGATGGGCCCAAAACCTCTTAGGATTGGGGGGTCGGCGAATTGGTTGGTTCAGGTGTCCATGTGTTGGATTTGGGTCAGGTTCAAGCTTCCAAAAGCCACCCAACAACCTCCCTTGCAAAAGAGATTGGTGGATGTGGGAAGGTGAACCAAAAGGGATGCAAGTGGGTCTTCAACTCGGCAGCACTTCGTTGCTTGAAAACTCCTTCAACCTGTATATTTTGGGTGAGAAAAGTCCCACCTTTTATAGACCCATGGGGTCTCTTTTGGGAGGGAAGCACAAATGCCATGTGTTGGTCATAGGCGCCATGTGGCAGTCTTGTCTTCCCATGAGGGAGGGGAGTCCTCCGTTGACTTGGGCTTTGATAAATGCCTTTTGTGACAGTCTTCTAACGGCCCCCTCTGTCCACATACACACGCGTGTAAGGAAGGAGTCATCAAGCGACCGTTCCGGGCTGCCACTTGGCGCCATTTGTCTTTTTGCCTGTTAAGCTTAGAATTCGTCCCACCCAAGGACGGATTCAGAATTCGTCTTGGGGTGGGACGGATTCTATTTTGAATTCGTCCCTGGGTGAGACGAATACTGGGCAAAGTGTCCAAGTGTGCCAAATTGCTTCTTGACCTTACAAAATTGCTATGAAAGTGGTTAAGACCACCTGTTTAACCTCCCGAGGGCTGCCCCGGGGGCTGTGTTTGTCAAAGCGATCGGTGTTTGCAGTCACATAATCGGATTGGTGCTGTTTTGGTGTCTACGGATGCCCCTTTTTGGGAAGCGCTACGGGTGACGCGAGTCTTGAGCAAAAATAGATAACCAAAGCACTAATGATTAGGGTTTCTTGGTAACCTAACCAACTTTTGATGCCCCAAGTATGGAAAGGGCATGCATTCTTGAATCCTTGCTTCGACGAGCTAAGGAATTTGATTTCAAGTATTAACCTATTTTGTTGAGGTGTGACTTGAACTTAGACATTGATCGATCATGAACGAGGCAAAGGGCATTTTTATCCTCGGGGGGAACCTTGTGTTCATGATTCACGAAATGCCAAGTGTTTGATTGATTTGATTGTTGCTTGTTTACTGCCCCAAGCGGGAGCGTGATTGTCTTTGTCAATGATTCTTTGAATGCATGTCATTTTCCTTAATTGGGTGTGTGATTGTTGGTTGGTGACTAAGTGTGACTACCCCCTCAAGCGACGAATCGATGAGGGAATGACCTTCGTGAGAGAAGCGACGAGTCGCTTGACCCAAGATGACTTGTGCAAGGGTGCCTTTAGAGGGTTTACCGTTAAGCGTGTGCAATTTTTCCAACATTTGGACCTATTTTTGGTGGGTGTTAACCCTTTTGGTGATGCCGTAATGAGGTGAAATCATCGAAAACCTAACTTCCCGTGGAGCGGTCCGGCTATTGTAGCCTTCTTGGGGAAGTAGGAGAGAGATAATTTGGACCTCGACATCGATTTTCTTTGCCAAGAGGTTAAGTGCAAGAGCACTTATGTCCGGCAATGTTTATTGCTTTGTTTTTATGTTGCATTTTTGTTGTTTTTTTTTTTTTTTTTTTTTTGTGACACCATTTGGGGATTAAATTTTTGAAAATCCGTCTCCCGTGGAGCGGTCCGGCTATGGTAGCCTTCTTAGGGAGTAGGATAGTGATAATTTGTAGACCCTGATGTCGATTTTTCTATGCCAAGAGTTTAAGTGCAAGAGCACTTGTGTCCAGCAATGTTTATTGCTTTTTGTGTTGTTTTGATTTTCTTGTTGTTTTTGAGTTGGCTTTTTTGTGACATCATTTGGGGATTAAATTTGTCAAAAACCCATCTTCCCGTGGAGCGGTCCAGATATAGTAGCCTTCTTAGGGAGTAGGATAGTGACACATTTGTGACCCCATCTCATTTCTATGCCAAGAGTGTTAAGTGCAAGAGCACTTGTGTCAGCAATGTTTATTGCTTTTTGTTGTTTTGATTTTCTTGTTGTTTTTGAGTGGGCTTTGACCCATTTGTGACGTCATTTGGGGATGAAATTGTCAAACAATCCGTCTTCCCGTGGAGCGGTCCGGCTATGGTAGCCTTCTTAGGGAGTAGGATAGCGACAATGTAGACCATGACATCAGTTTTTCTATGCCAAGAGGTTAAGTGCAAGAGCACTTGTGTCTAGCAATGTTTATTGCTTTTTGTTTTTGTGTTGCATTTATTTGTTGTTTTTGTTGTTTTGATTTTCTTTGATCTTGTGCATGATGGTTGATGAATATGGATGTATGCATGTTGATTTATTTTGATGGATGCATATGCTATGATGAATGCAAATGGTTTTGATTTATATGTGATATGCAGATATGAAATGGATGAATGGGGTTTGTGATGTTTGGCTATGGCACCAAGGACTGTTTAGAACTCTGTTATTTTGTTTTTAGGTGATTGTTGTGATGCATGACTTTGTATGTATACATGTGGTTTTTTTTTTTTGTATTTTTTTGATGGTATTGTAAGGATGAAAAGTAGCGCAGTTGGTTTAGAAATGTAGCTAAGGTTTTCTGAGACTCAGACGGTTTTAACTCACTAGCCATGACTGTACTTTATCTTACAAGACTTTTTGACCAAGGTATGAATCGGACTTGTTTTTGACCCAGTTATTTTTCACATCCCTGTGTGTGCAATTGAGTTCATTTAGTGGTATTTGTTAGGATACCGCCAAGTGCGGATGGGCTTTCAACCGAACCTGTCTTGAGGATCACCTAATTAGCTCCACGAATTCCTTTGTTGTATGTACTAAGATTAATCTGCGGTGTAATCCAGGATGCCATAAGCTAGCTCATCCACATGCAAATATTGATCTGTACGCAAGTTAATGTGACAGATATATCGTCATGCGGGAGGTTTACTTCTGTTACCCATTGGCTATCAACCAAATTGGTACTGAAGCTTGCCTTATGACCTATAGAATGCTGAGAGTTCCAGGGATTCAAGGTCAACTCCCTTCTTTTCTTCAATTGTATTGGGATACTTGCTCATTGTAGTGATGAGATCACTTGTTTATTTTGATTTGTTTTTCTTTCGAGCAAGGGATTGGGGTTATGGAGTGACGAAAATCACTGTTGTTTGTGCCTTTTGATGTGTGCACTGTAGTTTGTCAAATTTTGGAGTTTTGACATTTTGCAAATTTTTTGTGTTTTGCAACTATTGAGAACTTTAGGGATTCTTAGGGAATTGGGTAGGGAGGATGCTTGTCCTTTTGCCAACTCTCAGCATTCTAGGGGTCATTCGCACAGGGGGATGAGCAAGATAACCGTTTCGCTTGTGGTGACCTAGATTATTTTGCAGGTTTCATCTTTCGTTCACACAATTTGGGAATTTTTATGTGTTTTGATTTGTGTTGGGATGTTACGTAACAAGGTGTATTTCAAGTATGACTCTACCTTCGTAAAATCTGTTCGACTTGATACATTACATGGCTAAAGAGGAAAATGATGACTGAATCACTGAAACTCTTGGTACATTCCCAGACCACTGACTGTAGTGTGGTAAAAGTTATGCTTGGTGTTTTTGTAACATGAGACAATGCGGAACAAGATGGACTATCAGAGCTATTGCAGCTTATGGTGCCTTTGACCTATATGACTACAAATATGCAATGTATGGATGCAATGCTTAATGCAGCTATGTATTTTTGTAATTTTGATGGATTGTTTTTGGTGAAGGTGAATATGAGGTGCGAGAATATGAATTTTTTGATGAATTTGAGTATGCCTAGAATTGAGATGCAAATTTTTGTTGTTTTTGATGATTTTTGTTGTTTTGTTTTTTTGAATTTCTTGATTTTTTTTGACCAAGCGATTGCGATAATCGTTGGAGCTTTTTGGGTTTGACCAAGTGATTGCGATAATCCTTGGAGCTTTTTGGATTGACCAAGAGATTGCGATAATCCTTGGAGCTTTTTGGTGACCAAGAGATTGCGATAATCCTTGGAGCTTTTTGGGTGACCAAGAGATTGCGATAATCCTTGGAGCTTTTTTGGTATTGACCAAGAGATTGCGATAATCCTTGGAGCTTTTTGGGTGACCAAGAGATTGCGATAATCCTTGGAGCTTTTTGGGTGACCAAGAGATTGCGATAATCCTTGGAGCTTTTAGGTGACCAAGAGATTGCGATAATCCTTGGAGCTTTTGGGTGACCAAGATCGATAATCCTTGGAGTTTTGGTTGACCAAGAGATTGCGATAATCCTTGGAGCTTTTTTGGGTTGACCAAGAGATTGCGATAATCCTTGGAGCTTTTTGGGTGACCAAGAGATTGCGATAATCCTTGGAGCTTTTGGGTTGACCAAGAGATTGCGATAATCCTTGGAGCTTTTTTGACCAAGAGATTGCGATAATCCTTGGAGCTTTTTGACCAAGATGCGATAATCCTTGGAGTATTGACCGATAATCCTTGGAGCTTTTTGTGACCAAGAGATTGCGATAATCCTGTTTGGAGCTATACCGAGTTTGTGACCAAGAGATTGCGATAATCCTTGGAGCTTTTTGGTTGACCAAGAGATTGCGATAATCCTTGGAGCTTTTTGGATTGACCAAGAGATTGCGATAATCCTTGGAGCTTTTTGGATTGACCAAGAGATTGCGATAATCCTTGGAGCTTTTTGGGTGACCAAGAGATTGCGATAATCCTTGGAGCATTTTGGGTTTGAATTATGGTTCTTTAGGGGATAGAGGTACCCCCAGCTTGATGGTCTTTGCACTCCGGATCTGGCTCTAGAGGTACGGGCACGAATGGATCTTTCCTAGGTGCGAATTTTGCGAAAAGGAGGGCAGGGTCTTCCCTCGGCACTGCTGTCATGATGGGATCTCGAGGTGGACGATGCTCATCTTGAATTTGGAGCCATGGATCCAACACTTGGTCCCACCTCGCTGGGTCTACATGCCATTCATGCCCCAACAGTATGCCCATCTGTCCCATTAGATCTTCATGAGTTAGAGCGCGGTGATGTCGTCGCGCATGTCCGAGATAGTCCATTTCGGTTTCATCTTCGAATCACTTTCATAGATCCAAAATTGTTCATCCTCTTCAGCATCTGTTGCTTGTGACGTTGAGGACTCTTCCTGTTCCAGTGAATTAATCTGGTCCCATTGCGGTTGTTCCACTCTTAGTGGAGGGACCTGATTCTCTTGAGACTGTGTTATTTCATCTGGAACCTCTAAGGGGAACAGTTTCAGAAAGATGTCTGGCAGCCGTTGATGTTCTCTTTGAGGATTAATCTCTGAACTTTCGCCTCTCTCTAGCAAAGAAGAGGGATTACTGTTGCTGCCAGGGGTGTTTGTTGACCATGGGAGGTAGTCTCCCAATGTGTATTCTGTATTCGGATTGGCATAAGGACCCAATGCCAATCCCCCCTTGTTGCCTATTTCTAGGCCTTGCATATTTTCAACCAAGATGTCTAATGGCAGGGGATGGTTGAACCCTACCCCTGACTTGTCATATGGCATCTGATATCTTGGTTGGCAAAGGATCCGCATCCCTTGCTCATATCTGCCGAGCCCGTATCCATGCCAATTGCATTGGCCGAGATATTTTAGGGCAAATTCTGGGTTTGATAGATAATTGATGTTTTCAACAAAAGGCTCTTCGTCTGTTTCCTTTTGTTGGCATGGTTCAAGACCATGATCAAAGCCCCCATACACAAAATTTGTCCGGTTCGGTGGGTAGCCTAGAGGGACGATTGTTCCAATGGGAAGGCGAGGTCTTCCCATGTCTTGTACTAACTCCAGTGTGGGGGTTGCCACAACATTTTGCACTAAGTATTCCCCGAGGCCTGTCTTGGCCATTTCAACGATGATTGTTGATGATTGGGTGGGAGGAAACGGTAGTCCTTCCCGAGTCCATTCCATGTTTGGTGGTTCGGGAATCTTGGTTTCCGTTGCGTTGGGCGCTTCCTCTGTTGTTATTGTTGAAATTGTGGGCAACCTTTCTTCTAAGGGCTTAACCTCTTCCATGATTTGTTTTCCCTTGTCCTTCTGTTGGGCCATGATAGGTGGCGTTGATGATGAAGGAGCCGATGATGAAGTCTCACCTGGTTGGGATTTTGCCTTGTTGGCCACCAGTGGTGCCTGCGGTATTGGACCTTGTTTAGATGGATTTAATTGGAAATCCAAATGCGTTGAAGGGAGGGTCGATTGAGGTATGAATTGTACCGCATTGCAATACTTGAAGGGCTCTAAGTCCATTGGGACTACATGTATTTCTCCTTCATAAGCATACTTCAAGCAATGGTGGGCGATCGAAGGGACACATTTCATATCCCTGATCCAAGGCCGCCCTAGCGGTATATTATAAGCCATTTCACCTTCCAGCACATGGCACAGTGTAGGTATTGACTTTTGTCCTACCTGGACTGGCAGAACGACTGTGCCGATTGTCGAGCATATTGCATCATTAAAAGCTCGCAGTGTGTACGTGGAGGCTGTGATGTGAGAGGCTGGCAACTTCAAATGCTTTAAGGCTACAGTGGTTATGATGTTACTGGACGAGCCAGTATCTATCAGCACTCTCTTGTACGGAATCCCGTTGACCCACGCGATAACGTGCAGGGGTGGATCTGCCATGTCATTTGATATCGTTTTGACCTCATCTTCTCTGAATGTGATGACCGGCTCCGTACATTGTTTCACATGTCCCACGAAGGCGTTGAAAGAATTTGCCTCGTGGGGTTGTAATTCAATGGCTTTTAAAATGTCCATAAGAGCTTCTCTATGGGGAGCTGATTGTTGAATAAGCTCGTAGATGGACAGCCTAGCCGACGTGGTCCGCAAACTCTGCGTGAGTTTGGTTCGTATCGTGACCTCAGGTCTAGGCGGAGGTAGCTGCGTTGGGCGTTGTTGAGGATGCGATGTTGCCGAAACTTCCTTCATAGCTACCTCAGGGGTAGCTGTCGGGTACCTTCTGTTCCTTGTTACTATGCTAATCATTCCCACAAATCCCTGTGTGGGAAGATCTTGTCGCACCTCGTTAATGCGGAGTGGTTTTGTTTGTGCCTCGTGGGCTGGCAAGGGGTCCTTGAATACCCCCATTTGTTGGTTGTTTGGTGCGATGGGGTTGTCCACAACTAATGTTCCGTTGTCGATCAAATCCTGGACTAGGTCTTTGAATTTCCAGCACCCATTCAAGTCATGTCCTCTGCGCCTATGGAATCTACAATACAATTCCTCTCTGTACCCCCTAGGCTTGGGAATGTTAGGGTCTATAATTTGGATTTTCGGTAGAGTGACTAAATTTGCCGCTGACAAGCGGTCAAATAAGGAGTCCCTAGACTCCGCATATGGGGTGAAATTTTGCCTAGGGCGACGCGGGTAATTTTGCTCCTGTCTTCTATTATCTCTTTCATAAGCGGGAGGCACTTGCATGGTAGTTAGCCTTTTGAGGCTGCGTTTCTTGCACGAGCGCGGGAACATTTATCGCAACTTGGTTGACTGCAGCGTGTTGTGGTTGCGTTGTCCCGATTTTAGTGGTTTTATTCCACTCTTTCTTCTTAGGCTTGGCAATTGCGCCTTCGCCTATCTTAATCTCTTCTATGACTCTGGCTTGCGCCAAAGCTTCTTCTAAGCTGTCGTATTGTCGCAATAACAATAGACCAGAGATTGATTTTAAGCAACTTTTTGCGAACATCTGCGTGAGATCAGACATAGGAGGACGGTAGGGTAACCTAGAAAGCAAAGCTCTCCATCGATTCCCGTACGCTGCCATTGTTTCCTCTTCAAATTGCTTGAGGCTCGCTAAATCACTTAGTGATGCCTTCTTCCTTGTGTTGAAGGCAAAGCGTTCAAGAAACGCGTCTACTAATTGATCTAAATTGCTTATGCTAGTGTTTGGGCGGTTGTGTGAACCAATCCGAGGCGGGGCACTGCGAATGTGGTTATGAATGTTCTAAGCAACAATGCGTCATTATCTTGGATGCCGAAGCATTGGCTTAGAAATCGTGTAACGTGTTCCTGTGCGTCCTCTTCACCTTTAAAAACTGCCAATTGAGGCAACTTGAAGTGTTCGGGGTAAAGAGGTGTAGGCACTGAGGGATGCACCGGATTACTGCGGAGTAGACGTAATGTGGGTTTTTGATGCCCAGTAGCTTTTGTCTCCACCGACTCCAAACGCTCCAATAGCGCTTGGTATGCATCGAAAGATTTTATTTCTTCCTCTCTTGTTCGCTCTTGTTGCAAGTTACGGTAAACTGGAGGCCTATGGAGGGGTGGCCGAATGGCATCCTTCCTGCCTTGATGGGGAGTTTCAACATATTCCTCTTCTGGTTCATACTCCTCGTAAAATTCTTGAGGAGTCTCTGGGCGAAACCTATGACCCTGATCAAGCTCTTGCTTAAGGTACCCATCATTGTTTCGGGGAGTTGCCTCCCTCTCGAATCTATGAGGTCTTGGAGGCAGAGCTTGACGAGGTCGTGGAGACCTGTCCTGCACCAACGGATTACGCCTCTCATATTGTTCAGCTCTTTGGATGCGAGGGGTTGGCCCCCTCTCAGGTATTTCATAGCGTAACTCATCCGCTTCGCGTTGCATGCGCTCTCTATCCAAGCGATGTCGATACTCTATCTCCCGATGACTTTGTTTAAGCCGCATGATTTGGGCTTGACGGGCGGTATATCTGGCGACAATTGGGTCAATTTGGTCTACCCTATTTTTCTCAGGAGGTTCGAATGTTTCTCCTATGTGTTTACCTCGAGTTTGCTGGTCTAAGGTTTCAATGGGTCGCTTCCCTCTGTCGAGGTAAGCGGTATGTGCTCGAGGTTCTGGCCTCAAGGGGTGATCATGATATCCTGCTGGTGCGGAAATGCAAGGTTCCCGCGTTGTTTGTTGCCCTCGAGGAATGCGATGGCTTTCCTCGTACTCCCTTTCACGGGTGTAAAGGGGGTGGGCGGAGTTAGGTCGCCCTATGTAAGGAGCCCTGCGCTCCGGATTTGGTCTCTCTGTTCGGATGATAGGTAAAGAAGGGACGCCATATCCACGTTGCCCCTCCAAATGGACGGTGTGCCTGTCTAGCGCTTCATCGCGCGGTGGCCACTCATGCCTAACTTCAAGAGGTGATTCTCTATTTATGTCAAGGTCTACATGTAAGGCATCTTCCCGAAAGGGGCTGCTTTGAATAGGCATACCCCACCGAGGATTCTGAATTGGATTCTTTTGTAGGTTAGACCTATAAGGCGGTATGACCAAATCCTCAGGACTGAAGTGAAGGCGACTTGTGCCCGCTTTTTGTGTACCTTTCGGAGCTTCTGCCCTTGATTGGGCTTGGCTGCGGGTGTACACCATTGCGGTGCTTCTATGCTATCTAAATAAGTTTTTATCTCGTTTATGATTTTTTTTTGTCTACACTAAGCAGAATTAAGCACACACATTCACAAAACCGTGATTATCTCTTTTAAGGATTAAATGGTGTGTCCTAAACTGGTTTAGTGCATTTTGATGTTTTGTTTTGTTTTTGTAGGTTTTGAAGATCGTTTAAATGCATTATGACGGCTCATATAACTCCCAAAATGGTAGCCCATTCAATATACCAACCGAGGCCGATATACCAACCTCTCTATATACCCGCCCTTACGAGAGGGAGACTATAGGTACGTGAGAGCAGAAGGTACATGGTACGTAGGCGGTACGAAAGGGGGATTGTCCTGTTAATGGCACCTACCATAGAAAACTTATCCTCGCGCGCATGGGAATCACCCCAGTGACACTCGGTCTGTCTTCGTCAGGATTTACGCCTAACAACAGTTGACAATCGGGAAATGGATGCAAAGCTAAGCCAAGGTGGTGATGAAACCCACCGTTGGTCTTGCTCAAGGGCTGGGGTCTTACGACCAGCTCCTTGGTTTAAAATTGTTGCGTGAAGTGTGTGGGATTCATTTTATTTAACAAAAATGAAACAAGCATAAATGACTTTTCCTATGCAATGCAGGATAAAAATGAAAACAGTCAAAGAAACAGAAACAGAAACAAAAATTTTAACAGAGATTATAAAAATCCCTACCTCTTCTCTGCCTGCTCCAGTTGCTTCTGAATTTCTGCTCTGAAAAGTTGCAGACAGGAATTCGTCCCTCGGGAGACGAAATTCGAGAACAGAATTCGTCCCTCCCAGAGACGAATTTGAATTCGTCCCAGGGTCAGACGAATTGCAGAATAGAATTCGTCCCTGCCAGAGACGAATAGCAGTCTGCAACAAAAAAATGTACCTGTCAAGCACAAAACACAAAAATTTAATCAGTTTCTATGATTTTAAAAATAGGGAACAGGTCCCACCGTGATCGCCACTGAAAGCACGAGATTTCGGGCAGAGGAAGCACTAATTATGCAACATAAGACGAAATGTAACGCTTTAATCCTATGCACAAAAATGAAGAAAGGAGACAATTTGAAAATGAAAGAAAAGATGTAAAGAAATCACAGCCCTCTTTATTCAAATATCTTATCCTCGGTTACATAGATGTCTCCTCCCTTTTTGGGGGCTAGGAGCGTTAAATTCGTATTTGTTACAATATGTGACTTAGTCTTCCTCCTTCCGCGTGCCCACGTTTGAATGGGCGGGCCAGAATGTTGCCGTCGCTTACGCTGATGAGTCCTTCACCTCTGCTGCTCCTCCTGCGAACAAAGAAACAACGAATATGTCAGTAGCACCTGCTGCAAGTGAAAAGTGTTCGTTCTTCTAAAATCATCAAAAGATGCATGCAAACATTTATCTAAACAGTAAACAAAATGATTCTAAACAGCCTGAAAACTTGACAGAAGACAGAAAATGTTACCAGAAGGCCATTGCCACTGAGACAGCTGGCCAATCTGCCTTCAACTGGAATTCGTCCCTGGGTGGGACGATTTCTGATTGCAATTCGTCCCTGGGTGGGACGAATTCTTCTGTGTTGAAGAAGCCGACCTGCTGCTGCTCCAATGTCGATTCCCGAGACCTGCAAAATGCCTGCAAACAAGGGGGTTATGTAATTGGGGCCATTTTGGGACGACCCAGATGGTCGGATTCTCCCAATTTGGCCTCTACCCTCGGGAATTTGATCTCGCCACCTGCAAGTCAGTGAAACAACAAAGCGACACAAAACATACTAGAATCGACCAAAAGTTACGAAATTGCAGCTATGAGTTAACCAAACATAATAACACAAAATGCAACCTGAAAAAGTAATCTAGAATGCTCTAAAACTTAGAAAGTGCGGGGGTGCCCAAGTGGGCCTCCCACCGTTGGCACTTGATTTCGGCGCCAATCCACTAGGGATGGGCCCAAAACCTCTTAGGATTGGGGGGTCGGCGAATTGGTTGGTTCGGGTGTCCATGTGTTGGATTTGGGTCAGGTTCAAGCTTCCAAAAGCCACCCAACAACCTCCCTTGCAAAAGAGATTGGTGGATGTGGGAAGGTGAACCAAAAGGGATGCAAGTGGGTCTTCAACTCGGCAGACACTTCGTTGCTTGAAAACTCCTTCAACTTGTATATTTTGGGTGAGAAAAGTCCCACCTTTTATAGACCCATGGGGTCTCTTTTGGGAGGGAAGCACAAATGCCATGTGTTGGTCATAGGCGCCATGTGGCAGTCTTGTCTTCCCATGAGGGAGGGGAGTCCTCCGTTGACTTGGGCTTTGATAAATGCCTTTTGTGACAGTCTTCTAACGGCCCCTCTGTCCACCTACACACGCGTGCAAGGCAGGAGTCATCAACTGACTGTTCTGGGCTGCCACTTGGCGCCATTTGTCTTTTTGCCCGTTAAGCTTAGAATTCGTCCCACCCGGGGACGGATTCGAGAATTCGTCCGGGGTGGGACGGATTCTATTTTGAATTCGTCCCTGGGTGAGACGAATACTGGGCAAAGTGTCCAAGTGTGCCAAATTGCTTCTTGACCTTACAAAATTGCTATGAAAGTGGTTAAGACCACTGTTTAACCTCTGAGGGCTGCCCTGGGGGCTGTGTTTGTCAAAGCGATCAGTGTTTGCAGTCACATAATCGGATTGGTGCTGTTTTGGTGTCTACACTACATAATAATTTCTAACTTAAAACAATTTCACATGATCTACATAATTTTTTTTTTTATTTGTGGAAAACATCCCAAAAGGGATGCCACTTTTGGGTAAGACCCAAGGAGGCAGGGGTATCCATTCCACCAAAAATGCCCAGGAATAATTAAAATAGTTTCACATGATCTACATAATTAAATTTATAGATATTCTATACATTTCAAATAAAATAGAATATAGATATGAAATTATTGGAGTCTTAATTGGTTAGGACATTGTATTAAAAAATATTCCATCAATGTTAGATTCCCCTTAAATGTAGTTGGTGGCATATTTCCTTCTTAAGGGAAATCCTAATATCAATTAGAAAGTAAAATATAGAATATAAAAAATAAAAAATATTATTATTTAAAAATATTTGGACTAAAACAAGTCTCACTTGTATTATCATATATATATATATATATATATATATATATATATATATATATATTATTGGGATTAAAATGAGTCTTAATCATATGACATAATCATTACAAAACGGTATCACAACAAGTTGGATATTTAAGCATGTATCTTTGGCAATATTAAAACCTTGATTAAGAGCTACAAGCTTACTGTAGTGGTAAGGGCTTTAGCCTCTCTTTGGGAGGTCCAAGGTTCAAACCCTACTTACTATGATGGGATCGGGACCCATCATAAAATTTCAAACCACAATGTGTATGGCCATGTTTTAAATTCCCTATTGATAAGCTTAGATCTCCTCTTATGAGAGGTCATGGTTGGATTGGGATGCCAAACTTGAGCATCGATCATAGGGGTTTCTAACACTAACCAAATCCAAAAAAAATATTTGAATCTCGATCTCCTCCATCAAAGTAAAGGAATCTAACTGGTTGGGCTAATGCCTTTGGATTAAAATTTTCTAGTTAAAAAAATGGGTTTTTTATGAGGGGTCTCGATCCTCTCAAAATTAAAATTGAGTTAAAAATACATGTTTGTATGAGGGATGTTGGCACCTTGTATTGGGATAGATTGAATGAAAACCCAAAGATATATCTTTATGGTATCCCTCATGTAACTTTTAGTTTTTAAATATGGATTTTTATAAGAGACCCTGATCCTCTCCTATGGGGTTTTAATTTGGGTCTCCTAAGTGAAAACCCAAAGACATACCACTAAGGTATCCCTCATGCAATAAAATTTAATGTATTAAATTTTTATATGTAGTTAGAAAGATTTATCTTTTATAATTAAACCTTATTTTCAACTAAAATTATAATTACATATTTTATTTTTCTCATTCTCTATTGATACAAGATATTTACTTATGAAGGTATGTTAATTTGTGAGAGTATATGTGGCTTCTATTAGGGTCAATCCATCAAAATACCAAAATATTCAACTTGCCTTTTTTTCAAAGATATTTTTCATTTCCTTTTCTATTATATATTCTTCATATTCCTTAAAGTAACATGTTTCCACAATTAGCTCCTTGACATCATTTTCATTGAGAGAGAGAATCTCACTTGGTCAATTTCCTTCTAAATTTTGACTTTCATGGAGATGAAGATGAACATTGGGATTGACTAAATTATTTGCAACCTAATTTCATTCTCTATTGATACACTCATATTTCCAATAGATTGCATCTAATAATATATGCTAAACATCAACTATAATATTAATTTTTATCAAATCTCCACATCTATTTTTATTAGATGCATTAATGATAATTTGAGAATACCCTCAATTGAATATATTTCCATCATTTTTTAATTATTATTTTAATTCCTATAAGAATCTCCATGGCCTCTAAATAGTTAGTTGAAGTTCCATATAATTTTGAGTAAGTGAAGAAAATTTTGCCTTCATTATTTATAAAATACCACCTCCATTATATTTTCCCAAATTTTCTTTGGAAGCACCATAAAATTTTAATTTTGATAAAATCTAATTTCTAGACATTCTCATTTTGCCATAGATCAAATCAAATCCTTTGTTTTGGTTAGCACCTCTTTGTCCATAGTCGAGACTTCCTATAATAAGCACCATGCCTACAAATATTCTAAAAGAGAGAAAACAATATGGTTACAAACTTGAGCATGATTTTGAGATCTACTTTTTATTTTATTTTCTTTCATGCCATAAATTCCAACAAGTAATGATGAGACCAATCTCCATAGAATACTTAATGTTTTAGCTTTGAGATAATTAATCCAACATTTCACCATATTTCAATGTTGATGGAGCTACCCAATATATTCTTATATTTTTTAAAAAATAAACTCAAATAGAGTGAGCAAAGGGACATTGAAGAAGTAAAAAGTCTAATGTTGCTAAATCATCCTCCTACCCTCTTCTCTGTAGAATATTTCTTGTAAGAATCTTAATACTATCCTCTTCTTTGTAGAATATTTCTTGTAAGAATCTTACTTTATACTCCTAACTAAAGGAATGTTGAGGCTTTATGAATAGTCTCTTGTGACAAAAAAATATTTAAATATTTTGGAGTAGAAAATTTTGATTTTCCTAAATACTCATATACTAACTTCGTATACTAACTTTATTGAGTATCTACCATCTTTTGATAAATTCCAAACCAACTCATCATTGTGCATACAAATTGACAAATAAAAATCTTGAAGCATCTTTGAAGTCCATTTTCCATTTATTTAAGTCCCTCTCCCTTAACCAAGTTGCTAATAGAAATTCATGATTTGGAGTTAACTCTCACATTATAATAACCTTTGAATTTTAGACCTTTACATGCTAGGCATGTACAAGTCGATGGTTTCCATTTTAATAAGAGGATAAAGCTTCAACCAAGCATCAGACCAAAAATTTACATAATTCCCTTCATTGGTTTACCATATAATATGTTTCTTGATCAATTGCAAATTATTTGATATGAAGTTCTATGTTAGTGATCCTTTAGATAGGGTCATTTTTTTAAAATAGTTTCATTGCATCAAGATAACCCATATATTTTTGAAATAATGTTTTTGCCCCACTATGTTCTTGATCTCTAAAAAATCTCCACGCAAGTTTTGCTCCTAAGGTTAAACTAAAAAATCTACACTTGTGCAAGCTTACCCCTTCAATATATTTCCTTTGCAAACTTTATCATACTTACAAAGAGAAAACTAAAATATTTCCTCATATTCTTTCGAGAGTCTCCTTGAATTTTATCAAATTTTGATGCTATACATATTGAAAATATTGAAAGTAACATAATATAAATAGGGATGGATTTAAATATAGTCTTTATGAGTTATAGGCTTTCCACAATGGTTAAGAGCATACTTTTTCAACCTGCCAAACAAGCTTTTATTCTATTCAAAAAAGAGATCCAAAGAGCCTTTTTTTTCCTTTATTGGACAAAGGAATACCCAGCTAGGTTGATGGAATTTTTTAAACTTAAAACACTAAAATCCACATTAGATAATTATAAATCTAGGGTAGTGTTAATGAAAAATCCTTAATTTTATGATATTAACCAATTATATAGCAACCTTCTCATATCATGGTAATATTGATTTAAACTCCATGTTCATTGACTAATAGATTACCCAAAAAAATATTATCAACAAAATAGAGATGAGATTCAAGGGGAGTATGTTTTACAATTTGAATACCTATAATTTTTCCTTCCATTTTTACCTTTGAGAAAGCTCTTTATAATTTCTTTACAAGAATAATAAATAGATAAGTAGATAGTGAATCACCTTGGTAGAGCCCATGAGATGACTTAAAGTAATTAGTAGGATAACCATTGATCAAAATAGAAAGTTTTAGAGTGTTATAATATCATTTAATCCAATCACACCAACCTTGATTAAAATAAAAAAAATTCAAATTATCATGTAGAAAAATTCAACATACCCTATCATATTCTTTGTTCATGTCTCATTTCTTAGTCATACTTGGTTTTTCATGGAATGAAGAGAATTTATGACCTCATATGGAATGATTACATCATCAAGAATTTATTTACCCTAAGAAAAACTACTTTGTTCCTCTACGTTAACACAATAAAAATACTTTTCAAGTTGTTTGCCATAATTTTTGAAATGAACTTATAAATTATATTACAAATGATTATTTGGCAAAAACTATCAGAATATTTTGTCTCAATTTTATTGGAAACCAATGCAATAAATGTGGCATTGATGTCACTTATAGTAGCCTTCCTTTTTTAGCCTCTTCAACTGCAACCAACATATAATAAATTCCAATATTTTTGAAAGAATAGGAAATCTATTAGAGCTAGGAGCCTTGTAAGGATGGAAAAATAAAATTACTTCATGCATCTCCTCCATAGATATATTCTTCATCAAGCTTTCATTTTATCTCTATATGATAATTTTTGGGATATTTTACAAAGCTTACCTCATGTCTCCTAATGGCCTATTTCAAGTTGTTTGCCATAATTTTTCAAATAAACTTATAAATTATATTACAAATGCTTATTTGTTAAAATATTTTATCTCACCTTTCTTGGAAACCAATGTAATAAAAGTGGCATTGATGTCACTTATGGTAGCCTTCCTTTCTTGAGCCTCTTTAACTACAACCAAAATATAATAAATTCCTTTTTTTTTGAAATAATTGGAAATCCATTAGGGCAAGGAGCCTTGTAAGGATGGAAAAAGAAAACTGCTTCATGCAACTCCTCGATAGATATATTCTTCTTCAAGCTTTCATTTTGTTCCTATGTGATAACTGATCACATATTTTACAAAAGCTTACCTCGTGTCTCCTTATCTTACCCAATATTTAATAAAATATTTTTGAAATAACTAATTGTTTCCTTCCTGATAGTGTCTTCTTGGTCAATATTTCCTCCATATGAAATTAAAATATTTTTGACGTGATGAAATCTTAATTATTTTTGCTCTAGCATTAAAATTTTGGTACTTCTATCTCCTTCCTTTAGCCATTTTTATTAGATTTTTTTTTTTTTAATTTACATGGTGGAATCGGTAGCCGCCACGAATCCGGGTAGGCTGTCCACCTTTTATGGCCGCCACAGTATTCTCATGACTGTCATTTTTATTAGATTTTTAGAATCAATACAAGTCCTCATTTTTTAATGCATTATGATATTTAAAAAGTAATTATTTTTCTTGAACATAAAAAATATGGTCCATTCCATTTATTTCTACTCTCCTATAAATTTTTGAGCTTGGATTCAATTTTCTTATTTTATTTCAAAATATTACCAAATTATTTGGTACTCTATTTTTTTTTTATCCCTTTAGATATATCATCTTTTGAATAAAATTATACATACATTGTCCTTCAAAATTTGCTTCATCTTACCATAACATAACCATCTAGAAGAAATATGGGTTTTGGATCTATAGAGACTAGAAGTGAAATGGCTTTGGATGACCATTAATGAGTAAATCAAATATTGAATGAATGGTTTATGATTTGAAACTACTTGTAATAAAATATCTAAAGAGTCTGAATACTCTATTTGTAACTATATGTTACATAACAAAAATCTATCTAGTCTTCATATTATATGAGTTTCCCCAATGTATCTATTATCTCATGTGTACTAAAAAAATGAGGGACGACATCCCAAAAGCCATTTAATTAAAAAATAAAGAAAAAACTTACATTGATCAAGGAGTACCACCCTTCTTTTCTAAAGGAGATATAACTCTATTGAAGTCACTGCTAAGAATCCATAGATCACAATTATGAATCATCATTGTCTTTAACAATAGCATACTAAGGTACTTACAATATATTTCACAATGAGTAACTGTAGTTGGAGCATAAATTTTTGTAACCCCAACATTGATGTTTTCGTCTTTCTTGCAAAATAGTTAAACATTACTAGGATTAAAAGTTTAGAACTGCCAACTCAAAATCATTTCACATGATATGCATAGTGAAATTTATTAATAATTTTTTTTGCAACCCATTATAATTAAAACTAAGGAAATTCAAATGAAATATAAGACATGACATTGTTGAAGTCTAAATGGTCATAACATTGCATTCACAAAGATTTTACCAATGTTAAAGTCATGTATTTATGTATGTACTTTTCATTTAAATGTTCTTTGTAACTCATGTAAGGTAAATCACCACATTTCCATAGATGACCATCTAACTCATTGAAAGTGAACTACCACATTTCCATATAGGTGGTCTTCTATATTCAATATGATGAATTTCCAATACACTAAATATTTTATAAAGAGATATTCACCCATGATTGTAAAAATAATTAGTAATAAATGCAATTTGATAGCGTCATATTTCTTCATAGATATTAATTACATTATACTTTATTTTTTGAACAATAAAATCACAATACTATTTTTCTTATATATATATATTTTGTTTCGGTTTCTTATACTCTATTATTCCTAAGTTGTATTGTTTCTTGAGCTTCCTTAACTCAAATCTGCATGTTGGGATAGTGCATTGGTTAAGTCTTTGGGCTCACATTACAAATACCTAAGTTTGTATCATCTATTTCAATTAAAAGTTAATTCTATAAGCTATTTAAATCAATGCAATTAACTTGTAATCTAAAAATCTTATTTAATTTATCTAGTTGGTAATGTAGATAGAAGTAGTTGGATTATTGTAAAATAAATAATTTATTTAATTTGACTATGATAAAAAATCCATTAAATAGTTAGAATATTAGAATATTGATAAATAGTTATCATTCAATTATAATAAAAGTAAATACATTATGACACCTCAATGCCAATCTATTATGGTTGTAAGAAGGCAGGACACTTACAAGAAAAATTCCCAAAGAGGAAAGAGTTATTGAAGGAAAATGCTCAAATCTGGAAGAGAAAAGTGTTTCAATCACAAGAAAAATCAACTCTTTTTGAGAAAGGAGAATATTCTAAGATAAAAGAACATAATGAAAATAATTTTGAAGTTCTAGAGGATATAAATAAGCAGGAAATAGAAAAATAAAGAGAGGATGAAGGAAATATGGCCCATAAACAACTAGACCAAAATCAATTGGTTGTTGAAGAAAGAGCTCCAAAACAAAACACTCCCAATCAAGTAGTCCAAAATTCAGGAGAGGAGACAAAGTTATCCCAAGAAGGAGAGAGGAGGAAGTGGTAAGAGAGACTCAATGGGGTGGTGGAGAGGAAGAGGTTTTACCCAATGAACAAGAAGGAGAATCATAAGATATTTGGTCCTCTTCAGAAGAAGAAGAAGGCTTCCAAGAGGTAGTGAATAAAAAGAAAATGAAGAAGAGAAAAAGAGGGACCAGGAAACAACAAATCTAGTCTTCAACAGAGCAACATAATAGGGAGGGCAAAAGTTCTATGTGAATAATCAGAAGCACTAGAAACACAACAGATTTGGGAAGTGGTAAAAAGTGAGGAAGATCCAAAAGTGTAGAGGTGAGGAGTAGGAAAGCGGTCCAAGAAGTAGTTGATGGAACACAACAGACATTACAGTTGAGTGGAGGGAAAGTACTACAATATCCTAGAAGATGAAGATTATATCATGGAATATTCGGGGATTAAACGCCCCATCAAAGCAAAGGGTAATGAAGGACTATAGGAAGAAGTTTAGAGCTGATATTTTCCTTGTGCAAGAAACCAAAGTAGGTATCAATAATTTTGAAAAAAAAAAAAAATCTATCTAGAATAAATCTGAAGGAGTTTGTAGAGTAGCTCAAGGAGCGTCAGGGGGTTGTGGATGCTCTGGGATCCAAGAATAGTAGAAGGGAAGTTAATCCAAGAAGCAGATAGGTTTCTCTTGGTCCTATTTACATGTAAGAAGTCAAATTTTTCTTGGTTGGTCACAAATGTGTATGCTCCTAATTTGGCTATAGATAGAAGGAGGCTATGGAGAGACCTCAATTCCTTAGGTACTATGATGGATGTACCTTGGCTACTTTTGGGAGATTTTAACTCTACTCTTTCTCCAGGGGAGAAACAAGGAGGGTCTAACCTTTTCTCTAACAACATGGAGGAGTTTGGTGAGTTTATAGCTTCCTTAGGGTTGATGGACATAGAACTTCAAGGATCCAAATATACCTGGTCCAATAGAAGAATCAGAGTAGGATTGATTCAATCAAGAATAGACAGAGCCCTAGCTTTAGTAAGTTGGATCTCGAATGCTCATGGTTATAGCTTGAAGACTTTTCCAAGAGTAGCATCGGATCATAGCCCTCTTTTGCTAGAATTTATGGAGGAAAGGAAATCAAAAGGACTTCCTTTTAGATTTGAGGCTATGTGGTTTAGTCATCAGGATCTAGAAGGTTTGATTAAGGAATGGTGGGCATCGAATGTGTATGGCACAAATATGTTTTAGGTATCAAAGAAACTCAAAATCATAAAATAAAATTTGAAGAAATGGAATAGAGAAGAATTTGGTAATATATTTCAAAGAAAGTGCTCCATTATGAAAGAGTTACATGAAATTGAAGAGAAAGAACAGAATGAGGGAAGATCAGAGGAATTAGATAGGATGGAGAAAGGTAGTTTGGCTGAATTTCATAATCTACTTGCTAGGGAGGAGACCTTTTGGTGGTAAAAATCAAGATCTTTATGGTTGAAGGATGGAGATAGAAATACAAAGTTTTTTCATATGTCCACGTTGAAACATAGGAGTGCAAATCGGATCAGGGAAATAATTTTGGAGACGGGTGAAGTTTTGAAGGAAGAAGAGGAGATTGCAGTGGCCACAATCTCTTTTTTCCAAAATTTATTTTCCAAAGATAGAGAGGAAGATCCAAAAGATATAGAAGATCTCTTATTGAATATCCCTACCTTGATTTCTGAAGAAATGAATGCTAGGCTATTGATCCCTTTTTCAGATGAAGAGATCAAGAATACTATATTTGGTATGGAGAAGGATAAGGCACCAAGACCAGATGGATTCCTAATAGGCTTCTTTCAAAAATATTGGCATATAATGGGGAAAGATATTTTAGATGCATTAAGGGAATTTCAATCTTCTGATTCTTTGCTCCAAGAATGGAATACAACTTTTATAGTTTTAATACCAAAGAAATATGGTGCATCATCTCTAAAGGATTTCAGACCCATAAGCTTATGCAACACTCTCTACAAAATGCTCACAAAAACTTTGGCTTATAGAATCAAAATTTTGCTACCTTTTCTAATCTCTTCACTTCAGGGAGGGTTTGTTCAGGGAAGACAAATATTAGATGGAATCATCACTGTTCATGAGACAATTCATTCAATAGAGAAGAGAGGAGACCCAGGCATGTTTCTTAAATTAGATATGCACAAAGCCTATGATAGAGTCTCATGGACTTTCCTTGATAAGGTTATGCATAAGTTTGGTTTTAGTGGCCAATGGAGGAAATGGGTTAATATATGTATTTCTTTAGCCAAATTTTTAGTCATTATAAATGGAAAACCTTGTGGTTTCTTTGGGAGCCAAAGAGGTATAAGACAAGGGGACCCTCTATCCCCTTATATTTTTATTTTAATGGCTGAAGCATTAGGAATATCAATGCAAGCAGCCACAACTATAGGTAGAATCAAAGGTATCAAACCAACAAGGAGTTTAGAAACCAGTTTCATGTCAACAGTTTGTGGATGATACTTTCATTATGGGAGAAGCTACATGTAGAGAGGCAAGGGAAATCAAAGATATTCTCCATAAATATGAAAGGGCATCAAACCAATTGATAAAATTCATTAAAAGCAATATTTATTTTGTGAACATAGAGAGACAATTACAATTGAGGATTGCAAAAATATTTGGTTGTAATATTGCTAATCTCCCATCCATTTACCTTGGTATACCACTTTTTTAGGATGCATGAAGGAGGAAATGTGGTCTCCGGTGTTGGATAGGATTCAAAGGAAGTTGGCTAGGTGGAAAGGCAACCTCCTTAGCCAAGCAGGAAAAATACAACTACTTCAAGCAACCTTACAGAGCATGCCAATTTATTATATGTCTCTATTTAAAATGCCCTCCAAGGTTAGAAGGAGGATGGAGAAGATATTTAAAATATTCCTATGGACTGGGGCTGAAGACAAGCAAATACTTCCTTTAGTGGCTTGGGATAGAGTTTGCACTCCAAAGAAACTTGGTGGGTTAGGCCTAAAAAATTTATAGATCTTTAACAAAGCCTTAATCTCAAAAACTGCATGGAGACTTTGCACAGAAGGAAGTTTGTTGTGGCAAAATATTATGAAAGTGAAGTACTTAGAAAATCACATTCCCTTTTTTAGAAGTGCAATTTCTCCTAGAGGATCAACCATATGGAATGCAATGCTAAAAATGAGAAGTTTTCTAAGGAGCAATATAATATGGTAGGTAGGAGAAGGGAAGGAAGTTTTCTTTTGGGAAGATTCTTGGATCCTTTAGGAACCTCTAATAAATAAACAAGATTTTCAGGAGTTGTGGGTTCCACTAGTAGCTAAATATGGGGAAAAAGTCAAGGATTATATAGAATGTCTTCATGGTAGAAAGAAATGGAAACACCTTTCTTTAGATTCAGATGAAGTTCATATTCAACAAGGTCTCCTAAATTTAAATAAGTTGATTAGGAGCTTCCACATCTCCCAAATCAACAAGGAGGATTCTTTGCTATGGAACCATTCTCCGAAAGGAATCTTCTCTATCAAATCAGCCTATGAAGCTCATATTCCCCCTAGAGGAGGAGCTTATCCAGTGAAGAAGGTTTGGTCCCCTGATTTTGTGTCGAATATTGCTTGCTTTCTTTGGTTATGCCTTCAGAATAAGATTTTAACAATAGATAATTTATGCAAAAGAGGGTTCCAAATGACAAATATATGTTCTTTATGCTAGAAGGATGTTGAGTCATTAGACCACTTATTCAACCATTGTGAGGGTTCAAATAAAGTTTTCTATGCTATAATGAACTCTCTTTCAGTCAAGTGGAGCATGCCACAAACCTTTAGAGATTTTTTTAACCAATGGAGATCTCCCTTTGTAAGTGAGAGCCTAACGAGATTATGGAGCCTAATTCTCCCTCACTATATATGGGGTATATGGTGGGAAAGGAATAAATGCATATTTAGGAATGAGATGAAGGATGAAGTATATATATTCAAAAGAATCAAAGCTGCTATTGAAGAAAATCTATCCATTCTCCCAGAGGTTAAAGGGTATGACAAAAGAGAAGAAATAATGATTGTTGAAGGGTGGAAGGTAAAACAATCCAAACCATGCATAATGGACTCAGCCCAAAAAAGAATGAACACAAGATGGATGAAACCAAGACAAGGTTGGATAATACTTAACTTTGATGGGGAAGCCAAAGGAAATCCAGGAAGAGCAGGAGGGGGTGGAGTGATTAGAAATGATAAAGGTTAAATTTTATGGGCTTATGCAGAGGATTATGGAGTTCAGACCAACCATATGGCAGAAGCCAAAGCTCTTTTTTTAGGAGTTCAATAGTTATATGATAGAGGTTATAGAAAATTTATGGTCCAAGGGGACTCTCTAAACATTATTAGAGATTTGAAATAAGGAGAAATAGAGAATAGGTTTATACTTAACATTATAAAGGACACTTCAAGGATCCTAAAAGAGATGAGTGATGTTGTAATTGATCATATCTATAGAGAAGGTAATCATGTTGCTGATGTTATGGCCAATATGGGGGTGGATAGTGGTCAAAACAAAATTTGGGATGACAACTTTCCACTGCCATTACAAAGAATAGTTGCATTGGAGGTTGAAGGTCAACCTATTAGAATGAATAATATCAAAAATTGAATGAAGTGGGTTGTCAATTTCTATCAAGGTCATTGAGCTGAAAGACAATGCTTAATCTGAGTCTAGTCTATCTGGGCAATATCTTTGTAATTCATTTTTTTGTTAGTGTATCTTTAGCATCATTCATTCCTAGGAGGAAAGGTGTGTGATTTTTTCTAGGATCTCTTTTGTTGGCCTATGGTTTTTATTTTCCAATATGATCAGGCCTCTCTTGTAAAAGGGTTAGGGCCCCTTTCAAAACCCTATTTTTTCACCCAATATAAAAAAACTATAATAAAAGTAAAGTTGCGTCATTTCATCAATCTTATTAAATGACTTAAAAATGATAACATAATAAAATAGAATACAAACCACTATTATTGTAAAATAATATCAATGGTTAACCATTCCACCTCTCTTTACTAATAATATTATTAGGACTAAAAGTTTAAGATTGCTAACTCAAAATCATTTCACATTATATGCATAGTGAAATTCATAGATAATCATATTCTATGATGAATTAGAAATGAAACTATACAATTTAAATGAAATAGAAGATATTACATTGTTGGAGCCTAATTGTTCATAAAATTGCATTCACAAAGATTCCACCAATGTTATATTTTCCTTGGATGTAGTGGGTGGCATGTTACCTTCTTAAGGATGAGCTTGATATCAACTAGAAAATAAAATAGAATGTAAAAGGTATTTTAATATTATTATTAAAAAAATATTTGATTTTACTAAAACCTGAAACATACACATTCGATGTCATTTAAAAAAAAAATATAGCTAGAAAGAGATATATTTTATAATTAAACCTTATTATCAACTAAAATCACAATTACATATTTACATTTATATTTATAATTTTTCTCTAGACAAGATATTTACTTGTGAAGTCATGTTCATTTTTAAAAATAAGTTATATGTGGTTTCTATTGGAACCACTTCCATAAAAATACCAGAATATCTAGTTTTTCTTTTTATCAAAGATATTTTTCATCTTCCTCAAAGTGCTGTTAGAAATATTGAGGAACAATATTCTATAAAGTTGATCAACTTTGTATAAATAACAAAGTTGATCAATGTGAGCCGTTGGATTACAACAACTCAACAAATCTGAACTGGTCTAAACTGAGAGTTCACCTGACTCATGGAAGAGTGGTAACTCAAGTAAGACTATCCTAGTAGAACTTAAGAGAACAAATATTTATTATAACACCCCCCTTAAGTGATACTAGGGGTGCATGTAACAATAGGATATGAGTCTCGACAACAAGGCCTGATGAGGTACTCATGTACAATGAACTCTTAAGAAGAGATGGTAAAAAAACATGAAAATAAAACCATCTTTCAAGAAGTAGAAAAAAGAGGCATGTCTTCGGATGGTAAATATTGTCCTCTATTGAACACCAAAAAATGAGTCCCGACAACAAGGCCTGATGAGGTACTCATGTACAATGTGATTACATATAGGAGAGATGGTGAAAAAACCACATGGGAAAAAACCACCTTCCAAGAAAGGAAAAGAACAATAAGAAGAAGAGAGAGGTGAAAACCTCTGTGCACTCTTCTAATGCAATTGCCTTACCCCAAGTTTCTCTCACAACTGAATGTAACATGGAGAAGGAAAGGATTTGGTGAAGATGTCTGCAATTTGATTTTTTGTGGGAATGTACTCCAAGTTTAGAGACCCTTGCTAAATATGTTGTCGAATGAAGTGCATGTGAATCTCAATGTGCTTGGTGCATTGATGCTCAATTGGATTGTGGGCAATATGAATTGTGCTCTGATTGTCACACCAAAGGGTAATGGGTTGGTCATGGAAAAAACCAAATTCTTTTAGTATCTGACGAAGCCAAAGAGCTTCCTGATTGGCCAAAATTGTTGCCCTGTACTCTGCCTCTGTAGATGATAATGCTACTACTTGTTGTTTTTTGCATGACCAAGCAATAGGTGAAGAACCAAGGCAAAAAACATAGCCATAAGTGGAACATCTATCTTCAACTAAACCTGCCCAATCATAATCTATGTAACCAATGATATCCATGGATCCTCCCTCATATAAGATCCCAAAGTGAGTAGTTCCTTGCAAGTAGTGAAGGATTCTTTTTGTTGCTTGCCAATGGCTGAAATGAGGTTGATGTGAGAATCTAGATATTAAGCCAACAGCATATGAAATATCTGGGTGAGTATGAGTGAGGTATAATAGACTTCCTACAAGTTGTCTGTAGAGAGTAGCATCACATAGAGGGGATTTGTAGGAAGTACTTAGAGTGACTCCAGACTGAAAAGGTGTGGAAGAAGGCTTACAATCAATCATATTAAACCGCTGAAGAAGGTCTAGAGTATATTTCTATTGACACAATGAAATTCCTACATCTATTTGAGTTATCTGTATCCCAAGGAAGTAATGAGCTAAACCTAGATCAACCATCTCAAATTTCTTAGAAAGGGAGTTTTTGATATTCTGGATGTGAGAAATGTCACTACTAGTGAGTAGTAGATCATCAACATATAGAACAAGTATGGTGATTTTTTCTTCATCTCTCCAAATGTAGACTGTGGCATCAGACTCACAATGAGAAAATCTCGAGGAAAGAAGGAAGGAGTCCATTTTTTCATACCAAGCTCTAGGAGCTTGCTTGAGACCATAGAGAGATTTTCTTAGTCTACAAACAAGGGAGGAGTTTTGAGTGAATCCAATAGGTTGTTCCATGAATATTTCCTCTTTTAAGTCACCATGTAAGAATGCACTTTTAACATCCATCTGAAAAATAGGCCACTTTTGGGAAGCAGCAAGTGCAAGTACCAACCTAACAGAATCCATTTTTGCAACTGGTGCAAAGGTTTCAGAATAATCAATGCCTTCAATTTGTGAGAAACCTTTAGCAACCAAGCGAGCTTTGTGTTTGTCAATTTTTCCATCAGGTCCATACTTAGTTTTGTAGATCCATTTGTAGCAAACCAATTTCCTTCCTTTAGGTAGAGGGACTAGATCCCAAGTTTTGTTTTTGATTAAGGAAGAAAATTCATTCTCCATGGCATCATCCCATTCTTTTATACCATTTGCTTCTTTGAAGGATTGAGGATCTGTGGAAATGGATTGACAGACAAGACCAGAACCTATGGAGTTGCTTAATCTGGATGATGGAATATTTTGGATGTAAGGAGTGGCCTCTTGAACTATGGTGTGGGCCCATTTTGGCATTGTGGAAGGAGTAATGGGTGTGGCAGGACTTTGAGTTGGAGTTTGGAGTATAGGATCCTCATTTTGATCATTTATCTCATGGATGGGATCTTCATTATATTGAGGCTCAAATATTGGAGATGGCTCAAGAGAATTAATGTTGGAAGAGGATGGTTGAGGATATTTATGAGGGAATGTTTCATCAAATTGAACATTTCTATGAAAAAATACCTCATGAGTTGTGGGATCAAGTAGCCTGTAGGCTTTCATTTCCTCACAATAACCAACAAAGATGAGCTGCTTGCTTTTCTTGTCTAGAGCCTTCCTCTTCTTCTTTGGGATATGTGCCCAAGAAGTACACCCAAAAACTTTGAAGAAAGAGACATCAAGTTTTGAGCCAATCCATGCTTCCTCGGGAGTCAAATGGCCAAGAGCTTTATGAGGTGTGTGGTTTTGAATATAATTTGCACAGTTAATTGCCTCAGCCCAAAAACTTGCTGGAAGATCCCTTGAGTGGAGCATACAGTTTGCCATTTCCTTTAAAGTTATATTTTTCCTTTCTACAATGCCATTTTGCTGTAGATTATGGGAGACTGAATGTTGATGAATTATGCCATGAGTTGAGAGAAAAATGGAGAACTCATTACTGAAGTATTCCCCCCATTATCAGTACGAATTTGCTTTATTTTGCAAGTGGCTTGATTTTCAACTAAGGCTTTGAATATTTTGAAGTGAGATAGAACATCACTTTTGTATTTTAGAAAGTAGACCCAAGTTCTTCTTGAGAAATCATCAATGAAGGTTAAGGTATATTTTGCTCCTTTGAAAGAAGGCTCTGGGAAGACCATCAAGTCACTATGGATTAACTCTAGAGGGGATGAGGCTCTTTGAGAACCACTTGGGTGAAAAGGGTCTTGATGTTGCTTTCCAAGAGCACATCCAGGACATACTCCATCAATAGAAGAGACTTTTGGCAACCCTGTTACCATTTCATGAGTGTTTAACTCCTTTAGATAGCTATAACTGAGATGTCCAAACCTTTCATGCCAAATTTTGCTTTCAAGATCTCCATGTGCAACAAAATAGGAGGCCCTTTTGAATTTTTGAATCCTTTGAAGTGAAATAGGTGAGTGTTATGATCAATATCTCCTTTTTCTATGAGAGATTTTGGTTCTTGAAAGTCTCTTATCTCAACTCCTGTTGGTGAAAACATAATTGTTTTACCTTTTGCAGAAGTACAAATCTGATAGATGGAGAGGAGATTTGTAGCTATATTTGGGACATAGAGAACATTATTGATATAACCACCATCAATGGATATGTCACCTTTTCCTTTGACTGAGATAAAGGATGAGTCACCAACTTCTATGCTGCAAGTTGAGCTTGAGGAGATTGAAGTGAATGACTCATGTGAGGAAGTCATATGATGAGTTGCTCCTGAATCTAGAACCCAATATTTTGATGAATTTTTTATAGCTTTGCCTTGAACATTTAAGGCTTTTCCTATTTTCTTCTTAACATCTATCTTGTGATCCTTCATTGTTGCCTCTAGTTGTTGAAGTCTTTTCCAACATTTGTTCACATAATGACCATCCTTTTTGCAATGTGTACAAGTTATAGGGCTTCTTTATTTCTTTTTATATTTTTCTTTAGTGGAGGTGGATGCTACTAAGGCTTTTGAGGAAGAGGGAGAGATCTCATATTTTGCAAGTTTTGTTTCCTCTCTAGTTAGCCTATCACAAAACTCCTCTAAAGAGGGCATTTTAAAACTTGTACCAAGAGCATATTTTGTAGACAAAAAGGTGGTTGCAAAAATTTGAAATACTCCATTTAACTTAGAAAGAATTAGATAGATGCATTCTTCTTCTATTTTATTCTTTCCACTGCCCTTTAATTGAGTGAGGACTTCTTTAAATTTGGTGAGAAAGTCAACAATATTGTTGAAGTCTTCAGGAGATAGTGTTGTTAACTCTACCTCTAGCTGCATTGACCTTATTTGATCCACTTTACCAAACAAGTTCTTTAGTTTCTACCAACTCTCAAATGGAGTTTTACATTCTAAAATGTGAAACCATAAGCTCTCATTTACATTGGTGCTTATAATACCCATTGTTTCATACATCTTCCCTTTATGAACAAATATTTCATATTCCTTTTCAAATTCAGGCTTCTTCTCTTCTAGCAAGTGTGTGAGCCCTTTTTGAGAAATGAGATTTAATATTTTTGGTTTCCATGTGTGATAGTTATGAGGGGTGAGTGGATCAATTGTATTCATTTTTCCAAATAAAACTACAGAGAACCAATATTCCCCCCTTTAACTGCAAGAATTTCTTGAGATTTTAATGATGTACCCCTTTCAATTTGAACACACAGTAACACCTGTTGATTGAAGGCAGTAGAAGCCAGACCTTTATACCAATATCTTCAATTTACCCACCCTTACGTGAGGGAAACTATAAGTAAATGAGGAGAGTGATACATGGAACATAGGCTATTGAAGCAAGAATAATCTTCCAGACCTTTATACCGAATCTTCTCAATGACCCACCCTTACTTGAGGGAAACTATAAGTTAATGAGAAGAATGATACATGGAACATAGGTGATTATTAAAAGGATTTGATCCAAATTTTTATGTGCTTGCTTGAAATGTTCAAATGTTCAAGTGTGTTTAGTAAAAAACCACATATTTGCAATTAGAACATGTGGAAGATGCTGAAAAAAGGGATGCATGCCACAACACTATGTGGCCAAAATTGTGCCTCAGAAAGACTCCACCACAAAACTGTCCTCCAATAATTGTCTTCTCAAGGAATGCAGTAGTAGCAAGGAAAAGGAACTCTTTTGAACAAATCCAAAGACCAAAAAATAGGTGCAAGGTGCAACAATAACAACCCCCCTGAAGTCTTAAAAAGTAGGTGCAAGAAGTAGCACCACAAAAAAAAACCCCCCAAAATTTTTATTTATTTATGATCTTACAAGGAGAGCCATCACTGTAATTGCCTTTGACAGTAGGCAGAGTAGTGAGAGGGGCTCAAAAAAAAGTATTCTCTTTACAATGCTCTTTTGAGAACTTTACAAATGATATTAAAATAACATCAAAATATTATTATTGTTTTTAAAAAACAAGGCAACACTCGTTGAATGGATGGGCACCAGTATCCTGCACTATCAAGGCTAAAACAAGATGGAGAATATTGTTTTAGAGAACTCCTTGCAAAAGTTGAAAGCAACACTTTTTACGTTTCCCCGATGCACCTCTCGAAAGCTGAAGCATTTTCTCTTACTCAATGCTTTTTGAGACTATTGCACTTACTCGAATGTCGTAGCACTGGTGTTCTCTTCCTTGAACTGTGTAGGGAGAGTGAATGTTTTGAGTAGGAGTCGAGCTTGTCCAAATGCTTTACACCTTTCTTCTAATAATGAACCTTTGAACGTTCCACTCCATAAGGATACCTGCAATTCAAAGGACAATGTAAATGAAGCCAAATGCAATGCATAAATCAACTGAGATCTCTGGTTTCAAAGAGATATTTTGATGCCCATGATTTGAAGGAGCCACCGAATGGAAGCAAGGTTCAAATGTGTCATCTCAAACACAGTGAGCAAGTGGCTTAATGTCAAACATTGCCTCCCTAGAAGAGACATCTACCTCCAAATGAAAATACTTCTACAAGTTGTGTAAGCTAGCCTTTAACATCGAACGTTGCCTCCCTCGATTTGTACACAGTAGAAGAGACGTATGCCTCCCTCCCAAGTATAGACTTCTCATAAATGGTGTTGCAGGCTTTACCAATGATCTGCCACCATATCCTTAGTGCATAGCAAAATACGAGCTCGACAGAAGAATATCTCGACACAATGGCGCTAGAAGTAGACCCAAAAAATTGACAGTGATGGCAGGAGCTTGCAAACACGATCGTCTTCGATGGTAGTAAAACACTTGCAAACTCAGGATGAGATTTACAAATATTGATGATATTTTTATAGGTAGAATGTTCACCGAGAACAAGATCGATACGATGTCGACATAAATAAAACACTAAGTCATGTTTAAGAGAGGGAGTCCATGTGCCGGGGTAGCCATTGCACTTTATCTTCAGTTGCGATGCAATTGAAAAGTCCACGTTGGGTGCCAAGCGATGATTTCAATTTTTATAACACCAAATATCATGCCATCAATGTCCACTAATGAAATCATCAGTCTCCACTATCACAAAAGGTAAGTGTAAGTCTTGGCACCAAAAAGGAGTAGTTGTCAACCTTGTGCTTTACAATATGCGCTGTGAGGAGCGTCCAAAAAGGGATGAGTAGCTCGATTCATAGGTAGAAATATGCACTTCGACAAGGAGAGTGTTCAAGAAGAGAGGAGGAGCTCGAATCTATAGGTAGACACAGACAGATGCCAACTATGGCCTTGATGCGATTTCCTGCAAAATATACTCTAAAAAAATCTTAAAGTATAGGGCTCAACATTGAAAAAAACATGCTTTCATAATATATAAAATCATTTGGTTTTAAAACCAGAATAATTTTAACCTGAAAGATATCTGACTCAAAATATATCCAAACAAATTAGCATGCCAAAAGGTATATGGCTTGAATTAGGAACAAAATTTGAGGTGCAGATAAAGGTAACAATGGTGATCTTAAAGGGGTCAGGAATACAAGTTTTCCTGATTACAGTGAGACACCAATGGAAAAAAATGGCCAAGTGATGGCTTAGAGCTAGAATAGGTGAGCAACAGGGCTTGCCAAATAGTATCCAAGAGAAACCACCAGAGAGACCAAAATTGAACTAATGCAATGAACCAGATTTGAAAAAATAACTTCAAAAAGAAACTTGAATGTTTGCAAAAACTATCCTAGCTCTGGTACCATGTTAGAAATATTGAGGAACAATATTCTATTTAGAAGAAATAGCTATGCAAATACATCACAAGTGTGGATTGAAGCTCAAATACTGATTGATTATTCCATGGGATCAACTTTGTATAAATAACAAAGTTGATCAATGTGAGTCGTTGGATTACAACAACTCAAAAAATTTGAACTGGTCTAAACTGAGAGTTCACCTGACTCATGGAAGAGTGGTAACTCAAGTAAGACTATCCTAGTAGAACTTAAGAGAACAAATATTTATTCTAACAAGTGCCATGTTTCAACAATTAGCTCCTTGACATCATTTTCATTAAGAGATAAAATCTCACTTGGACAATTTCCTTCTAAATATTATATTTCACCAAGATAGAGATCAACATTGGGATTGGCTGAGTTATATGCTACCCAATTTTATTCTCTATTGATATGATCATATTTCTAATATATTACCTCAAATAATAGATTATGAACATCAACTATAATAATAATAACTTTTATCTAATCTCCACATTCATTTTTATTAAAAACATTAATGATAACTTGTGAATACCCCTCAATTGAAATATATTTCCATCCCTTTTCATTTACAATTTTAATTACTACAAAAGTGCCCTAGCCTCTACATAGTTTCTAGTTGAAGTTCCATATGATTTTGAATGAGTGAGGATAATTTGTCCTTCATTATTTTATAAAAACCTCCATTATATTTTTCTACATTTCCTTTGCAAGGACCATAAAAATTAATTTTGATAAAAGCCAATTTCTATTCATTTCCATTTTACCATAGATCGAAGCAAATCCTTTGTTATAATACCATTTTCATAAATAGCTCTTCCATATATAATAAAATGTCATATCCAAGTGGTTAGCACCTCTTTTCTCACATTTGATACTTCTCATGATGAGCGTCTTTCCTTTAAAAATTCTACAAGAGAGGAAATAACATGCTTTCAAACGTGGAGATTTTGAGATCTATTTTTAATTTTATTTTGTTTCACACCATAAATTCAACCAAATAATTGTAAGACCAACATCCACATGATACTTAATGTTTTAGCTCTAAGATAATTAATCCAGTATTTCATCAACTCTTTCAATGTTGATGGAGCTACCTAATACATTCTCATATTTTTTTATAAGTAAGCTCAAATGGAGTGAGCAAAAGGACAATGAAGAATTAAATAGTATAATGTTTATAAATCCTCCTCCCACAAGGCACATCTAAAAGGTTCTTGATACCCTCTTATTTGTATACCCTCTCCTGTAATAATCTTACTTTGAACTACTAATTAAAGGAATATTGAGGCCTTAGAAAGAGCCTCTAGTGACCAAACATTCTTTGAATATTTGAGGTAGAAAATTTTGATTGCTCTAAATCCTTATATCTCAACTTGACTAAGTATCTACTATATGTTGATAGATTCTAAACCAACTCATCCTTTTGTATAAAAATAGATAAATAAAACTCTTGAAGCATTTTTTGAAGTTTATTTGCAATGTTTTGAAGATCCTCTCCTTGAACTATGTTACTAATAGAAATCCATGATCTAGAGTTAATTATCACATTAATATAAAATTTAAATTTTAGGCTTTTACAAGATAGACATGCACAAGCTAATGGTTACCATTTTGAATCAAATATAAGTCTTTGACCAAACATCAAATAAAACATTTGTATTTTATTTCATTGATTTACCATCTAATATTATTCTTTATCAAATATAAACTATTTGATATGAAGTTCCATGTTGATGATCCTTTGGATAAAATCCTTTTCTACAATAGTTTCATTACATCAAGAGAATCTATATATTTTTGAAGTAATATTTTTGCCCCACTATTTTCTTAATATTTGAATAATATCCACCCAAGTTTCTCCCATAAGGTTTAACTCAAAAGTTTTCAATTGTGCAAGATTACCCCTTCAATATTCTTTGCTTTTCAAACCCTATTACAATTACAAAGGGAGAACGAAAAATTTTCCTCATATCCTTTAAAAATAAAGTCTCTTTGAATTTTATCAATTTCTAATGCCATACCTATTGGAAATATTGAAATTAACATAATATAAATAGGGATGGATTGCAATGTAGTCTTTCTAAGCTCTAGCTTTCGTACCATGGATAAGAACTTAACTTTCCAACCTACCAAATAGGATTTTATTTTATCTAAATAATATATCCAATGATCATTTTTCTTTACGAGACAAAGGAATACCCAAGTAGGTTGATGGAATTTTTATAATTTAAAACCCTAAAATACCCATAATAGTTCATTATAAATCTAGGGCAATGTTAATGAAACAAGTCTTGGATTTTTTAGTATTAACCAATTGTCTAGTAGCCTTCTTATAGTAAGGTAACATTGAATTAAAATCCATGGTATTATTTATTAATAAACAATAAAAAATAAGCATTATCAACAAATTGAAGATGAGATTTGATAAAATCATGTTTTGCAACCTCCATACTTCTAAATTTTCCTTCCATTTTTACCTTTGAGAAAGCTCTCCATAATGCTTCCATGTGAATTAATCATAGATAAGCAGATAGTGAATCACAAGGTTATGCGTAAGGGGTCAGTCCCAAAATGTATTTATAAAAAATTGGTGAATTAGTTTCAAAATCCAGGCGAATAGTGTCCAAACGCATGTAGAAGGTTCACTATTATTAGGGGTAATTTTGAAAATTTAAACTTACAATTATCAAATTATTATAAAATTGGGGAAAATCAACCCAAAAAATAATTTGCACCCAGAATATTTTGGCTAATGGGCCTTGGTCAAGGGTCCCAAATATTAGCCAATTTCAAATTTCGAAAATCCTAATTTTAGTCAATTTGGCGATAAATAACCGCCATGCATAACCATAGTGAATCACCTTAATAGAGTCCATAAAATGACTTAAAGTAACTAATAGGAGAACCATTGATCAGAATAAAACATTTCTAAGAATAATAATATCATTTAATCCATTCACACCAACCTTCATTAAAACCAGTTTTTTAGAGTGTTATGAAGAAAACTCTAAGAAACCCTATTGTATGCTTTGTTCATGTCTAATTTCATAAGAATACTTAGTTTTATCATGGAATGCAAATAATTTATGGCCTCTAATGCAAGGATCACACCATAAATATTTTGTTTACCATGAGCAAAACTACCTTGTTCATCTAAGATAACACAATCTAGAATGATTTGAATGTTGATTACCGTAATTTTTCAAATAAACTTAAAAATTATATTAAAAGGCTTATTGGGTGAAACAAATCAAAACATTTTATCTAACCTTTCTTGGGAACCAATTTACTAGAAGTTCCATTTATGTCACTTATTGTAGCATTCTTTTTGGATCATCTTCAATCACAACCAAGATATAATAATTTTTAAAAATTTTGAGAGAAAATTATAGGAAATCCATTAGGGTAGGTGCCTTGTTAGGATGGAAAAATAAAACCGCTTCATGCAAATCCTCCATAGATATATTCTTCATCATGCTTTCATTTTGTCCTATGTGATAATTAATGGAATATTTTACAAAATCTTACCTTGTGTCTCCTTATCTTACCAAATACTTGATAAGATATTATTGAAATAATTATGTAGACACCAAAACAGCACCAATCCGATTATGTGGCTACAAAAATTGATTGCACTGGCATACACAACCCCCAGGGCAGCCTCCAGAGGTTAAAAAGTGGTCCTAACCACTCTCACAACAGTTTTGGAAGGTCAGAGGTCAATTTGGCACCTTTCAGGCACTCTGCTCCTTATTCATTCTACCCAGGGACGATTACAAACTGGTATTTGTTCCACCCAGGGACGATTAGTAGCATTCACCCCTGGGTGGGGTGAATAGTAGGTTTGATGGGAAAAAGGGTCAAACCTTGACAAATGGTAGCTCAGATCTGCCACTTAACTCCTCCTTAATTGCATGGGAGTGTGAGTGAGCATTTTTGAGCTCAAAGAGGCAGTCATGGAGTCCTTAATCAGGGAGGAATATTCCTCCCCTAGAAGGCATGATCGCCAAGTGGTGCCTCTGCATGCTCATTCACAGAGACCCTCAAGTCTATAAAATGGTGAGTCTTCTCACCCCAAAATAGGAATAGGTCAGGAGAATTTGGAGCAACAAAGTGTTGCTGATTTATGTCCTCACCCTTTTTCTTATGCCTTTCACATCCTTGATCTCTCTTTTGGAAGGGAGGTTATTGGGTGATTATTGGAAGCACAATCCGGACCCAAAACCCAACATTTGGCCATAGTATCCCACCCAAATTTGTTGAAAATACCCCACAAGAGGTTTTGGACCCATCCCAAGTGGATTGGTGCTGAAACCGGGCCCCAAATGACGGGCGTCTTGCCCCAGGGTGCCCCCAGCACTGCTGCAGTCCTAATCGCCCCACCCCAGAGCGATTAGAAATCTGTAGCAGATTTCATTTCTATTTTTCTTGCATTTGTTTCTAGGTTGTTCAAATAGGATTTCATTCAAATTTCATGTTATTCTGAGCAGTTTTGATCATGCTTTTGTTATTTATCGCTTTCACTAACATGCAGGGAGCATCATCATATTACAAGCGATAGAGGTCGAATTGGAAAAATCTGACCTTCTGGGTCTTTCCAAAATACCTCATTTTACCTAACCCCCAACTTTGCAGGTGATTTGGAGCCTCCTGGATGGGACATTTAGGAGGGTGCTTTCTGACATTTTGTTGTAGGTCTAATCGTCCCACCCCGGAGCGATTAGAAATTCATGGCGAATTTCTCGACTGTTCCTTTTGCAGTGCCTTCCTGGTAATGTTCTCATGCCTCTGTCAAGTTTTTAGCTCATTTTGATATGTTTTAGTTATCATTTTATTTATTTTACACATGCACTAATCATAGGCTTTGGGGATCGCATGTTTTACTTCATCCACAGGTGCTACTAATCCTTTTCTATTTCTCTGAACGCAGGATCTCGACACCGGAGGAGCAGCAAGGAATAAAATATGCGTTCATGCAAGCGACGGTGACATTTGGCCCACCCAATTTACATGTGGGAACGCGAAAGAAAGCGTACCAATCCGTGGTGTAATAGAGCCCTACTTAACGCTCATAGCCCCTGAAAAGGGAGGAGACGTATTGTAACCCGATTTTAAAGAAAATTAATAAAAAGTGCTGTACTCGAAATTTTTTTTCTATCTTGTTTCAATTCATTTATGTTTCTCTCCTTTCATGCATTTCAGTTCGTAGGACTTAGCGTTACGTTTTGCTTTTGCATACATCGCACTTGGCATCTCCATTTTGTTTTTGCATCCTCGTGCTTTAAAATTAAATGTTCCTTCCTGATAGTATCTTCTTCCTTAATATTTCCTCCACATGGAGTCAAAATATTTTAATGTGGTGATTTGTTTTTGTTTTCACTCTAGCATGAAATATTGTATTTCTATATTCTTCCTTGAGCCATTTCCCCCTATATTTTTAGAACCAATATGACTCCTCCTTTTTTAATACATTATGTAAATTAAAAAGCAAATATTTTTCTTACACATAAGAAACCTAGTGCTTTCTATTGATTTCTATTATCTCATAAAATTTTGAGCTTGGATTGAATTTTCTTATTTTCTCTAAAATGTTACCAAAATATGTACCATTCCAAATATTTGTTTGTCCCTTTAGATATATCATATTTTAAATGAACTTATTCATACATTATCCTTCAAATTTTACCTTGTCTCACCATAACCAAACCATTTGGAAGAAATAAGGGTCTGAAGCTACAAAGACTAGACGTGAAATAGATTTATATGATCATTATTGAGTAAATCACAAGTCAAAAGAAAGGGTTTGTGATTTAATATTTAAAAAAAAAATCTAAAGAGATTGCATTCTCTATTTGAAACCATGTGTTGCATACCAAGAATCTATCCAGAATTTCCCAATGCATCTATTATCTCATGTATATTGAAAACTTGAAGGAACAATGTCCCAAAAGCCATTTAATTGAAAATGAAGCAAAATATTACATTGAATTAAATAATCCAAGAGTACCACCCTTCTTTTCCAAAGGATATATAACTCTATTGAAGTCACTCCAAAGAATTCATAGATCACAATTATGAATCATAATTGTATTTAACTGAAGTATGCTAATATTCTTCCAACATCTTTCACAATGAGTAACTATAGTTGGAGGATATATTTTTGTAACCCCAACATTGATTTTTTCCTCTTTCTTGCAGAATAATTAAAAATTATTAGGACTAAAAATTTATAGTTTCCAACTCAAAACCATTTCACATGATCAACATAGTGACATTGATTATAAATATTTTCTACAAATACTTAGAATTAAAATTTTACAATTTAAATGAAAGAGAAAACATGAGACTATTGAATTCCAATTAGTTAGAACATTGCATTTAAAAAGTTTTTTCCAATGTTAAAATCATATATATGTATGTAAACAAATAATACAATAGGGTTTGTTAGAATTTAGTTTTTAATGTCAACATCCATACAACATTGGTGCTAGTACAATAGACAATGCACCACCTCTAGACTTGGTGCTAACCATGACAACCTTTAAGTCAACCTATCCACCAAAGTACTATGGCACCAAGTTTTATGGTGCAAGCACCAATATTTATTCCAATATACACAATACCATTCCAAAGCTTACCAACCCTTTAAAAAATTCTCACACAACCATTGTTATCATTACACCTAACATATTTTTCTACTAAACAACACAAATAGAGTCATCATTGACAAATCATCCATCTAAAATAGGAAATAAATAATATTTATTAATAATTTAACAATTTGGATGTGATAAATATAAGCATCACTGAAAGAAAACTACTATAATGATTTAAAGTATGTATTTTAATTGGGATGTGGTGGCACTCTAAATTAAATATTAAGATAATTTAAGAAGAAACATTGAACATGCAATAAATTTGTGCAAACCCCCCACCATTTGTTTTTTAGTATTATTTAATTTATAAAATTAATTTCAAAATATTGCACTATACTTATATGCATATAATAGAATGTAGCTTAGCTGTCTTAAAGGCTCTTGATGCTTCAGATTATCTTGAAATCTAGGTGACAACAATTTTTTTTTTTAAATTTTCACGTACAAATCTAATTTTATCTTAGTCTAATTTTTGACATATTATGATCTTGTTCTATATTTAGTATCACAACTTCCAAAATTCATTCCCATGATACTAAATGAGAAAATTTTAATTCTATTTATAAGTGAGATAAGTTGACATTAGCTTTATAAAAATGATTTCATGTTGGTCTTTTGAATTACATAATTTTAATTTATATTTCATCTTATAAACTAAGCACCTAATAAAATGATACCTTAACTCAATCTGCTTTGATATTGAAAGAAAAATAGGATTCTTTATCATTAGAACTGAACTAGTCACAAAAATGGTAGTTGGTCTTAATTTTCACCCATGTATTCTCAGATTTGTCTCAAACTTACTACTTGTGTGTTTGTTGATGTAGATGCTATATTATATATTTATTGTTGTAATTATAACTATTGCTCATTTCTTTAAACTCCAAGTTACCAATTCATTTCTCAATAAAAAATAATTTCTAGATGTGGATTTTTTAACATCAATTAAGCCTCCATTTTGTAATATCCAACCAACTCAATCCTATTTTTTCAGGTATAATGGCTTTCATAGTTTAGATTTTATTTCACATACTTCAAAAATCTTGCTCTCATATGATCTTTTGATGGCTCACTCATGAATATTGAAAATAAATAAGTTGCATATGCAATATTTGATATTGTTGTTGTCAAGTGAATAAGGTTATCAATTAAACTTCCATATTTCCTCTCTACCACTATTCCACTTCTATAATTATTGCATATTAATTTACCATATGCAAGTGGGGTAGCAACATATTGAAAATTTGGACATGCAAAACTTTTGCAGCATATCATATACATATTTAGATTTGAAAATGAATATTCAATCATTTGTTTGATATACCTCCATGCACAAAAAATAATGCATCAAATCCAAATAACTTATGTCAAATTCGTGTATCCTATTTTGCTTGAACTCTCAATTCTTACTAAAATTCCCATTAAAATTAGACCACCAACATATAAATAAACAATTAAAATGTTATCACCTTTATTTTTGTAGTACAATGTGGACTTGTTATTACTTCTCACAATCCATGCTTAAAGATGTATATATCAATTCTTGAGTACTTGCTCTTGGTTCTTGTTTGAGTCTACATAATATTTTTAAAATTTTAGACATTTTCCTTTCTTACCTTTCACCTCAAATCCTTATGGTCGTTTATCTTCTTCAATATTGCCATTTAAGAATAAACTCTTTACATCAAGTTGTGATACACTCTATATTTTTTGGGTTGTCAAGGCTAGGACCTTTTTATTAGGTCCTACCTTACAATAGTTGCATATGTATCACTATAACCTACACAAATTTGTTTTGCATGCCCTTTTTTCACTAGCCTTTCTTTGTTCCTTTTAGTTAATCCATAACTATTGTACTTGGCATTAAACACCTTCTCCACTCCAATTACCTCATTGTTCTTTGAAAGTTCTCACAATTGGAAATTGTCATTTTTTTAGTTGCATTCAATTTGTATTTCATGGATTTGGTTCATACCTTGATTTTTGTTATTGCTTCAAAATTTGAGGTCTCCAATTCCATATTGAATAATAGTGCATAACTCACCATATAATTGTCTTCTATTTCTTCTTACCATTATTCTTGGGCTTGATATTTGTTTCTTATGAACATGTTATTAGTTTTTTATCCAATATTTTATAGCCTGGATATGATTATAATTTTATCTTCCCTTTTGTGCTCATCATTGGATAATTTTTATGCTTCCACTTGATGTTTGTTATCCATGTATTCTTGATTCATCAAGAATCATATCTCTAGAATCATATCTCTTGTCTATATTTTAGGTTATAATATCTACATGCCTTTCAATATTCAAAATAACTGATAGATATGCATTATTGAATATTTAGATCTAATTTGTTCCTTTTATTATCTTAAACATGAACACATTCTAAGTAACCAAAAACTCTCAAATGAATTGTCAAAGGATTTGTTTACACCCTATGTCATAAGGAATCATATTATCTACCTTAATTATGGGATTTCTTAAATAGAATATAAACTATACTTGCAACTATTTCATCCTAGACATTATTGTACAAACCTCTTGTTAGTATAATTCTTCTTATCATTTCCATGATGCCTTATAATTTTTTTCTACTAGTATATTTGATCAAGACGTGTACTTTATTTTCCAATGTTTGTAGAACACAAGCATATACTGAGAGGGGGGTGAACAATATAAGCTAAAACTTTCTCTTTTCTTTCCAAATCAATAGCATTCAATATTATCAATTGTAATAATTCTTCAAAGCAGTATTAACCAATATCATCAATAGTAGTAACAAGGCAATGCACAAATCATCACACATATGAGAGACACAAATTTAACGTGGTTCACCCAATGTGGGTTACATCCACGAAGAAAATATTTCTTATAAAATTTCTCAATAAATATCTTGGTAACCAATTTCCTATTCCAATGTTTATGGGTCTCTACCCAAAGGAGACTCCAATCCCCTATACTCAAGTTTGTAGACCTCTATCCTTAGGAGAAATCTATCCCCTTAACTATGGTTTATGGACCTCTATCCATAGGAGAACTATATTCCATCAAATTTAGTTCGTGGACCTCTATCCACATGAGAACTCTATCCCCTTAACTCTTGTTTATGGACCTCTATTCATAGGAGAACTCTATCCATTTAACTCTGGTTCATGGAAATCTATCCATAGGATAAATATATCCCCTTAACTCTGGTTTGTAGACCTCTATCCATAGGAGAAATATATCCCCTCAACTTTGGTTTGTGGATCTCTATCCATAGGAGAAATCTATCCCCTTAAATCTAGTTTATGGACCTCTATCCATAGGAGAAATATATCCCCTCAACTATGGTTTGTGGACCTCTATCCATAAGATAACTCTATCCCCTTAATTCTAGTTTGTGTACCTCTATACACATGAGAACTCTATCCGCTCAAATCTAGTTTGTGGACCTCTATCCACAGGAGAACTCTATCCCCTCAACTCTAGTTTATGGACCTTTATCCACAGGAGACTCTATCCCCTCAACTCTAGTTCATGGATCTCTATCCATAGGAGAAATATATCCCCTCAACTCTGGTTCATGGACCTCTATCAATAGGAGAAATCTATCCCTTCAACTTCGATTCATGGACCTCTATCCACAGGAGAACTTTATCCCCTCAAATCTGGTTCGTGGACCTCTATCCACATGAGACACTTATCCTTTGCTCTAGTTCTTCGATATCTATCCACATGAGACACCTCTCCTCTCTGATCTAGTTCATGGATCTCTATACACATGAGACACCTCTCCTCTCTGCTCTAATTCATGGATCTCTGCTCAACTATGCTCCAAGCCTACTCACAAGTCTTGCTCAATTTTGCTTCAAGCCTTCTTACAAGGCTTGCTCAAATTTGCTCAAATATGCACCAATATTATTAAAATCAACTCATAAACCTGCTCTCAACTCTGCCCAAATCTACACCAAGTCTACTCACAAGGCTTTCTCAAATCTGCTCAATAACTTGTACAAATATATCTCAAACCTGATCACAAATCTACCTCAAACCTGATCATAAACCTTGCATAAATATACCTCAAATATACACCAATCCTACTTACAAGGCTTGCTCAAATATGCTCATAACACTTTCTTTGATTGAAGTATTTCAGACATTCTACCTAGAATTCTTGTTCAAGAACACATAGAAAGAGATATGTAATACAATTTCACAATATGTTCTTTCCCAATATCACTCAAATCCAATGCATAAATTACTTCACAAATATGCTCTATAACCTTTACAAGTTTATCCCAATATCAATCAATATTATGCACAAAACTTGCTCTCAAACCCTGGTACATGTGTTTCCAATATCATCCAAAAATGAATCTCAAATAGTTCTCAAAACCTTAGCACAAGTATTTCCAATTTCTTTCAACAATGAAGCACAATTTTTTTCTCAAATTCTAGCACATATATTTCCAACAATACACATGAACTTAATCCTTATATCTCCTCTGTATGACATCAAAATATTTGCTCAACCAAACACCTTAAGGAAGGAATAAAATCACCATACCTCTAAAATTGCTTTGATGAAGATGTGCCCTCAAAACCTGTCTCAAAAATAATTTCCTCTTCAAAGTGCCACTTCAAAACTGGTTAGTAGATCTCTCTTTCAAATCTTCCAATTTAAATTTCTCCTCAAAAATATGTGTGCAATAGAATCTAAAAATAATGCTCTATAACTCTCCTTTTGTTCTCAAAATATAAAGTATTAAAAATTATCAAAACCCCTCAAATTTTCTTTTTCACCATAAAAAATTACAATAAAAACTTAAATCCTAATCACATCTTATAAATTATTCTTTTTAAGCAATACCCATATGACAATATTAAATTTTTATCAAGCACACATTGGAATCCACAAATAAACCTTAGCACACCTTATACATCTTAAATTTAACTTTTAGAAATTACAATTCACAAATAAACTTTAGCACACCTTATACCTCCTAAGCTCAATGAAATAATTTCCTTATTCAGATCAGCAAACAATTTTCCCCTTTAATTTATAAAAAAATTACATTCATACCTTATGTCAACGTGCCATTTGAATGATTTCCTTTCTACCTTGAAAACTTGCCATGTGAACACCACGCGAATGATTTCACCTTCTGCCTATCAAAAATTAACCACACAAATGATTTTACCTTTCTTGCCTTACAAAAACAACGTCCACAAGATTTGAATCTGTGACCACGTGCCTACTAGTGCCTTAGCGCTAGCCTAGTGACTAGTTGGGCTAGCCACCCACTTGAAACCAATGATGCAACAACTTCCCTTTATCTTCCACCTTGCGAGCTCAACCAAACAATTTTCATCCTCTACCTTGCAAAAGAGTCTCGATGAGTTTTGACCCTGCAACCTACTGTCTGCCAATGCCCTAGCATAGGGACACCTACCATCTGGGCTAGTCCCCCATATGGGATATCAAACACGCTGCCCTCTTTATATTTTAGATTTGGATCTACTTTGAAACACGTGCATATCTTCTCCCTTCTCTTCCATCCACAAACCACGAAACTCACGAATGGATTAAAGATTAGCGCATTGTCTTCAACCTTACAAAAATGAAATTTTTGTCCCATTTAAATATGCTTCTCCATACTATGCTTTGACATCGGTGCATATATTTTTATATGCACGTTGGCACTTATAAAAATATTTCCTCCAATATTTTTGGTGCCTCTTGATTTTTTAAACTTTTATATTATAATATTTAATAAATATTATAATATTGCCTTCAAACCTTTTCCAAATGATTTTCTTTGCTTTTTCTATTAAACCCTTTCTTTTTTTGTTGTTTCAAGCCAACTCTTTAAACTTCTTTGTAAATATTATAATATTTAAAAATAAATATTATAAACCCTTTCTTTCTACAATTTCTTTCCTTTGAGATGTACTTTGCCATGAATAATTATCCAACCTTAGAAGAATATTTCTGCCTTGAATATCATACTTTCCTTTGACATCAATGACAACTCAATATGCTCAATATTTCCAACAATCTCCCCCTTTATCATTGATGGTAACCCTTACACAAAAAATATTCTTTTAGTGCAACTGGATACCAAAAATGCTCCCCCTGAGAAGTTGCTACCCCTTATTGAATTCTCTCTCCCTTACTGAAATCTCTCCCCCTTTGACATCAATGGCAAAGGGCTCCTTGGGGCTAAAATTATGACATTCTAGCATAGCCCCCTCACCACCTCCTCTTCTTGAGGTGATTAAGTTTGGGATGGGATTAAACCTACTCCCAATTTACAATGATCTTCTTTTTTCTCAATTATTTTCCATACTTTTGTAGACATACCCTTTTGACCATTTTGAGCAACCTCTATCTTGCTTGTCTTTGGAAGTTCCTGAAACACTGTTCTACACCACCTTACTTTATGCCCAAAATTATTACAATTGTAACACATGATGTTGTAGTTCTTGAAAGGTGCAAATGAATTGAATTTCCTTTTGGTGAAGCCATAATAATTCCTACCATGAACCCTACAATGTATAGCTTTGTGACCAAAATTATTACATGAGAAACAATGCCCTTGGAATAAATATTCATCTTGCCTTAGAAAATATGGTCTCTTGGTCCTTTCTTTGCCTTCTCTATGATGATCCTTGTTTCTTGATTGTGCATTATTTTCTTCCTCAATGATGCTTCCACTTCTCAACTTATCAACATAGGTCTTAGGTTCTTCTTCAATCTCTTCCTCTGAGACTTCCTTTTCTTTTGATCTTGACTCCCCTTTTTGTACCTCTTGAATTTCTTCATAGCCTAGTCCTATTTTGATAAATGAATATCTTTGTGCTTTGATAATGTTATCCAAAGCTTTTGAACTTTTCCCAAACCTATGTAGCTTGTCCTTAGAATATTTCACTTCCATCCTTAGAGAAACCACTTCATGTTCTAATATTTCACAATCTAACTCTTTTACCTCTAACTTTTCAACCATAAATTCTTCAATTCTCCTTGCCTTTTCAACCTTGACTTTTAAGTTTTTGAGATCTTGTTGAAGCTTTACCTTTGTTTCCTCATCTTCTTGAACTTGAGCCTTCAGTCTTGAGTTCTTCTTTCTAACTCTTTTCAAATCTTTAAGAGCAATAATAAGTTCCTCTTCTAGGTCAACTATGGCTTCTTCTTATTTTTTGAACCTTCCTCTAGGTCTTCAACTATAGGAGCATCTTATTTCTCTTCTACTTGGTCAGGAACATCTTCTACTTGGTCTTCAATAGGAGTGTCCTCTTCCTCTTCTATTGCCAAAAATAGAATCTCTTCTTTTTCACTATCTGAGAAAATTTTATCACTATCACTTGAAGCATTGCTTGCTTCTTCAACATAGAAAATCTTCTTGTGCCTTTGAAAAATCTTCTTCTCATGCTTACCTTGACCATACCTATTTTTATTTTCATACCTAAATTTTCTTTCTTCCTTCTTATAATCATGTTTCTCTTCACTACTACTACTTCCATCTTGTGGACAATTAGATGCATAGTAACCAAAGTTACCACAATTAAAATATTTCACAGTCTTCATATCTTTGTGTTTTCTTGAGCCCTTCTTATTTCTTCTCATAAAGTTAGCTTCTTCATTACTACTTGATTACACTTGTTGGTTTCTTATCTTTTTTCTTCTTTGAAACTTTGAATGCTACCTCTTTCTTAGAATTTTGATCTTTTTCTATCCTCATCTCATAAGTTGTGATAATTCCATGTAATTCATCCATTGTCAACTTATCGAGATCCTTCATCTCTTCTATTGTTGAAACCTTTGCATCATACCTCATAGGGAGTGATATTAATACTTCCTGAGCAACATTAGAGTCCTCAATTTCTAATCCAAGTCCATGCATGCTATTAACAACTTCATCAACATGGAGTAAGTATTTAGAAATATCTTCCTCATATTTCATATTCAACTCTTCAAACCTCCTCCTATGAGTTTGAAGTTTTTCCAACTTAACCTTGTTATCTCCTTAATATGTTTACTTCAATTTATCCCACATTTAATTTGATTATTTGCAGTGCATAACTTTCATAAATTCTAATTCACGTAATCCACTCAAGATTCCATTCATAGCCTTGGCATTATTTTCATATTGTTTCTTACCATCCTTGCATATGTGGGAGGAGTAGTAGAAGGTGTGAATCCATCCTCAATGGATTGCCATGTATCATATCCATGTGCCATCAAATAAGTCTTCATCCTCATACTCCAGAAAGCATAATTATTCCCATAAAACAATGGAGCCTTATTTTTTGAAGATCCATTATGAGAAGCCATTTGTGTTCCTGTAAGATCTTCCTTCAAGTTGTTAGACTTTTTCAAAGGAACCCACTTTGATACCAATTTAAGAACACAAGCTTATACTAAGAGGGGGGTGAATAGTATAAGATAGAACTTTTTACTTTTCTTTCCAAAGCAATAGCATCCAATATTATCAATTGCAATAATTCTTCAAAGTAGTATTAACCAACCTCATCAATAGCAATATCAAGGCAATGCACAAATCATCACACACATAAGAGACACAAATTTAACGTGGTTCACCCAATGTGGGTTACATCCATGGAGAAAATATTTCTTATAAAATTTCTCAATAAATATCTTGGGAACCAATTCTCTATTACAATTTTTATGGGCCTCTGCCCAAAGGAGACTCCAATCCCCTATACTCAATTTTGTGGACCTCTATCCATAGGAGAACTCTATCCCCTCAACTCTGGTTTGTGGACCTCTATCCATAGGAGAACTCTATCCCCTCAAATCTAGTTTATGGACCTCTATCCACAGGAGAACTCTATCCCCTTTACTCTGGTTTGTGGACCTCTACCCATAGGAGAACTCTATCCCCTTAACTCAAGTTCATGGAACTCTATCCACATGAGAAATATATCCCCTTAGCTTTGGTTTGTGGACCTCTATCCATAGGAGAACTTTATCCCCTCATCTCTGGTTCGTGGACCTCTATCCACACGATAACTCTATCCCCTTAAATATAGTTTGTGGACCTCTATCCATAGGAGAACTCTATCCGCTTAAATTTTGTTCATCGACCTCTATTCGTAGGCAACTCTATCCCCTTAGTTCTAGTTCATGGACCTCTATCCATAGAAGAACTCTATATCCTCAACTCTGGTTCATGGACCTCTATCCATAGGAGAATTCTATCCCCTAAAATATAGTTTGTGGATCTCTATCCACAAGAGAACTCTATCCCTAAACTCTGGTTTGTGGACCTCTATCCATAGGAGAACTCTATCCCTCAACTTTGTTTCATGGACCTCTATCCACAAGAGAAATATATCCCCTCAACTCTAGTTCGTGGACCTCTATCCATAGGAGAACTCTAACTCTTATTTGTGGACCTCTATCCATAGGAGACACCTCTCCTCTCTACTATAGTTCATGTATCTCTATCCATAGGAGACACCTCTCCTCCTTGCTCTATTTCATGGATCTCTTCTCAACTCTACTCTATGCCTACTCATAAGGCTTGCTCAACTTTTCTTCAAGCCTTATTATAAGGCTTACTCAAATCTGCTCAAATATACACCAAGCTTGTTCAAATCAGTTCACAAACCTACTCTCAACTCTACCCAAATCTGCACCAAGCCTACTCACAAGGCTTGCTCAAATATTCTCAACAACCTATACAAATCTATCTCAAACCTGCTCATAAATCTACCTCAAACCTACTCTCAAACCCTGCACAAATCTACCTCAAACCTGCTCACTAAACCTACATAAATCTACCTCAAATTTGCACCAAGCCTACTCACAAGGCTTGCTCAAATCTACTCATAACACTTTCTTTGATTAAAGTATTTCAAACATATTCTACCCATAATTCTTGTTCAAGAACACATAGAAAGAGATATGCAATACAATTTCACAATATGTTCTTTTCCAATATCACTCAAATCCAATGCATAAATTACTTCACAAATATGCTCTATAACCTTTACAAGTTTATCCCAATATCAATCAATATTATGCACAAAACTTGCTCTCAAACCCTGGCACATGTGTTTCCAATCTCATCCAACAATGAAGCTCAAATAGTTCTCAAAACCCTAGCACAAGTGTTTCCAATTTCTTTCAACAATGAAGCACAATTTTATTCTCAAATTCTAGCACATATATTTCCAACAATGCACATGAACTTAATCCTTATATCTCCTCCTTATGACATCAAAATATTTTCTCAACCAAACACCTTAAGGAAGGAATAAAATCACCATACCTCTAAAATTGCTTTGATGAAGATGTGCCCTCAAAACCTGTCTCAAAAATAATTTCCTCTTCAAAGTGCCACTTCAAAATTGGTTAGTAGATCTCTCTTTCAAATCTTCCACATTAAATTTCTCCTCAAAAATATGTGCACAATAGAATCTGAAAATAATGCTCTATAACTCTCCTTTTGTTCTCAAAAGATAAAGCATTAACAATTATCAAAACCCCTCAAATTTTATTTTTCACCATACAAAATTACAATAAAAAATTAAATCCTAATCACACCTTATAACTCCTTTTTAAGCAATACCCATATCACAATATTTATTTTTTCTCAAGCACACATTACAATCCACAAATAAACCTTAGCACACCTTATACCTCCTAAATTTAACTTTCAGAAATTACAATTCACAAATAAAATTTAGCACACCTTATACCTCCTAAGCTCAATGAAATAATTTCCTTATTCAGATCAGCAAATGATTTCCCCCTTTAATTTATAAAAACTTTGCATTCATACCTTATGTCAATGTGCCACGTGAATGATTTCTTTTCTGCCTTGCAAACTTGCTACATGAACAACACGCAAATGATTTCACCTTCTGCCTATCAAAAATTAACCACACAAATGATTTTACCTTTCCTGCCTTGCAAAAATAGCATCCATGGGATTTGAACCTATGACCACCTACCTGCCAGTGCCTTAGTGCTAGCCTAGCGACCAGCTAGGCTAGTTGCCCACTTGAAACCAACGATGCAACAACTTCTCTTTATCTTCCACCTTGCGAGCTCAACCAAATAATTTCTATCCTTTGCCTTGCAAAAGAGTCTCGACGAGTTTTGACCCTACATCCTATGCCAGTAGGGACACCTATCGTCTGGGCTAGTCCCCTAGATGGGATATCGAACACACTGCCCTCTTTATATTTTGAATTTGGATATACTTTGAAACATGTGCGGAATTCTCCCTTCTCTTCCTTCCACGAACCACGAAACTCATGAATGGATTAACGATTAGCGCATTGTCTTCAACCTCTTTAAAAATGAAATTTTTGTCCCATTTAAATATGCTTCTCCATACTATGCTTTGACATCGGTGCATATATTTTTATATGCACGTTGGCACTTATAAAATTATTTCCTCCAATATTTTTGGCGCCTCTTACTTTTTTTAACTTTTATATTATAATATTTAATAAATATTATAATATTGCCTTCAAACCTTTTCCAAATGATTTTCTTTGCTTTTTCTATTAAACCTTTTTTTTGTTTCAAGCCAACTCTTTAAACTTCTTTGTCCTTATTATAATATTTAAAAATAAATATTATAAACCTTTTTCTTTCTACAATTTCATTCCTTTGAGATGTACTTTGCCATGAATAATTATCCAACCTTAGAAGAATATTTTTGCCTTGAATATCATACTTTCCTTTGACATCAATGACAACTCAATATCCTCAATATTTCTAACAATATTTTCATATCCTATGGTCATCATAAAATTTATTGAATTTCTTAGAATAATAATCACCACCATGATTAGTAATTAATGTTTTGATTACATGTATACTATTATTTTCTACTAAGTGTTTGAAGATATTGAATATTTCAAAATAATCATTCTTATTCTTCAAAATATATAGACAATTATTTCTAGTATGATCATCAATGGAAAGCATAGAATAAATACAAGCTTCAAAAATTTAGGTAACCATATCTTTGTTGTTATAACCATCTCTACTCTTAAATGGCTACATGACAAAAATTACTATCTTCTCTTCCAAGATTCTAAGAAAGCATTTTTGTTTTTTCATAGGTACAATAGCCACTCCCTGGTTCCTTTTTTATTTGTCATAAATCATGCACTTATTATAAAATATTACATTGTATTTTTTGTCTACAAGTTTTCCCACACTCAATAAATTGTTCTTTAAGTCTGATGTGAAGAATGTATTTTGGATATTCTTCTTTCCATATTTTTTTTCAATTTATTAGGTTATTTTTTCTTCAACCTCTAATGTTTTATTATCTCCAAAATTTACCTTACTCTTGTATAAGTCATACAACTCCACAATATACCAATCATACGATTTGAATAATCAAAATCTAACTATGAAGAATATTTTTCCACATAATAGGACAAGAACATATTTTTTGAGGTCTCACCTTTGTTATTTGAAAATTTTATTTTTTTGTTCCTTCATTGGTTGCCTTTATTTTACATTCCTTTTCATAGTGGCAATACCTTCTATAGTAGTAATATTAAACATTCCTTTTATCCATAAATCTACATCTACCTCTTCCATTATAGTCTTCTCTTCTATGTTAGCCTATTCCTCTTGTAGAATGTTAATTTTTTGCTCCTTTCCTTGTCTAGGGGAATTGGATCAAAATAGCCTCATTATTGTTTGACACTCTAGCCTACTTGATCCAAGTTTTAATTTTTAATATTTTTCTTTCTTTCTTCATGGACACAAATAATATCACCAATTATCAAACTCCAACTTCTTCAAATCTTCACTCTTTTCAATAATCATTGCACAATTGTTGCACTTTGGTGTTAATATTCTCACCACATTTTTTACAATATCTTCCTATGATGATTATTCATCATATATACTCATTTTATTCATAAGGTAAAAACCTATACATAATAATCTCCCACATTCTCATTGTCTTTCATTCTGAGATATTCATATTCTCTCTCAAGTACTTATAAATTCTCTTGTTTTATTTATTATACCCTTGATAGGTTGTGTTTAAGGTATCCTAAGCTCCTTTGTTAGTCTTTATGCTTTTGATTAAAAAGTATTTGCATCAAAATTTATTTGTATACGATAGTAATCCAATGCATATTTTATTTGTGCTTCCAAAATACTATTATTATTATTGTTTTAATGTGGCAGATAAAACATCTAAATATGGTGGTTTTTTATGTTAGAAAATCTCCACTATTATTATAGGATTTAAATATCATATAAACTCAAAAATTCATACGTTTATTTAATAACAATATTATAAAATAACTCATTGAATTTTAAAGATAAAACATATTAAAATAGTGCATAAATACAATTATTCTTCGATAATCTAGTACATGGATTATCTTAAATATGTACATACATGATACTCTTCATATCCACATGACTCTTGATATTTTCTCTCCTTAAACTATAAAGAGATCCAACTCTTCATATTTCCCTCTTACATAATGAATCTCACATATTTACATAAATAAAAAGTCTTTAATGATTACTCATAACTCCTCACTTCTAAACTTGATACTTAACTCATATAACTCACACTTACTAACAAGAAACCTCACACAAATAATTCAAACTTATTTATGTAAAACAAACTCACACTTAATAACTCGACACAAACTATAGACTCAAATATTAAACATCCTCTACTCTAAAATTTTTACAAGGTACCAAATAATATAATACCTCCAACACCCCCCTGTATTATATTATTTAGTATGCAGGTATTTTATCTTCATGTATTCTCAGTCATTGGTTCTTGTTTGGCTTGTTCTAATGTTGGTATTGGATTTGGTTCAAAATTTTCAATTTTATTTCTTATACTAGTAGTAACTACGACTAATTGTAAAGTTGGTTTGGAAATGAATTTATGGAGTATTCCATCTAGTGCTATAATAAATATACTTCTCCATCCATGATTTAAATTATTATTTCCTTTGTTCCAAAATATCTTTGAGAATGATTAGTACCTCCACAAAGTTTACAGTGATGGAGATATCAACATTTTTTGCCTTGTGTCCATATCTATTGCAATTATTTTATTTGTTCACACTATGAATATTATCTCCTTATTCAAAATTTTTATGAGTATTTAAATCACCATTCTCATAAAGACCATTTGGATCATAGTATGCATCTTTCATCATAGGTTTGTTTTTTGGTTCTCCAATTTTTATTTGTATTTTTGTCTTAATAGTATTTAGAGTGAATGTTGTATTGTATATTATTTTCTATATCTTGTAATCTTTAGCTTCCTTAAAACAAACATGTATGTAGTACTAAAGTTTCAAAACAACTATACTTTTAACTTCTTTTTTAATGGCTTGTAGATGTTTCATAAAATTAGTTTATCCATATCTTTCACCTCTAGTAGTCTCTTTAGAGATAGCTTGTAAATGAAAATTTCAAGGCTTTTTTTTTCTCTGCATGTTGAATGTTTATTTTTATTTGTTTCATTTTTTCAATTTCCATGATGTGTTTCTTCAAGTAATTTTTCTTTAATCAAATAATTCTACAATATTTTTGATTTCACATCAATTTTTCTTCAAAAGTTAAATTCAATTACTTTCATTTCCTCTAAAATTCCTTATTACTCCCAAATTAAAATTTTCTTCTTTCAATTTCAATTTGATTTTTCTTCAATATTCAATTTCAAATTTATTCTTCTCTCTTCAATTGATTTAAAATTTCATTCACTTCTTATAACTTTATTGAATTCAGTTAATTCTTCAATTTATTTGATTTCAATCTTCAATTTTTAATTCAATCACTTCTTTCAATTTTTCTTCCTTAGTATTTTATTCTTCTTATGACTACCTTTATTTCATTCTTCAATTTATTTTATTCTTTCTTCCTCAATTTCTTCTTCATTTTATGTTTCTTCAATTAATTTCAAATTTAATTCGCTTCTTTTATATCTCTTCAATTCAATTTATTTTTCTTTCAATTCAATTTCTTTAATTTTAATTTTTCGTTTAATAACTTCTTTCAATTTTCCTTCTTCAATATTTTATTATTATTATGAATCCATTTATTTCATTCTATAATGCATTTTATTATTTCTTCCTCAAATTCTTCTTCACTTTATCTTTCTTCATTTTTTCAATTCTTCATTTAATTTCTTCTTATATCTCTTGAATATATTTTGAATCCTTTAAATATAAAAACTTTTGTTTTTATTGCTCCAAGTAATGCCACTTTAATTAATGATTTTTTAATTATTTAATAAATTAAACTTTATAATATTACAAGGTAAAAATACCTTTATGCACAATGTCTATTACTAGAATTGTTTGAATGTAAGTCATCACTTATTCCTATATGATGTTGGCTTAATGATTTAGTCCTCGACGTTATGATTGCTATGTATTATGTCCTTTCTCCTATGCATCACATGGTATATTATTCATATTAATTTGATGTCACTTTAATAAAACCTTTCACTATCCTCATGCTCTTGTCCACATTTTGTTTATCTCTTCTTCTCCACATGCTTTAAACTCACAATATTGTATTTTTCTCCAAATTAGCTTCTATGCTTCTACACACTCCAAATTTTTGATGTTATAGGCATTGGGTCTTGAATGCTAGAATAAGTTTCCAGAAATACATATTGATTTCTATGTTCTTATACTTGCATTGACTATTTATGTTATATATTAGTTCATATATGTAGTAGCATTCATATTTTAACAAGTGAAAATGAAGAATATTTTTAACCATTGACTAGCATATGATAGACATGCATCTACCATTAGTTAAAATAAGCCTATAGTTCTCAAAGGTAATAAAATTGTATTCTTCCACTTTTCACACGTGTTCCCTAAAAACACTAATCAATATTAATCTTCTTAAAACAATCACTTACTAGCCAAATGATGTCTATCTCTCTTAAGTTATAGGAAAGGGTGTCTTTACCCTATAAACCTCTACTTATCTTAACTTCTTCAGTTGATCCCTCTTATTAGTGCTGGCTAGGTGAAGGAACAAGAATACTCCATTCTCTCATGGTACCTAATGAGGGGTTCAAGCAAAACCTTAGACAAATGTGTCCCATGTTTCTCTATCAAGATATAAGTGAATTTTAAAAGGAATCATATCTTATTAGAACCTAATAAACCACTTAAAATGATTAAAATTAAAAATGTGGTAGATGAAAAATATCCCATGACATCAATATTATTGATGGTAAGATCTATAAATCTATTTCTCATAAGAATCATCTAAATAATACCCACAACTAGAGTATTAAACATAGTAAATCAATATGGACATAAACTATCCAACACAACAAAAAATAAATATATATATTACCCTATGCAAAAAAATCAATATGGACATAAAATATTCAACAAAGCAAAGTAATAAGAACATAGACTATCCACCATAGCAAATAAGTAAGGACACAAACTATCCAATACAACAAAATGATAAGGACATAGACTATCCAGAATGTAAATTGCCCAAAACAACAAAGCAATAAGGACATATATTATCCAACACAACAAAGTAATAAGGACATAGACTATCCAACATAACAATTCAATACATACATAGACTATCCAACATAGCAATTTGGACATAGAATGTCCAATACAACAAATTAATAAAGGACATAAACTATCCAACATGGCAAATCAATAAGGATATTGACTATCCCCAACATTGGACATTGGATATTCTAGTATTTTATTATACAAACATAGTTTGTTGAAATCATAAAAAGGGCATTGATTGCCTATGAACAATAGCTCATTTAAGCATTTGTCCAATAATCAAGCTAGAAGGAAAATTACTTAGGAGTACAAAAAAATATTTTAAGGACAAAATATCCAATAGCATGAACTACCCAAAAACACAATTAATCATAGTTTCCTAAGTGCTTGTCCATTGATTAGGCTAAAAAGCCACCACTTAGGGTTTGAAGATGCAACATATAAAATAAACATAAATTTATTAAGCACTTTTAAATTAGTCCTTTAAATTGGCTCTTTTTTTTTTGGAAAACATCCCAAAAGGTATACCACTTTTGGATAAGAACCAAGGAGGCAGGGCTAAAACTAAACCATAGCTTAACAAATTATTAGAAATATCAAAAATTTCTTAGAAAATTAGACATAGCATCCGAAATTGCTATCAAGAGATTGTAGGGTAACACCTAAACCCTTTGGATTAAGGCATGGTCATGCTTTTATTTGTACCTTGCTTCATTCCAACTGGGACTATAGGATGGTTACTCAGAACCATGACAATACTATTGGAATTTGTATGGTATTTTTGAGGATACATTTTATTTATAGTTTGAATATGCCCTTTGGTTTGCACTTGGTTTGATTTTCTACATTGTTATTTTTTTTTTATATTTTAAATATGGTTGAGATGGCTCTCTCTGACTATTATTTCTCATCATCAGGGTAAGCTCTTCTAGTGTTTTATCATCATGCGATCCTTCCTGTTCTCTCTATTCATAAAACTATGTTTCCATAATTACTATTTCCATTTTACCATCCTCATAATATGCTTGCTCATCCGTGGAGAGAATTTCAAAGGTGTTAGGTGAAATTACTATTTTATCTTTTGTTGCTATTTTTTTCTTTATGATTTTTTGTTTAGGAATTTGAAACCATACGAAGTCCCCATCCTATTTCTCTTTGTTAGGGACCTTATGTGGACAATCCTTGGCTAGATGGCCATATTCATGATAGATTATGCATCTAAATGTAATATTTTCATAATATACTACTTTTTCCCATATTTCTTCCCCATATTGTAAAGTAATCTTCTTTGGAAGTGGTTTGTAAAAATAAATCAAAATACATATCCTTGTATAAATTATATGCTCTAATATAAGTGTAGAGTGCTATGATAAGTCATCATGAAAACTCCTACAGAATTCCCAATTATTGCAAATATATTTGGATTCTAATATTCTATCATAAGACCAAATAAATGAATCTAAATAGTGGCAGTTGATGGAATTTATTCCTCAGCTTTGAACTTGGTATGCTAGGGCTTCATGAAGAGCCTTGCCCTACCAAAAAACCAAGGTCACCATTGGAAATTATCCTATCTATCTTCTTCACTAGAAAATAAAATATAGAAGTAGCCATTACGATAAGTTTCAACATGATGTAATCCTTGTGGTGGATAAATTAACCAACATTGCACGCTTTATACCAGAGAGTACAAAAAATGATGCAATTATGATGGCTAATATATTTGTCAAAGAAATCATCAGGTTACATGGGTTTCCTAAAGTAATTATCTTAGATATAGATTCTATATTCACTTCTACATTCTGGTAGGCTCTACATCGTGTAATAGACATGAAGATTAATATCAATTCTACTTACCATCTAGAGACCGATGGTCAAACCAAAATATTCAAATATTTTTTAGAATATATGATTGACATGTACTGCATGGATAAAAAGTCTAAGTGGGAAGACTTTCTACACCTGGTTGAGTTTACTTACAATAATTATCATCATGCTTCTTTGGGAATGACTCCATTCAAATAATTATATGGTGAAAAATGAAAAATGCCTCTATCATGGGATAATCCAAAATATTTGATTGTCATTGGATTGAACACGATTTGAGAGATGGAGGAGAAGCTAAAGATGATCATGCAAAGGCTTAAGGAAGTCTTTAATCATCAAAAGAGTTTTGTTGATAGAAAGAGATCACCTATTAAATTATCTATGGGGGATAAAGTATTCTTAAGAGTAAAATCCATCAAGAGTTCCTTTAAATCAATCAAGTTGGATCCTATATATGTTGGACCCTTTGAAATCACTGAGAAAATAAGTCTAGTTGTCTATCATATCACCTTGCCACCCAACCTATCTAGGTTCCATGATACTTTTCATGTATCCTTGCTTAGAAGATATGTTGTTGATATTGACCATGTATGTAATATTTCTAATTTATAGATAGCCAAACTTGTAGTGATTTAAGTACAACCGATGAAAATTCTAGAGTTATATTCCAAAGTTATAGGGAACCAGACTTTAGAATAATGTAAGATTCAATGGGACAGATATTCTGAAAAGATTGCTACTTGGGAGAAAGTAGTTGATATGCATATACATTATCCATACTTATTTGACAATAAAATATAATTTTGTTTTAATTTGTAGGATACTAATGAAAACACAAAGGACTGTATTTAGTCCAAGGGAGGTCGTATGTCATGATCCTCCCATGGAAAACTTTTTCATATGATGGAAAATTTTTTCAACATAATTCCAACATTCTCTCACTTGTTGATGTTGGCAATTTTGGGTACCTTGGGTACATTGCCTTTGCTCAAGTGTAGAAGTTGTCATTGATGTTAAGAAGCTCTTGAAGGAATTTGATTTAATGTCAGATTATTCAGAGCATGGACAGTGAGTTTCCAGGAAGATCAGAGTAGCCCATTTGCAAAATATCAAAGAAAAAGACAAGTAAGAAAAGGTATGCAACAGGCAAGAAAAACTATCATGATTTTACGACATGTTTGAGGAGAGAGAAAGAGATGGCAAAACTATCATGATTTCATGACATGTTGGAAGAGAGAGAAGAAGCAAGAAAAATTGTCGCGATTTCGTGACATGTTGGCAGAGAAAAAGGCAAGTGGAAAAACTGTCACGATTTCACGACATGTTGGCAAAGAAGAAGAGCAAGGTGGAAAGTGTCGTGATTTCACGACATGTCACATTTTCGCGACTCAAAAAGTGCAGGAAGGCAAAGAAGGAAAAGTGTCACGATTTCGCGACATATTGCAAAGAAGATTGTACGGACAGAAAAGTGTCACGATTTCGCAACATGTTGCAGGAGAGGGAGTCCGAAAGAAAAAATGTCATGATTTTGTGACATAATGCTAAAAAAAGAGTCCACAGTGTGGACTGTCGTGATTTCACGACAAGTTCGAAGAGAGATAAAGTTACTCGAAAGGTGTCACGATTTCACGACATGCTGTAGAGTTCGAAGTGAGAATAGTCATGATTTCGTGACATGCTGCAAAATACGAAGTGAGGACTGTCATGATTTCATGACATGCTAAAAAGCTCAAAGTGAGAACTATCGCGATTTCGTGACATGTAGCAAAGGGAAGAGTTTGAAATGAGAAGCATCGCGATTTCGTGACAGGTTGCAAAGAAAGCTTTCGAAATTTGAAAGCATTGTGATTTCGTGACAGGATGAAAGAAAAGCGTACGGATGCAGAGAGTGTCACAATTTCACGACAGGCAGAAGTGAAGAAGCCAGCAGATGAAGATGTCACGATTTCATGACATGTCGCAGTTTCACGACCAGAAGGCAAGTGAAGGTGCCAGTGGACGAAGATGTCGTGATATCGTGACATGTCACAGTTTCATGACTCAAAGAGGAGAGGGAATGTACGACGTCAGAAATGTCACGATATCACGACAAAATCAAAAAGGAAGTCTAAAGAAGCAAAAGTGTCACGATATCACGACAATAGGCAAAAGAAAGTGTATGGTTGCAAAGGTGTCACGATATCGTGACATGTATTTTCGTAGGAAAAGCTACAGAACCAAAGGTGGTTGAAGCCGACATAGTTAACTTTGAGCCGACGAAGTTCAGGGTTGTGCAGCCAACGGAGTTTAGGGTAACAGCCGACTATAGTTTAAGTTTTGGTCTTGAAATTTATACTATAAAAGGAGGGCTATTTTGAGATTGAAAGAATGGAATAAGTATCGAATTGGCACAAGTTAAGTCCATGGTGTGCAGAGACTAAGTCGAGTCAAATCGAGCTAAGTGCAAAGCGGGAGCGCACAGAGAGTAGAAAAGCACAAAGGAGCAGAGCTGTTGGTGTTGCGACATTCGTAGACAGAGCGCATAGTAAGAAGTTTGATAGCCAAGTGCTGAGTGCTGCTGTGTTTGTGCAAATAGTGCATAAGTTGGTTCAACCAAGTGCGGCTGTGACAGAGTAGAGAGAACTATTGGACAAATTTGAGCAAGCTTTTGTTGAGTTTGTGGAGCAGTTTGGGCAGGTTCTCTTGAGAACTTGCAAAGTAGATCTGAGACAAGTCTTGGTGAAGACTTGGGTGAAGATCAAGCAAGCTTTAGTGAAAGGTTGTGAACCACTGTTGTGAATTAGTGTTGAGGACCTTTTGAGGACAGAGATTGGTGCAAATTTGAGGACCTGTTGGGTATTGTATTTGGTGCAGACCAGAGAGAGAGGAAGAGGACATTTGTGCCAGATCGAAGGACTGTGTTTGGTGTAGATCAGAGAAATAGAAATCGAGGACATTTATGCTAGACCAAAGGACTGTGTTTAGTGCAAATTCGAGGACTAGCTTTGAGGTGATAGAGTTGAGGACAGAGGTCTCCAGCCAGAGCAGGGAAGACAAGTGTCTTCTATGGATATAGTTCCATTTGCTAAGGGCAGTTGAGGCAAATGTCTTCTAGAGGATCACCAGCCAGAGCAGAGTTAGGGGAAGGTATCTCCTTTGAGCCGAGGCTCATAAACATTGTAATTGGGAAGGTTTCCCAAAGAATTTGAGATAAAATTTTAGAGAAAATTTTTGTGGACGTAACCCAGACTTTTTGGGTGAACCACGTTAAAATCTGGTGTCTCTTTGTGGATGATTTTGTGCATTTCTTTGATATTGCTTTGAGTATTTTGCTGTACTGTTTAGTAGTATAAAAAAAAAGTAAAAAGAGGTCTTATACTGTTCACCCACCCTCTCAGTATAAGCTTGTGTTCTTCAGTTGAATACTTTCCATAGAAGATAATAACTGCTATTGTCAACTATCATGGGAAACCATGCCCATAGATCTACACCAAGAAATTTTTTGAGTAGGTTCAACCTTTGTAAATGAATCAATAATATTCTTCTCTGTAACAACTTTATCCAATATCACTTAGTTCTCTTCAACCATATCTCTCACAAAATGGTACTTGATATCAATGTCAAAATGGTAAAATCTAAATATTTATGGTCCATGGTATCAAATACATCATCTAAAGATTCATGATTCCAATTTTTATGGCACTTGATTTTTCCTTTCTAGTAGTGTTGCTCATGTCATTGTTCATTGTATTGCTTGAGGTAGACATTTTTCTTAGTTCTAGCTTTTCCTGTTTTGGAACATTTGTGAACCTTTTGTAGTATACTTCCTTATGAATCCCTAGTAGATGAAGTGTAGTATTCTTTTATTTCCTATTTGTAGAATACTATATTTTTCTCAAGTAGATTGGGTAGATGATCCTTGATTTTATAAACCTATCAAGGCTTAGTTTTGTAAAATCCCTTATTTCTCCCTAGTTAAGAGATGTGAACTAATTTGATAAAATGAGCTCCCTTATGCTCTAACATCTCGATATTTGCTTATAAAATGAGCACTTCTTGTTAGTTATGAAAAATAGTAGATGCATGTATTATTCCCTCAAATGCTTCTTTTCTCCTACATATTCCTTTTACCAATGTACATCCAATTGTTTCTTGTCTCTCAATGCTTCTTCCAAGTGAGTATGAATTGGCTCTTTGATGGAGGTCTTGGGTGCTTAGTGCTAGTTCTGTGGTGGTTCAATTTGAGTGCTTTTATGGTAAATATATTCTATAACTAATAGCTCTAGGTATTGCTTATATATTTATTTCCTTTTGCTTCCAATGTGCTGGTTCGAATGCTCCCTTTCCAATCATCGATGAATGAGAGCCAACATAGATGATTAAAAATATTTTATTATAATTTTTTCTTAAGATTGGTTGCTAGGAACACCTACTTTCATGGTTGTAAGGGTGTTTTTAACACCATAATAAGATCTCTTTGTTATATCTTCTCACTTGCTTTAGATTGCTCCTTCTACGACTGCTTATATGATAGTCGTCGTTTGTAGAGGATGTGTCTCTAAGAAACTTGGATTATGTCCTATTTTCTATGTAGGACAAGATGCTATGGTGGAGAATAATGCAAATAGAATTATAAAAGAATACCTTAATTTACATCTTCTCTTGCAAGCTTCTTTTGCTAGTTCTAATGGCGGCTCTTCTATAATATCTTTTGTAGACAATGGCTAATTGATTATATCCTCTACTAGACAACTATCTCCTTTGATTGGTTTATCTAAGTAATAAAACCAAGCTAATAATCATGTAGATAATATGCCCTTTTATGGAGTAATTACTACAATAAATTTTTCCTGTAATGAGCTCTTTAGTGCACGTTGCATCTAAGATGCACCAAGTATCGATTTTGGTTTCGACCACTGATTAATTGCTTCTTCTTCTTCTCCACTCCTTGGAGGAATTTTGAACTATTTGGTGGCTTCTATAGAACACAATACATTGCAAGTATTGAGTTCTGAATAGTGTCTTTAGACACTTTGATTATTTGTAGATTTTGTGCCCTCGATTTTAGCAATCAATATGTAGACACCAAAACAACACCAATCCGATTATGTGACTGCAAACACTAATCGCTTTGACAAACACAGCCCCCAGGGCAGCCCTCAGAGGTCAAACAGTGGTCTTAACCACTTTCATAGCAATTTTGTGAGGTCAAGATGCAATTTGGCACACTTAGACACTTTGCCTAGTAATCGTCTCACCCAGGGACGATTGCTAAATTGAAATCGTCTCACCCAGGGACGATTTTTGAAATCATCTCACCCAGGGACGATTGCTAACTTGAAATCGTCTCACCCAGGGAAGATTTCTGAAATCGTCCCTGGGTGAGACGATTTCCAAGTTTAACGGGCAAAAAGACAAATGAGGCCAAGTGGCAGCCCAGAATAGTCAGTTGATGACTCCTGCCTCGCACGCGTGTGTGAGTGGACAAATAGGCCGTTTGAGGACCGTCACAAAAGGCATTTATGAAAGCCCAAGTCAATGGAGGACTCCCCTCCCTCATGGGAAGACAAGACTGCCACATGGCGCCTATGACCAACACATGGCATTTGTGCTTCCCTCCCAAAAGAGACCCCATGGGTCTATAAAAGGTGGGACTTTTCTCACCCAAGATATACAGGTTGAAGGAGTTTTCAAGCAACGAAGTGCTGCCGAGTTGAAGACCCACTTGCATCCCTTTTGGTTCACCTTCCCACATCCACCAATCTCTTTTGCAAGGGAGGTTGTTGGGTGGCTTTTGGAAGCTTGAATCGGACCTAAATCCAACACATGGACACCTGAACCAACCAATTCGCCGACCCCCCCAATCCTAAGAGGTTTTGGGCCCATCCCTAGTGGATTGGCGCCGGAATCAAGTGCCAACGGTGGGAGGCCCACTTGGGCACCCCCGCACTTTCTAAGTTTTAGAGCATTCTAGATTACTTTTTTAGGTTGCATTTTGTGTTATCATGTTTGGTTAACTCATAGCTGCAATTTCGTAACTTTTGGTCAGATTCTAGTATGTTTTGTGTCGCTTTGTTGTTTCACTGACTTGCAGGTGGCGAGATCAAATTCCCGAGGGTAGAGGCCAAATTGGGAGAATCCGACCATCTGGGTCGTCCCAAAATGGCCCCAATTACATAACCCCCTTGTTTGCAGGCATTTTGTAGGTCTCGAGAATCGACATTGGAGCAGCAGCAGGTCGGCTTCTTCAACACAGAAGAATTCGTCCCACCCAGGGACGAATTGCAGTCAGAAATCGTCCCACCCAGGGACGAATTCCAGTTGAAGGCAGATTGGCCACTGTCTCAGTGGCAATGGCCTTCTGGTAACATTTTCTCGTCTTCCGTCAAGTTTTCAAGCTGTTTAGAATCATTTTGTTTACTCTTTTAGATAAATGTTTGCATGCATCTTTTGATGATTTTAGAAGAACGAACACTTTTCACTTGCAGCAGGTGCTACTGACATATTCGTTGTTTCTTTGTTCGCAGGAGGAGCAGCAGAGGTAAGGACTCATCAGCGTAAGCGGCGACATCGTCTTGGCCCGTCCATTCAAACGTGGGCACGCGAAAAGAGGAAGACTAAGTCACATATTGTAACAAATACGAATTTAACGCTCCTAGCCCCCAAAAAGGGAGGAGACGTCTATGTAACCGAGGATAAGATATTTGAATAAAGAGGGCTATGATTTCTTTACATCTTTTCTTTCATTTTCAAATTGTCTCCTTTCTTCATTTTTGTGCATAGGATTAAAGCGTTACATTTCGTCTTATGTTGCATAATTAGTGCTCCCTCTGCCCGAAATCTCGTGCTTTCAGTGGCGATCACGGTGGGACCTGTTCCCTGTTTTTAAAATCACAGAAACTGATTAAATTTTTGTGTTTTGTGCTTGACAGGTACATTTTTTTTTGCAGACTGCTATTCGTCTCTGGCAGGGACGAATTCTATTCTGAAATTCGTCTGACCCTGGGACGAATTCAAATTCGTCTCTGGGAGGGACGAATTCTGTTCTGCAATTCGTCTCCCAGAGGGACGAATTCCTGCCTACGGATTTTCAGAGCAGAAATTCAGAAGCAACTGGAGCAGGCAGAGAAGAGGTAGGGATTTTTATAATCTCTGTTAAAATTTCTGTTTCTGTTTCTATTTCTTTGATTGTTTTCATTTTTATCCTGCATTACTTAGGGAAAATCATTCATGCTTGTTTCAATTTTCGCTAAATAAAATGAATCTCACACACTCCACGCAACAATTTTAAACCAAGGAGCTGGTCGTAAGACCCTAGCCCTTGAGCAAGACCAACGGTGGGTTCATCACCACCTTGGCTTAGCTTTGCATCCATTTCCCGATTGTCAACTGTTGTTAGGCGTAAATCCTGATGAAGACAGACCGAGTGTCGCCGGGGTGATTCCCATGTGCGCGAGGATAAGTTTTCTATGGTAGGTGCCATTAACAGGACAATCCCCCTTCCGTACCGCCTACGTACCACGTACCTTTTGCTCTCACGTACCTATAGTCTCCCTCTCGTAAGGGCGGGTATATAGAGAGGTTGGTATATCGGCTCTGGTTGGTATATTGAAGGGGCTACCATTTTGGGAGTTATATGAGCCGTCATAATGCATTTAAACGATCTTCAAAACCTACAAAAACAAAACAAAACACCAAAATGCACTAAACCAGTTTAGGGCACACCAATAATCCTTAAAAGAGATAATCACGGTTTTGTGAATGTGTGTGCTTAATTCCGCTTAGTGTAGACAAAAAAAAATCATAAACGAGATAAAAACTTATTTAGATAGCATAGAAGCACCGCAATGGTGTACACCCGCAGATCAAGCCCAATCAAGGGCAGAAGCTCCGGAAGGTACACAAAAAAGCGGGCCCAAGTCGCCTTCACTTCAGTACTAAGGATTTGGTCATACCGCCTTATAGGTCTAACCTACAAAAGAATCCAATTCGGAATCCTCGGTGGGGTATGCCTATTCAAAGCAGCCCCTTTCGGGAAGATGCCTTACATGTAGACCTTGACATAAATAGAGAATCACCTCTTGAAGTTAGGCATGAGTGGCCACCGTGCGATGAAGCGTTAGACGGGCACACCGTCCATTTGGAGGGGCAACGTGGATATGGCGTCCCTTCTTTACCTATCATCGTAACAGAGAGACCAAATCCGGAGCGCAGGGCTCCTTACATAGGGCGACCTAACCCCGCCCACCCCCTTTACACCCGTGAAAGGGAGTACGAGGAAAGCCATCGCATTCCTCGAGGGCAACAAACAACGCGGGAACCTTGCATTTCCGCACCAGCAGGATATCATGATCACCCCTTGAGGCCAGAACCTCGAGCACATACCGCTTACCTCGATAAAGGGAAGCGACCCATTGAAACCTTAGACCAGCAAACTTGAGGTAAACACATAGAAGAAACATTCAAACCTCCTGAGCAAAATAGGGTAGACCAAATTGACCCAGCTATTGCCAGATATACCGCCCGTCAAGCCCAAATCATGCGGCTTAAACAAAGTCATCAGGAGATAGAGTATCGACACCGCTTGGATAGAGAGCGCATGCAACGCGAAGCGGATGAGTTACGCTATGAAATACCTGAGAGGGGGCCAACCCCTCGCATCCAAAGAGCCGAACAATATGAGAGGCATAATCCGTTGGTGCAGGACAGGTCTCCACGACCTCGTCAAGCTCCACCTCCAAGACCTCATAGATTCGAGAGGGAGGCAACTCCCCGAAACAATGATGGGTACCTTCAAGCAAGAGCTTGATCGGGGTCATAGGTTTCGCCCGAGAGACTCCTCAAGAATTTATACGAGGAGTATGAACCGGAAGAGGAATATGTTGAAACTCCCCATCAAGGCAGGAAGGATGCCATTCGGCCACCCCTCCATAGGCCTCCAGCTTCACCGTAACTTGCAACAAGAGCGAACAAGAGAGGAAGAAATAAAATCTTTCGATGCATACCAAGCGCTATTGGAGCGTTTGGAGTCCAGTGGAGACAAAAGTTGCTGGGCATCAAAAACCCACATTACGTCTACTCCGTAGTAATCCGGTGCATCCCTCAATGCCTACACCTCTTTACCCCGAACACTTCAAGTTGCCTCAATTGGCAGTTTTTAAAGGTGAAGAGGACGCACAGGAACACGTTACACGATTTCTAAGCCAATGCTTCGGCATCCAAGATAATGACGCATTGTTGCTTAGAACATTCATAACCACATTCGCAGGCCCCGCCTCGGATTGGTTCACACAACTCGCCCAAACACAAGATAAGCAATTTAGATCAATTAGTAGACGCGTTTCTTGAACGCTTTGCCTTCAACACAAGGAAGAAGGCATCACTAAGTGATTTAGCGAGCCTCAAGCAATTTGAAGAGGAAACAATGGCAGCGTACGGGAATCGATGGAGAGCTTTGCTTTCTAGGTTACCCTACCGTCCTCCTATGTCTGATCTCACGCAGATGTTCGCAAAAAGTTGCTTAAAATCAATCTCTGGTCTATTGTTACTGCGACAATACGACAGCTTAGAAGAAGCTTTGGCGCAAGCCAGAGTCATAGAAGAGATTAAGATAGGCGAAGGCGCAATTGCCAAGCCTAAGAAGAAAGAGTGGAATAAAACCACTAAAACCGGGACAACGCAACCACAACACGCTGCAGTCAACCAAGTTGCGATAAATGTCCCCGCGCTTGTGCAAGAAACGCAGCCTCAAAAGGCTAACTACCGCGCAAAGGCTCTCCCGCTTATGAAAGAGATAATAGAAGACAGGAGCAAAATTACCCGCGTCGCCCTAGGCAAAATTTCACCCCATATGCGGAGTCTAGGGACTCCTTATTTGACCGCTTGTCAGCGGCAAATTTAGTCACTCGCCGGAAATCCAAATTATAGACCCTAACATTCCCAAGCCTAGGGGGTATAGAGAGGAATTGTATTGTAGATTCCATAGGCGCAGAGGACATGACTTGAATGGGTGTCTGGAAATTCAAAGACCTAGTCCAGGATTTGATCGACAACAGAACATTGGTTGTGGACAACCCCATCGCACCAAACAACCAACAAATGGGGGTATTCAAGGACCCCTTGCCAGCCCATGAGGCACAAACAAAACCACTCCAGATTAACGAGGTGCGACAAGATCTTCCCACACAGGGATTTGTGGGAATGATTAGCATAGTAACAAGGAACAGAAGGTACCCGACAACTGCCCCTGAGGTAGCTACGAGGGAAGTTCCGGCAACATCGCATCCTCAACAACGCCCAACGCAGTTACCTCCGCCTAGACCTGAGGTCACGATACGAACCAAACTCACGTAGAGTTTGCGGACCACGTCGGCTAGGCTGTCCATCTACGAGCTTATTCAACAATCAGCTCCCCATAGAGAAGCTCTTATGGACATTTTAAAAGCCATTGAATTACAACCCCACGAGGCAAATTCTTTCAACGCCTTCGTGGGACATGTGAAACAATGTACGGAGCCGGTCATCACATTCAGAGAAGATGAGGTCAAAACGATATCAAATGACATGGCAGATCCACCCCTGCACGTTATCGCGCGGGTCAACGGGATTCCGTACAAGAGAGTGCCGATAGATACTGGCTCGTCCAATAACATCATAACCACCGCAGCCTTAAAGCATTTGAAGTCGCCAGACCTCTCACATCACAGACCTCCACGTACACACTGCGAGCTTTTAATGATGCAATATGCTCGACGAGTCATCACAGTCGTTGCTCGCTACCGAGTAGGACAAAAGTCAATACCTACACTGTGCCATGTGCTCTGGAAGGTGAAATGGCTTATAATATATCGCTAGGGCGGCCTTGGATCGTGGATATGAAATGTGTCCCTTCGATCGCCCACCGATGCTTGAAGTATGCTTATGAAGGAGAAATACATGTAGTCCCAATGGACTTAGAGCCCTTCAAGTATTGCAATGCGGTACAATTCATACCTCAATCGACCCTCCCTTCAACGCATTTGGATTTCCAATTAAATCCATCTAAACAAGGTCCAATACCGCAGGCACCACTGGTGGCCAACAAGGCAAAATCCCAACCAGGTGAGACTTCATCATCGGCTCCTTCATCATCAATGCCACCTATCATGGCCCAACAGAAGGACAAGGGAAAACAAATCATGGAAGAGGTTAAGCCCTTAGAAGAAAGGTTGCCCACAATTTCAACAATAACAACAGAGGAAGCGCCCAACGCAACGGAAACCAAGATTCTTGAACCACCAAACATGGAATGGACTCGAGAAGGACTACCGTTTCCTCCCACCCAATCATCAACAATCACTGTTGAAATGGCCAGTACAGGCCTGGGGGAATACTTAGTGCAAAATGTTGTGGCAACCCCCACACTGGAGTCAGTACAAGACATGGGAAGACCTCGCCTTCCCATTGGAACAATCGTCCCTCTAGGCTACCCACCGAACTAGACAAATTTTGTGTATGGGGGCTTTGATCATGGTCTTGAACCATGCCAACAAAAGGAAACAGACGAAGAGCCTTTTGTTGAAAACATCAATTATCTGTCAAACCCAGAATTTGCCCTAAAATATCTTGGCCAATGCAATTGGCATGGATACGGGCTCAGTAGATATGAGCAAGGGATGCGGATCCTTTGCCAACCAAGATATCAGATGCCATATGACAAGTCAGGGGTAGGGTTCAACCATCCCCTGCCATTAGACATCTTGGTTGAAAATATGCAAGGCCTAGAAATAGGCAACAAGGGGGGATTGGCATTGGGTCCTTATGCCAATCCGAATACATAATACACATTGGGAGACTACCTCCCATGGTCAACAAACACCCCTGGAAGCAACAGTAATCCCTCTTCTTTGCTAGAGAGAGGCGAAAGTTCAGAGATTAATCCTCAAAGAGAACATCAACGGCTGCCAGACATCTTTCTGAAACTGTTCCCCTTAGAGGTTCCAGATGAAATAACACAGTCTCAAGAGAATCAGGTCCCTCCACTAAGAGTGGAACAACCGCAATGGGACCAGATTAATTCACTGGAACAGGAAGAGTCCTCAACGTCGCAAGCAACAGATGTTGAAGAGAATGAACAATTTTGGATCTATGAAAGTGATTCGGAAGATGAGACCGAGATGATCTATCTCGTGACATGCGCGACAAAATCACCGTGCTCTAACTCATGAAGATCTAATGGGACAGATGGGTATACCGTTAGGACATGAATGGCACGTAGACCCAGCGAGGTGGGACCAAGTGTTAGACCTATGGCTCCAAATTCAAGATGAGCATCGTCCACCTCGAGATCCCATCATGACATCAGTGCCGAGGGAAGACCCCGCCTTCCTTTTCACACATAGAGATGAATTTGCACCTAGAGAGGATCCATTCGTGCCCGTTCCCGTAGAGCCAGATCCAGAGTATAGGGAGCATCTAGAAGAAACAAGTTATCACACCCACGGTTCTGGAGACCAAATTCATTCCATCCACATGATCTCCATTGATTTGACCGCACCCATCCGCAATCCGACCGATCCATCATGGTCATTGCATCTAGACATGGATGCCATCGATTGGGATCGCGTCAATTCACCATTGTCACCATCGTAGTCATCGGCCTTTCGGTGAAATGCTTCATTTTACCCCAAGGACAACTCAGGATATTTTTCAAGCTGAAGAGGGACCCGAGGTTCCAAACGTAGATCTTAACTCAGCTGATGATATCCATTTAATCCCAACTCCACATCGCTTGGAGGACGGATCCCACATGTCGGGCCGAGGAGACGACTGACGTAGACATCGGCACAGATCCAATGAATCCATGGATTCTCAAGCTGGGGGTAAGCCTTTCCCCCGAAGAGCAAGCCGAATATATTGCCCTTCTCAAAGAGAAGAAGGAAGTTTTTGCATGGTCGTACAAAGATATGCCAGGGCTAGACCCGCAGCTAGTCATGCACAATTTAACGCTTGATCCCGAAAATCAAGCCTGTAAAGCAAAAACTAAGAAAGATGCACCCAACAATGGCCTTGATGGTCAAAGACGAATTGCAAAAGCTGTTGGATGCACAATTTGTCATCTACGTGGATTATCCGCCATGGTTGTCCAACATGGTTCCCGTCAAGAAGCCCGACGGGAGGATTCGCATATGCACCGACTTTCGAGACCTAAACAAAGCGAGTCCTAAGGATGATTTCCCCTTGCCAAGCATCGACGCATTGGTAGATGCTATAGCAGGTCACGAAATGCTCTCCCTAATGGACGGTTTCTCAGGATACAATCAAATTCGTATCAATCCTGAAGACCAACTCAAAACGGCATTCACAACGCCTTGGGGGACATTTTGCTATAAGGTCATGCCTTTTGGCCTTAAAAATGCTAGGCGCTACATACCAACGTGCTATGACGTATATCTTCCATGATTACATGCACAAAACTTTGGAAGATTACATGGATGATTTGTTAGCCAAGTCTCTCTTGCGCTCGGATCATCTCGGTGACTTAAGCAAGATTCTCGATCGCCTCATAGAGCATAAGGTCGACCGAATCCCAAGAAGTGCGTGTTCGGCGTCACATCTGGAAAACTCTTGGGTTTTATAGTCTCAAAGAGAGGCATCGAAGTGGACCCAAACAAAGTCAAGGCAATCCTTGAAATGGCTCCCCCAACCACTATCAAGCAGCTCAGAAGTCTGCAAGGAAAGGTCACGTCGATTAAACGCTTCATAGCGCAATTATCTGACAAATGCCGACCCATGAACAAATTATTGCACAAGGGGGTCACATTTCATTGGGATGACGAGTGCCAGTCGACCTTTGACGAAATCAAACAATACTTGGCTTCGCCGCGTGATTGGCACCACCTAGACCAGGTGTGCCGTTCTACTTATACATCTCAGCTCATCGAGGTGGCACTGGGCGCAATGCTAGCCCGAAAGAATGAACTTCACAAAGAACAAAGCTACTTACTATCTTAGCCGCACCTTGGTCAGTTACGAACTTAACTATGCATACGTTGAGAAACTCTGCTTGGCAAGTGGTGTTTGCTACCAAGAGGCTACGCCACTACATGTCTGAGCAACACTACGTATGTTGTGTCTAAGGAGAATCCATTGCGATACATGATGAGTCGTACTTATCATAGTAGTCGCACGGCGAAATGGATCATGTTGTTGACGGAATTTGACATTGAGTTTATTGGGCAAAAATCTATAAAAGGACAAGTCATAGCCGATCAACTAGCAGAGGCTCCTCTTGAAGACGATCAGCCTCTGGTCATAGAACTACCCGATGATGGGGTCTTCCATGTCTCATAATCGCCGTATTCGATGAGCCCGAGTCTCGAGCCGACATAACCTTATTTTTTGATGGTTCTAAATGCGAGCAAGGTGGTGGCACAAGAATTGTATTCTTCACACCGCAGGGCGCTCCAATGCCCCTGTCATTTAAATTAAACTTCCAATGCACCAACAACAATGCAGAATATGAAGCCTTGCTCCTAGGTCTTCAGACAACAATCGCCATGAACATCAAAATATTGAACATCTTTGGCGATTCGCTGTTAATCGTCAATCAAGTCAAAGGGGTATATCAATGCAAATGCCCAGTTCTAAAGGCCTATAAAGCCCTCGTGGACAAATTCTTGGCAAAACTTGAGTGGTATGACATCGAGGCACTCCCTCGATCATCGAATCATTTTGCGGACACAATGGCCTCCTTGGGGTCATTAATCCCGCAAGACCTTTCCGGTGATATAACAACCATTCAGGTCAAAACCTTATCGCAACCCGCGATGGAGCACGCAAGCTCAGACTTGACGCCAGGAGTCCACATGATCCAGATCGAACCATCTTCGGATAAGTTCTTTCGAATCCGAGACTGTTTGAAACGTGCCAACTGGGGGTCTTTGTTTTCCCCCACTCCCATTAATAGCAACACAACGCTATTCTTACAAGTTCTATCCCAATCAGCATTTGTTAGGGAAGAACTTCAAAAGGGATCGGCTGTTCATACTGTCGAGGTTTCTGATAAACAAGACTGGTATTTACCCATAAGAGACTACCTCAAGTTAGGTAATCTTCCCTTTGGATTGACGCACGCCGCAAAACGAACATTCAAACAGAAAGCGGCAAAATATGTCTTGATAGGAGACATTTTGTATCGTCGCAGCTATGACGGAATTCTTCTTCGATGTTTGGACCAGCAAGATTCCACTTGGGCAGTCGCCCAAGCGCACGACGGTACATGTGGCGGCCACTTAGTGGTATGGCCATTGCAAAGCGCATTCTTCGCATGGGCTATTATTGGCCATCTTTAGAGCGAGATTGCTGCACAGTATGTCAAGAGGTGCGTGAAATGTCAACATCATGCCAATTTAATGCACGCACCTTCCCGTGCCCTACAGACAGATCCGATCGCTTGGCCATTTTCGTAGTGGGGCCTCGATCTAATCGAAAAGATCTCCCCGCATCGTCAAGGCCGTCACACGTTTATCATAACGGCCACAGAATATTTTACCAAATGGGTGGAAGCAATTCCGTTAACCTCTACGACAGGACCCCGCATTGCGGAGTTCATCTTGCATCACATCATATGTCATTTTGGTATTCCATCCAAAATAATCTCGGATAATGGGCCATCATTCAAGAACAAAGACGTGCGTGCTTTAACCACAAAGTACAAAATTCAGCACAACTTTTCAACACCCTATTATCCGCAAGCAAATGGGCAAGCAGAGGCGTCAAACAAAACGCTAGTCGCCATCCTTAAAAAGACCGTCGCAGACAGTCATAAGGATTGGCACATACAAATCCCACTTGCCCTTTGGGCTTATCGCACTAGCATTCGGACGCCCACTGGGGCAACTCCGTTTTCACCGGTGTATGGCTCGGAGGCGTAATGCCTCTCGAGTTGGAAATTCCTTCCCTGCGCATATCAATGCAGGAGTTCATCGATGATAACACTGCGCGGTAGGCCCGATTAGACCAACTTACGTTGCTTGACGAACGACGCGTTAATGCTCTCGAGCACTTACGTATCTATCAAGAGCGGCTTAAGAAAGCTTACAACATGAAAGTTCACCTAAGAGACTTTCGGGTTGGTGATTTGGTTCTGAAGGAAAACCAACAAAACTCTAATTTGCCGTCCCATATGAGGGACAAATTCGTGGCAAATTGGTTAGGTCCTTATGTCATTGATAGTAAAATAGGACCCGAGACGTACCGGCTAGCTTCTCTTGACGGTATCAAGGAAACAGAACCCTTGAATATCAGTCATTTGCGACCATTTCATATCTAAGAAAGCCATATCCCAAAAAAAAAAAAAAAAAAACTCCAAGGATTATCGCAATCTCTTGGTCTCCAAAAGCTCCAAGGATTATCGCAATCTCTTTGTCACCCAAAAAGCTCCAAGGATTATCCACTCTTGGTCACCCAAAAGCTCCAAGGATTATCGCAATCTCTTGGTCACCAAAAGCTCCAAGGATTATCGCAATCTCTTGGTCACTCCAAAAGCTCCAAGGATTATCGCAACCTCTGTCACCAAAAAGCTCCAAGGATTATCGCATCTCTTGGTCACCAAAAAGCTCCAAGATTATCCTCTTGTCACCAAAAGCTCCAAGGATTATCCATCTCTTGGTCACCCAAAAAGCTCCAAGGATTAACGCAATCTCTTGGTCAACCCAAAAAGCTCCAAGGATTATCGCAATCTCTTGGTCACCAAAAAGCTCCAAGGATTATCGCAATCTCTTGGTCAATCCAAAAAGCTCCAAGGATTATCGCAATCTCTTGGTCAACCCAAAAAGCTCCAACGATTATCGCAATCGCTTGGTCAAAAAATCAAGAAATTCAAAAAACAAAACAACAAAAATCATCAAAAACAACAAAGATTTGCATCTCAATTCTAGGCATACTCAAATTCATCAAAAAATTCATATTCTCGCACCTCATCTTCACCTTCACCAAAAACAATCCATCAAAATTACAAAAATACATAGCTGCATTAAGCATTGCATCCATACATTGCATATTTGTAGTCATACAAGTCAAAGGCACCATAAGCTGCAATAGCTCTGATAGTCCACCTTGTTCCGCATTGTCTCATGTTACAAAAACAACAAAAACACCAAGCATAACTTTTACCACACTACGATCGATGGTCCGGGAATGTACCAAGAGTTTCAGTGATTCAGTCATCATTTTCCTCTTTAGCCATGTAGTGTATCAAGTCGAACAGATTTTACGAAGGTAGAGTCATACTTGAAATACACCTTGTTACGTAACATCCCAACACAAATCAAAACACTAAAATTCCCAAATTGTGTGAACGAAAGACGAAACCCGCAAAATAATCTAGGTCACCACAAGCGAAACGGTTATCTTGCTCATCCCCCTGTGCGAATGACCCCTAGAATGCTGAGAGTTGGCAAAAGGACAAGCATCCTCCCTACCCAATTCCCTAAGAATCCCTAAAGTTCTCAACAGTTGCAAAACACAAAAAATTTGCAAAATGTCAAAACTCCAAATTTGACAAACTACAGTGCACACATCAAAAGGCACAAACAACAGTGATTTTCGTCACTCCATATCCCCAATCCCTTGCTCGAAAGAAAAACAAATCAAAATAAACAGTGATCTCATCACTACAATGAGCAAGTATCCCAATACAATTGAAGAAAAGAAGGGAGTTGACCTTGAATCCCCGGAACCCTCAAAGATTCTATAGGTCATAAGGCAAGCTTCAGTACCAATTTGGTTGATAGCCTATCGGTAATGAAGTAAACCTCCCGCATGACGATATATCTCGTCACATTAACTTGCGTACGGATCAATATTTGCATGTGGATGAGCTAGCTTATGGCATCCTGGATTACACCATGCATTAATCTTAGTACATACAACAGAGGAATTCGTGGAGCTAATTAGGTGATCCTCGAAGACGAGTTCGGTTGAAAGCCCATCCGGCACTCGGCGGTATCCTAACAAATACCACTAAATGAACTCAATTGCACACACGAGGATATGAAATAACTGGGTCAAAAACAAGTCCGATTCATACCTTGGTCAAAAAGTCTTGTAAGATAAAGTACAATCATGGATGGTGAGTTAAAACCGATCGAATCTCGGAAAACCTTACATTCATTCCAAAACCATCTCGCGCCTACTTATCATCCTTATGATACCATCAAAAAATACAAAAAAAAGAAAAACCATGTAAATAAAGAGCTTCTTAAACAGCCTATAGTGCAATCATCACAAATGTCATTCATCCATTTCACCTCGCATATCACATAGATATCAAAAACATTTACATTCATCATAACATCTGCATTCATCAAAATAAATATAAACATGCATAACAAAAATCACATCATCACATGTACAAAACCAAAAATAAAACCGGTATATATATATATATATATATATATCATCAAAAAGATGCCCGCAGGCTACAAAACCGGTCCTCAGACCCCGCAATCATATCCAAAAACCCAACCTAAGGCGTCGACCACCATGATCACGCAGGATCGGTGCGACGGGAACTACCCCCGTGGTGTGGGTCCTACGGGACCTCGCAGGGCGGCTACTACTAGCCCCCGCATCATGCCTCGCTACCACCCCCTCATCTAACCGCCCGCGACGAGATGATGCTCGATCGCTCGATCAGACTATCCCTTGTCCGCCACGAAGATCCACCGACCGAAGGCTCAGGTAGCCGCCCACCAAGGCGGATGACCTCCCTCTCCAAGTCTATCCGGTACAGACACCACTCTGCCTCTCGCCGATGATAGATAGACAATGCATCATCGCGCTGCGCCAAAACTCTATCCCGCTCTGCCAACTGAGCCCGTAGAAGATCCCTCTCCTACCGTGCATCCCCCAGCTCCCGCCTCGCATCCCCCAACTCTAGATCCCGCATCCGCAGTAGCTCTGTCGACCGTGCAATCTCAACGCCTACATCCGACCCCACCTCCTCTGTATCTGCCGGACGCATAGGACTCACGGGGACAGTAGCTCGCTCGAGCTCCCACCGCTCCTCCACATCCCGCATGTCCCGCCGCTCCGGAACACCCAAGTCCACATCCTCATCTCCCACATCCACCATGTCCGCATCATCCAACGGACCCCCCAATCACCCCCTCGCCGCCTCCAGCATCCTCCACTGCCGCCTCCGCGCCTCCCAGTGGCCCCTCTCCTCTCCAACGCCGTAGTACCCACCACGAGTCATACTCAGTGGTAGTCCCGATGTCATCCACATCCGGGACCTCAATCACTGCATCGGACTCCTCGCCCAATGGCGTGGTGACCGGTGGCTCCAGATCCCTCTCATCTCCCCGTCGCCGATAGACCACGGGCTCACCAGGCAACCCCTGGCGCACCCCAAACTGTCGTGTAACCCGATGGTACGGAAAGAACTCATGCTCCGTCCCGTGCCGCCCAGTCAACCACCGCTCCCTGCGTACCCATCGGAGCCACTCTCCAGCCTCAAGCCAGGCTGGACAGTCCCGATAGGGATGCCAAAACACCTCCCCGGAGTGAGCCGAGAAAAGGCATCGGTGTAGTGCTCAACGGCACCGCCCATCGCCGACTCCGCCCTCGCTCCGTAGACCGCCGCCACAAAACTGCATAACCAATCTCCTCATCCTCCATCACCGCCCGAGTCATCCACGGTAACCCGGTAGGCCTCTCAACGCCTATGTGCCGCCAACCCCAACACCGCAACAAAAATCGGAATCGACACCCTTCCTCTCGTCGACAGCGGACCCCGTACAGCCTCCCCGTAGAGCCGTGCCAACAAAGTCTGTCCCCATCTCGGAATCAACGGTGCCTCTATCGGGCACTCTGCCAACCGCCACACCAAATCCAAGCAGGTTCCACGGGAACCTCGCGCTCGACGAATCGGGGAGAAGAATGTTAGAAATGAGGCCCATCAAGAATGCGTGCCTCACTCCTAACACCCCCTCTCCTCGCCACCGACCAACCAAAATCCCGCCAGCCTGGCAATCCACCTCGGCTGTCTCCACTGGGTTTGCTACACCCAACTGCCTCCCATGCCCAAAACATCTCGTAAGTATAGCAGTCCGCCGATCAAACGACGATGTCCTAATAGGCAGACCATCTATCGAAATCCGAAGCAACCGATAGACGTCCTCAAGAGTCACATTCATCTCCCCGTCGGGAGATGGAAAGTATTGGTCCGTGGATCCCAAAGCTTGATCGGGGCCGTCGGATAGGCCCGATCCGAAACCACGAGCTCCAGCCGAGCCACCCGCTTGAGCCCAAGGGCATCAAGCCATTCCCAGTCATCATCGGTCAATGCCAACCGCGCCTCAATAAATGCAACGGGTACACGGTACCGGCTCCTAACAACCTGCAAAGCAAAAAAAAAAAAACAACACAAACACAAAAAAAAAAAAATAATATATAACAGATCAAATTTTCAGTTCTAGGGTTTCTAACCTTAACCGTTAAACAAAAACATCACAAAAAAATCTTAAAGTTTTGAAAAGCGTCAACACAAAAACAATGCATTAAATAAAAGCAAAATAAACTCTAGGAACACTTACAGGTTTCGCTTCGGCTCCGCCGCTCGAACCAGTGTGTGCACTCATGATAGAAGAGAGAATTCCAGCAGCGCTTCGCTTCGCAGAATTACCTCCTCCTCCCAGAGCTCCAAAATCGCAAGAAAAAAATGACACAAATGAGCCCAAAATCAAGTTTTGGCCATTAAATAGGCCTTTTGCACTGGAATTCGTCCTTGACTGGGACGAGCGCTCTGATTAGCGCTCGTCCCACCCGGGGATGAATTCTCCAGCTGGAATTCGTCCCACCCAGGGACGAATTCAGGCCAGCATTGAAAAAAAATCAAAAAATGACTAAAAATGCACTAAAAACAGACAATAAAATTGCCCGACAGGATTGCTACTGCACCTGACAACAAGGGCATACAAAATCGACATTGGAGTCACAAATTGTCACTATCATACTCCCTAAGAAGGCTACCATAGCCGGACCGCTCCACGGGAAGACGGATTTTAGACAATTTCATCCCCAAACGACATCACAAAAAGGTCAAAGCCCACTCAAAAACAGTACAAAATTCAACAAAAACAAAGCACAAAAAACATTGCCGGACATAAGTGCTCTTGCACTTAACCTCTGGGCAAAGAAAATCGATGGCGAGGTTCAAATTATCTCTCTCCTACTTCCCCAAGAAGGCTAACATAGCCGGACCGCTCCACGGGAAGTTAGGTTTTCGATGATTTCACCTCATTACGGCATCACCAAAAGGGTTAACACCCACCAAAAATAGGTCCAAATGTTGGAAAAATTGCACACGCTTAACGGTAAACCCTTTAAAGGCACCCTTGCACAAGTCATCTTGGGTCAAGCGACTCGTCGCTTCTCTCACGAAGGTCATTCCCTCATCGATTCGTCGCTTGAGGGGGTAGTCACACTTAGTCACCAACCAACAATCACACACCCAATTAAGGAAAATGACATGCATTCAAAGAATCATTGACAAAGACAATCACGCTCCTGCTTGGGGCAAGTAAACAAGCAACAATCAAATCAATCAAACACTTGGCATTTCGTGAATCATGAACACAAGGTTCCCCTTGAGGATAAAAACGCCCTTTGCCTCGTTCATGACTGATCAATGTCTAAGTTCAAGTCACACCTCAACAAAACAGGTTAATACTTGAAATCAAATTCCTTAGCTCGTCAGAAGCAAGGATTCAAGAATGCATGCCCTTTCCATACTTGGGGCATCAAAAGTTGGTTAGGTTACCAAGAAACCCTAATCATTAGTGCTTTGGTTATCTATTTTTGCTCAAGCATCGCATCACCCGCAGCGCTTCCCAAAAAGGGGCATCCAGTAGACACCAAAACAGCACCAATCCGATTATGTGACTGCAAACACTGATCGCTTTGACAAACACAGCCCTCGGGGCAGCCCTCGAGAGGTCAAACAGTGGTCTTAACCACTTTCATAGCAATTTTGTAAGGTCAAGAAGCAATTTGGCACACTTGGACACTTTGCCTAGTAATCGTCTCACCCAGGGACGATTGCTAAATTGAAATCGTCTCACCCAAGGACGATTTTTGAAATCGTCTCACCCAGGGACGATCGCTAACTTGAAATCGTCTCACCCAAGGACGATTTTTGAAATCGTCTCTGGGTGGGACGAATTCTAAGCTTAACGGGCAAAAAGAAAAATGGCGCCAAGTGGCAGCCCAGAACGATCGGTTGATGACTCTCGCCTCGCACGCGTGTGTGGGTGGACAGAGGGGCCGTTAGAGGACCGTCACAAAAGGCATTTATCAAAGCCCAAGTCAACGGAGGACTCCCCTCCCTCATGGGAAGACAAGACCGCCACATGGCGCCTATGACCAACACATGGCATTTGTGCTTCCCTCCCAAAAGAGACCCCATGGGTCTATAAAAGGTGGGACTTTTCTCACCCAAGAAATATAGGTTGAAGGAGTTTTCAAGCAACGAAGTGCTGCCGAGTTGAAGACCCACTTGCATCCCTTTTGGTTCACCTTCCCACATCCACCAATCTCTTTTGCAAGGGAGGTTGTTGGGTGGCTTTTGGAAGCTTGAATCGGACCTAAATCCAACACATGGACACCTGAACCAACCAATTCGCCGACCCCCCCAATCCTAAGAGGTTTTGGGCCCATCCCTAGTGGATTGGCGCCGGAATCAAGTGCCAACGGTGGGAGGCCCACTTGGGCACCCCCGCACTTTCTAGGTTTTAGAGCATTCTAGATTACTTTTTTAGGTTGCATTTTGTGTTATTATGTTTGGTTAACTCACAGCTGCAATTTCATAACTTTTGGTCAGATTCTAGTATGTTTTGTGTCGCTTTGTTGTTTCACTGACTTGCAGGTGGCGAGATCAAATTCCCGAGGGTAGAGGCCAAATTGGGAGAATCCGACCATCTGGGTCGTCCCAAAATGGCCCCAATTACATAACCCCCTTGTTTGCAAGGCGTTTTGCAGGTCTCGAGAATCGACATTGGAGCAGCAGCAAGTCGGATTCTTCAACACAGAAGAATTCGTCCCACCCAGGGACGAATTGCAGTCAGAAATCGTCCCACCCAGGGACGAATTCCTGTTGAAGGTAGATTGGCCAGCTGTCTCAGTGGCAATGGCCTTCGGTAACATTTTCTGTCTTCTGTCAAGTTTTCAGGCTGTTTAGAATCATTTTGTTTCTCGTTTTAGATAAATGTTTGCATGCATATTTTGATGATTTTAGAAGAACGAACACTTTTCACTTGCAGTAGGTGCTACTGACATATTCGTTGTTTCTTTGTTCGTAGGAGCAGTAGAGGTAAGGACTCATCAGCGTAAGCGACGGCATCGTCTTGGCCCGTCCATTCAAACGTGGGCACGCGGAAAGAGGAAGACTAAGTCACATATTGTAACAAATACGAATTTAACGCTCCTAGCCCCCAAAAAGGGAGGAGACGTCTATGTAACCGAGGATAAGATATTTGAATAAAGAGGGCTGTGATTTCTTTACATCTTTTCTTTCATTTTCAAATTGTCTCCTTTCTTCGTTTTTGTGCATAGGATTAAAGCGTTACATTTCGTCTTATGTTGCATAATTAGTGCTCCCTCCGCCCGAAATCTCGTGCTTTCACAATACACAAAATAATTCTTTGAGAATAACTAGTTTAACGAACACCTAGTATAGTGCAATGAACCAATAATATTTATAATCTTAATACAATTTAATAATATCACCTTATCACTCCTATTAATAAGCTCTCAAAGTAGTTTCTAATGCACAAATAATCACTGCAAATTCCTTAATGTGGTCCTCTTTTCAATAACAAGATGATAGGAAGAATGTATCTAACTCCTATTAATGTGCAAGTAATGAAAATTAATAGAAACTATCTTTTGAAATTTATTTGAGGATATAAAATGCAACATTCTATTTTCCAACTTCCAAATTCTAATAAGGTGCTCAATGAAGTTAAGTAGTAATATGAATAAATGTTCAAGTAATAAACTCTTTTTGCACCTAAGTTGCTTACCTTTAATGATGAATATCTTGATGAGCTGATTCACCAAGTCTCTTGTCTAGAATGGTGTTTTATTATAACTATGAATTCTTCTATTATGCTACTCTATAGTAGATGATTTTCAACTTCTTCTTTAGGATCTGGCCTAGAACTTTCAAAGTCTTCTAGCTAGTAATGCGATATTGATTGTGCCCTCTAGAAGTCATTCCATTAAATGAAATGTTGTCCTTTAGGAACTCTTTTAGTATTTTTTTGTGAATCCAAAAAATCTCTATCTATGCCTTATTTAGCTATGAAGGGCTATCTCCAAATATTATTGGATTTGGAAGGTATCTTCCATATGAGTTCTTCTTCAACCTCCTTGTCAAGTTCTTACTTCAAAAATTATTTTCTTCTCAAGAATCTAAATTATCTTGAGGTCTTCAATATTATTCTTCGATATTTAGAACCCTTTCCAAATTCTTATTATTTTGGGCTTGTTTCAAATGGTGATAATTGTTCCAAATCTTTCACTATCTTCTTTAGTGAATTTTCCAATGAGTTCTCCTAGAAAATTCTTTGATGGATTTTCCAAATTTTTGAATGAGGCTCTCCAAGGTCTTCAATCTTGCACCTTTTTTGGTCATCTTAATGAGAAATTTCCTTCAAATTTCAACTTCAAAAGTGTTGGCAATGCGATCTCTCTAGTGGATCTCTAAAGTCAGCTACTTCTAAAATTAGTTATGGGACCTTGCTAGTCCTTCTTCAATCTTCTAAGAATGGAAGTTATTTCAATGAGATCTTTGATGGGTCTCTTCAGTTTCTTCTACAAGAAAGATTCAATTAGCAAAGGAGATCACAAATATCCTATTTTCAATAGACTCTTCTTTAGAGTCTTCTTTAGTTTTAAGGCTTCTATGCCATTTTATTCAATAAGGTTGTTGTGGTCTTCTCTTCTACAATAAGGCTCTTCAATAAGGATTCTATGGCATTTTCTTAGCAATAAGTATTATATGACATTTTTTTTTAGCAATAAGGCTTTTATGGTCTTTTTCTGAACAATAAGGCTTATGTGGCCTTTTTCAGCAATAAGGCTTTTATGGTAGCATGAGGCTTTTGTGGTATTTTTTAGCAATGGGACTTGTATTGGCCTTTTTCAATAATGTGCAGGTCTACAATAAGGCTGCCTCTAGTTTTATTTTTCTACAACAAGATATTAGTAAGCTAACTCTAAATCTTGTCAATAATGAATCTTCACTAGTTTATTTATCAATCTAGTGGAATGAAATACTGAGTCCTAGTCTTCACTAGTTTTTCTACAACTCTATGGAAAGACTCTAGCCAAATGTAATCTCAAAAAATATAGAACTAATATTAGCTTCTCCTATCAATATTTCTTGTGACTTTCCTATTTATAGTAACCTACTATGGCTCTTCCTATCCAATAAAACCTTGCAACTGCATTTACATACAATAGTGCACAATGGCTGATCTAGTTTGCAAAAACATAGTAAGGTTCAAACCTACAGTAAAAATGATACTTTCTTATGGATATCCCTATTCCTATTGATCTATCATGACTGCAATACCACTTTTAGCTTTTTATGCTATAAGCCAAGGGAGAATGCAATCACATGATATAGAATATATAGAAATGTAAGATGCTAAAATATACTATTAATAGTAAGTGGCAAAAATGATACAATGCTATATGGAGGAAATGCACACTCCAAAAATATGACAATAACTACATTGTATCTATCACCAATCTATATGGTGATCTTGAAGAGTATAACTACTTCTACCTACAACTCTCTATAAACACTCACTATGAGACCCTTTATATAAAAAGATGGATTGCTTGATCAACACTCTTCCTAACATGCACATTGATACTTGTGCATTTATTACAATACTTGAAGTAACTTTATAACTACCCCCTAAAGTAATATCCTAATCTAGTTATGTACCAAAGGTGGTATATTTACATGACCCAAATAATGTAATATACTCTAACACTATATTGGATAAAGTAATAATTGATTGCTTTTTACTCATCCAAATTACTAACCCTATAAAAAACTTGAACACATAAGCACTCATGGATGTTCTCTTATCAAGATCTCTAGCCCAGTCAATATCCATAAACTCTTATATATTTACAATATCATTATCTCTAGATTTTACTTCATAATAGATAGCATAATCTGTAGTTCCACACAAGTATCTAAAGATCCTCTTCATAGAAATCTAATATTACTTTCTTGGATTGGATATTTATTTGCTAAATACTCCCACTAAATATATAATATCAAGTCTAATATAGACCATTGCATAAACCAGACTATCCAAAGCACTAGCATAAGGAACATGATGCATTTCTTCAATTTCCTCATTTATTTTAGGACACTGTTTAGTAGATAAATTTTCACAAATTGGATATGGATCACATACTAGATTACAATCATGCATCCTAAACCTATGTAGTATCAAATCAACATATTTCATTTGATTAAAACACAAATTTCTATTTGCACGATCCCTTATTATTTCCATATCCAAAATAAATTTTGTAGCACCCAAATATTTAATATCAATTTTAGAAGATAACATATATTTTAGTAACTTTATCATCTCCTTATTGTTACCAATTAAAAACATGTCATCCATATACAATAAAATGAAAATAAAAATTTCACCTTCCCTTTTGAAATATACACATGGATCTACATTGCTTTTTCCAAGCCAAAGTGTCAAAACAAACCTATCAAATTTTTGGTTCCAAATCCTTGGAGACTGCTTCAAATTGTAAAGAGACTTCTTCAGATTGCATACCAAGTCCTCCTTAAATTTTTCTCTGAAGCATTTTGGTTGTGACATATATATCTTCATCAACTTCATCATGTAGAAAATTTGTCTTTACATCCATCTATTCTATTTCAAAATCAAAAGCAGTAGAAATAGCCAATAAAACTCTAATTGATGTTAGTTTAGCCATAGGAGAAAAATTTCACCAAAGTAAATTCCCTCAACTTGAGAGTATCCTTTTCCTACCAAGTGAAATTTGTACTTCTCCAAATTTCCTTCTATATTGTACTTTTTATTGAATAACCACTTACAACCAATAAGTTTTCTACCAAGGGGTAATTTCACCAAGTTCCATGTCTTATTTTTATCCAAGTATTACATTTCTTTTTCCATAGCCCTTTTCTAAGACTTATTCTCAATTGACTAAAGTGCCTCCTTTACAGTCTTGGGTTCTTCATCAATAACTGAAATTAAATGCTGAACACAAATTTAAAGGGCTATACCTTTTTAGGAGTCTTCTAACCTTATCTAATCTCTTCAAAATTAGAGTTTTAGATTTTGAATGTTCAACTTCCTCCTCACCTTCTTCCTCTTAATATTACTCTTCAGACACTCTTTGTAATTCATATTATTTTGTAGCATCAAGTTCTACCACAGGTTCTTCCTCATGTTCCAATTTTACTATACCTATTTTTGGTTCTTTTCTTGGTTGTATTTCCTATTTGGTAACCCCTATTATTCCTCTAAATATCACATTACAACTGTAATTAATCTTTTGTGTTTATGGATTCCATAATTTATATCCGTTCATACTAGTACTACAACCTAGAAATATGCATTTTTTAGATTTATAGTATAGCTTAGTCCTTTTCTCTTTTGGGACATACATATAAGCTTTGCAACCAAAAGTCCTTATATGATTGAGAGAGGGTTTCTTACCAGCCCATACTTTCTATGGAGTTTTATCCACCAAAGATGAGGTAGGAGATCTATTGATGAGATAAAAAGTAGTTAACTTGGCTTCTACCCATAATTTCTTTTCTAACCCTACACCACTTAGCATGCTTTTGGCATTATTCATTAATATTTTATTCATCCATTCCATAAATCCATTTTGTTGTGGAGTATATGGAGTTGTTCTATGCCTTTCTATTTCATGGTATTTGTAAAATTGCTCAAATTCATTAGATCAATACTCACCATCATTATCACTTCTCAAAACCTTTATCTTTTTCTCTGTATGATTTTCTACAAGAGCCTTGAACTCTTTAAATTTATTGAAAATATCATATTTGTACCATAAAAAATATACCCAAGTCTCTCTTGATAATTCATATATAAATATAATAAAGTAGGTGGATTTACCTAATGATAATAATTTTGTAGGTCCAAACACATAACTATGAACTAGATGTAAAATTCCTTAAAATCTTGTAGCACTACTTGGAAACTTAACTCTAGTGTGCTTTCCAAAAACACAATGCTCACAAAAATCAAAATTTAATGGAAAATAAAAAAATTCTTCAACCACACCTTTCATGTTTAATGTTTGAAGGTCTTTCTTACCAATGTGTCCCATGCATTGATGCCACATGAATACTTGGAGCTTCTTCTATAGTATTAATTTCCTCTATAACTAAAGAGTTATTACAATTTATACTTATAGTGCTAGCCTTATGTTTGAGAAAAGTTCCTATACAAACTTCCCTTGCCAACACTAAGCATCCACGAACCATCTTGCAACTATTCTTATTGAATTCCACAATCACACCTCCATCATTCATATTACTAAAAAATATTAGATTCCTTGCCAAAATTGGAATATGCAACACACCAAGAAGGGTTTTAACTCTTCCATATTTTAGCCTCAATATGACTCTTTCAACGACCTATTATTCTCTATGTCAGATTATCTCCCATGAAGAATTCACCTTCATTTATATTTTCATATTCACAAAACCCCCCTTATGAGGAGTCATATGAAAAGAATTACCTGAATCAATCAATTATGAGTCATGGTGTTCACTTGAGCATGTTATGGTTACAAACAGTTCCCTTGAATATTTATTTGTGGTATTTATTTTTGTAGATGTTCCTTCATCAACCTTTTTAGATCTATAATCTTTTTTATAATGCCCCATTTTACCACACTTCCAACGCTTTATTTTATCAAGAACAATAGATTTTTCCCAAGATTTTGATTTCCTATCTCTTGATTTCTTTTTGCTTCTTTCTTAAGAATAACCTCTTACAACCAAGGCATCCTTCTGATCATAATCTTTATAATATTTTCATCTTATTTCCTCAGATAACAATGTTTCTACTATATCCTCTAATTTCAATTTACAAGTAGTATTGGTGATAATCAAAACTAGGTTATCATAGGAGTCAGGTAATGAATAAAGTAAAGTAATATATTTTTTCTCTTCATCCATTTTTACATCTATAGAGTTTAATTGACTTACCACAATGTTAAAATAATTTAGATGTTTAGCCACAAAGTCACCATCATTCATCCAAAGAGAATACAATTTTTTTAAGAGAAAGAGTTTATTTACCAATGATTTCATCTGATACAATGATCTTAACTTTTCCCATAACAATTTTGTCATGGCATCTATCGAGACATTAGCAATACTAAATTAGATACATACAATATAATAGATATCATTTTATTCCTATCAATATTTAACCATTCCTCATATGTCATTCCTTTTGGTTTTACTCCTAACATTGCGACCCAATGATCTTTATCCATCAACAGATCCTCCATCTTGAGTTTCGATAACTCAAAATTCTATCCATTAAATTTTTGGATATCTACTCATGTGCTTCTCATGTCTTGAGTGGTAATTTTACCAATTGTAAAATCACACTCTCCCTTAGGATTTTGATCCAAAACCCTCTCTTGCAAAGAAGTTAAGCAAAACAACTTCTCCAAGGTCTCTGCTATATTATCATTTGCACCTATGTATTAGTAATCTCAATAAAGATATATTAAATGAATGTTAGGAATAACCTAGTGATTGCAAGTAACTGTTAATAAGGGGTATGTGTTGGTTTATTTTACCATGCTATATTAATGATTATACATAAAACTTAAGAAAAAAAATGTGAACTGGTCCTCATATGACCACGATGTAGTGCATTGATTCCTTTTATCTTGAAATATTTTAAGGTAGATTTTACCTTCCTTTATTAAGTAGATTTTAAACAAGTTTTGCCTTGCATTAAATCCTAATTTAAAACATGAAGTAGAAGATTAAAACCTATCTTAAACATGAGTTTCAAATGATAAAATAATTCCTTTTAAATGTAGCTCTGTATCATGAAGATAAATATAGCCTTTGATATAATTAATAAATTATCCCTCTTTGATGAAATTAATTTTCATAAAGGGAGATATTTATTGCATGGTCTTGAAATGTCATTATTAATTATTCCTCTTAATGAAATCATAATTTTCATTAAGAAGAAATAATTTAATGCTTTAAAACACTAACTTTTGATATAATGATAAATTACCTCTCTTTAATGAAATCAGATTTTTCATAAAGAGAAGGTGTGTTTATTGCTCAAAAATGATATCTTATGGGAATGAAATAAATATCTCCCTTTGTGAAAATTAATTTCATCAAAGAGGGATAATTTATTAATTATATCAAAGGCTATCTTTATCTTCATGATAAGGAGCTACATTTAAAGGGAATTATTTCATCATTTGAAACTCATGTTTAAGATAGGTTTTAATCTTCTACTTCATGTTTTAAAGTAGGATTTAATGCAAGGCAAAACTTGTTTAAAATCTACTTAATAAAGGAAGGTAAAATCTACCTTAAAATATTCAAGATAAAAGGAATCAATGCACTACATCATGGTCATATGAGGACCAATTCACATTTGCTTTTCTTAAGTTTTATGAACAATCATTAATATAGCATGGTAAAATAAACCAACACATGCCCCTTGTTAATAGTTACTTGCAATCACTAAGGTGTTCCTAGCATTCATTTGATATATATTTATTGATATTACTAATACACATGTGCAAATGCTAATATAGCGGAGACATTGGAGAAGTTATTTTGTTTAACTTCTTTGCAAGAGTGGGTTTTGGGATCGAAATCCTAAGGGAGAGTGTGATTTTGCAATTGGGTAAAATTATCACTCAAAATTTTGGCACTAGAAGGAGGGCATGAATTGGTATTCATTGATCTAACACTTTTGGATTGTTCATACAAGAAATAATATGATTTGGTATAACCATAAGGTTGTGAATGGTTAAATGTTTCATGTATTATGGACTATTATATTTAGGCCTCCTTTAGAACTCAACATTTTGGCACAAGGATGGATTGAATTGGTGTTAATTTATTTATGCTAAATTGTTCATTATGGTTATAAATGCTTTTGAATTGTTCATGTAATGAATAATGTGATATTGGTGTAACTTTGGAAGTTTTAAATTACTAAATATTTCAAGTCCATTTGATTAGCATATTTGAACTCATTTAGCACTCAAAATTTTAAGAGCTTGGAAGGCATGAATTAATTAATTTTATTCCTATTTAGATGCTAAAGTTTTCATGTTACTTGAAAGATTTATTCAAAGACATTGGTATTGAATAATAAGATTTTGTTGATCACTTTCATTGATTCTAACAATCTCTATTTTGATGATGCATTAATGCTAACATATTGTAAATTTGAGAATGTTCATCAATTTCATGATTTAATGGATACATATCTTTTGGTTAATGCTAACATGATGATTCATAGGTTAAACATCTGATATTGGTTAGTCATTTCATGCTTCTTTGTAAGAAATCTTTATGTGACTAACGAATTGGTTCTGAAGTTATTATTGGAGTTTCAATTATGGCATCGGTTTTTATGACTAGGGAAGAAATTTCATTGTGGATAGCTAGCTATTATAGTCACTTGGACAAGCCTACTCATCAAATTCCTCAAGGTGTACAAAATAATTTATGCATGTTTAAGCATGAAGTGACCTCGACTGAGGAACATATTTAGGGATACAAGGACACCTTAAGGCAATTGTAAATATGGAAAGGATATGTTCCTTGTATATTATTTTCATACACATTGAATGAGGTTGAGTATGAGTGGTACCTAAACCTACTTATAGATTCCATAAATTCTTGGGCTCAACTAGAAGCAACATTTACTAGCCATTTTGGAAAACAAGTTGACCCTATTTTGATTTTAAATCAATTTATCTCTCTCTGTAAGGAACCTAATGGGTCCATGAGTGAATTTAATTATAGGTTTCATAAGTTGTATATTGAAGTGGTGCTACATTTCATCATTTAAGAAGAGAGCTATTGAAATATACATGGGATCCATACAACCTATAGTGGTTATAGTTTTAAGGGAAAATCTTGAAAACCCATCTTTGCATAGAGTCTATGAGACCACAATAGAATTAGAACAATGTGCTATTTTAGAAAGATAAAAGGTGGATCAACCATCATTGCTTAACTATAGGGTGAACAATCAATGGGATGAAGTTGAATGTCCAAATATTACAACCACCTTAGATTTCATCTAAGAGGATGTGCAAGTCTCAAAGCCAAGGTCCATTAATGATGATTAGGATGAACAAACCCATCAGGATATGATTTGGTCATGTTTACTCACAAAGGAAGATTTGGAAAACCATTGGGATCAAGATACAAGAGTTGATCATGTTGAAGAAACCCTTAACTCACCAAAGGGATTTGAGAGTGAATTTGAGGAGTCAAGAGATGAATTGGAAGACATGGTGGAATCTCATAACTTATTTTTGGAAGATGACCATTGTAAAGATCAAGAAAGCCAACATGAGTCAAGTAGTGATGAGTTGGAGATGAGTGAATCAAAGTTTTGGTTTACAAGTGAGGATTTGTATAATCCCATTTTAGAAACCCGTAAGCCATCAAAAGTGGTTGAAAGTAATATTGAAAGAAAATCAATGAATGGATTTGAATACGTAATAGAGTTTCACCTCTTGTTATCGAAAGATACTTTGGATGATATCATTGAAGTTGATAGCCAAGAAAATCCACACATTCCAAATTGTTTCAAATTGAATCATGGGTTACTAATGTGGATCATGATAACTTTACAAGTTTGAATACAAGAAATAACCCACTTTTGGAAATTATTGAACCATCTAAGGAAGGTGAAGGTGAGTTTGAGGATAAAACCATTGATGAATTTGAAGAATGTGAAGATATAGTTGAGAATCGCACCCCAATTTTAGAAGATGATCATTGTTGGTGGAATAAATAGGAAAAATTTATCACTCTTTATAATGAAGCACTCACTTAACTTGATATGTAGGACAAGTTGCAAAGGTTAGTTCCAAAAATTAAAGGAAACATAACCCAATTACAAGAATAAAGATAGCAAGATGTTGTTGGAACAAAATCTGCCTTGGGTTGTTTAGTTGCGCCTTAGATTTTGTCAACATTGAAAAGACGAGAAGGTTTGAGACTTTTCGCCTGATCTCCAGAGAAGGTTGGTTCCTTGAAGTTTTTTATGGGAAAAGGGGAAGGAAGTAATACTGAAAGAGAGGGAAATATAGCCGAAGCTAGATCTAATATATGGTGCAGATTAGACAACAACGAAGACAGATTTACTTACTTCTATCCAAAGCATTTAAACACATTTCCATGCAAAAATTATATAATTTCAGATATGATTTCTAATATTTCGTTTAACATGCGTATATATTAGATTCTCATTCCAGCAATATGATTTATGTATTGCGAAAGTTCAGATATAAGAACAAACTCAATTTACAATTCAATATTGTAAGCAGAAATAAAGAACATTAATACATACACTTGCACGATATGAACCAGAAGCCAATGGGAGATGTGATTTTATTGCTTGTATTCGAAGTACATGCATTCAGTCTTGTAAACGTCCAAGAGCCGACCCTTTTTCTGGAGTCGCTCACCCCTATATATACCCTAAAAGAGTATCTTTTTCTAAGTACATCTTACTATTTTACAAGCAATCATCTGCAGTTTCTAATAATACACAACAAGTCTTCTATGAATTAGATATCTTCTCTGCAGATTAGATTCTAGACGAGCCTGTCACATTTTCAATCATCTGGCAAGCCTGCTCTATCCTAGATTTCTGATAATCATGTCAGAAATCACTTCTTGGTGTCAGTGCATGCCTTTGATTGCCAAAAATACATTTTATTCCTTTACAGCTGGCGTGTCGCGAAATCACGACATTCTTTCCTTGCTTTGCTCTTTTGCCGCCTCCAGCCATGAAAATGAGACATGTCACGAAATCGTGACATTCGTCTCTTGTTTTGCTCTTCTCCGCTTCCAGCCATGAAAATGAGACATGTCATGAAATCGTGACATTCGTCTCTTACTTTGCTCTTTTGTTGCCTCCCATCGCAAAAATGAGACATGTCACAAAATCATGACGTCAGTATCTTGCTTTGCTCTTTTGCCACTTCCAGCCGTGAAAATGAGACATGTCACGAAATCATGACATTCATCTCTTACTTTGCTCTTTTGCTGCCTCCCACCATGAAAATGAGACATGTCACAAAATCATGACGTCCATCTCTTGCTTTGCTCTTTTCGCTTCCAACTACGAAAATGAGACATGTCGCAAAATCTGACACTTCTCTCTTACTTTGCTCTTCTCTTCCCGAAAATGAGACATGTCACGAAATCGTGACATTCGTCTCTTCCTTGCTCTTTCTCTTTGCTTTTCCCGAAAATGCAACATGTCGCGATATCACGACACTTTCCCTCTTTGTTCTCTTTTTTTGCTCTTAGCCACGAAAATGCAACATGTCGCGATATCGCGACACTTTTTCCTCCTTGCTCCCTTTCTTTTGCTCTTACCACGAAAATGCAACATGTCGCGATATTCGCGACACTTTTTCCTCCTTGCTCTTCCTTTTTTCTCTTAAAAATGCAACATTCATACCTTTCCTCCATGCTCTTTCGACACTTTTCCTCCTTGCTCTTTCTCTTTTGTTGCTCTTAGCCTGAAAATGCAACATGTCGCGATATCGCGACACTTTTCCTCCTTGCTCTCTTTTTTTGCTCTTAGCCACGAAAATGCAACATGTCACGATATCGCGACACTTTTTCCTCCTTGCTCTTTCTCTTTGCTTTTGCTCACGAAAATGCAACATGTCGCGATATCGTGACACTTTTACCTCCTTGCGGTATTTTGCTTTTTCTTTGATCTTTAGCATATGGGCCACTTCGGTCTTCTTGGAAAATATGCAAAAAGGTGCATCAGCTGTTTTTCTGTAGTTAGTCACTTTTTGACTAACATTCTTGGCGCCTTCCGGGGAATTTTTTGCTTGCAAAAATTTTGAACCAGGCCTTCATCCATTGGGAAACGGAGTCAACAACGCAGTTGTAAAAAGAATCTTTCAGAGAAAGACAAAGAAAATAGGAAAATGCACTTAGATTAAAAGTGAACATTACCTCGTCAAAACTCCCTCTATACCTTAGTATCTCTATTAAAAAAAAATGTCGACTTCTGATTGGCTGCGACTGAAATTTTTTGTTAAGGCCAAAAAATGGTAATATTTACAAATATTGTCTGAATATACTTATATTATACTGTACATATAATTCCTTTTCTGCTTTCTCAACAGAAATATAACTTTAGGTGAAATGCATTCACCGTGATGGGAAGAACCAATCCATCTTGATCTTTCAACTCGAAAGCATTGAACTGTTTCTCAAAAACAATTTCAAATGGTCCCTCCCAGAAAGCATCGAATTTATCATGGTTACCTGGCTTAGCTTTCTTTACATTCCATTTCAAAACCAAGTCTCCCACTCTAAATTTTTTGGCAGTTGTCTTTTTGTTGAACCATCCTTCAGTATCTGCCATATGCTTTGATTGTGATTGTATGATTGCTCTCTTTGTTCTTCTAACTGTAAGAGCTGCATTGCTCCTGCAACTGTGTGTAGAATTTGGTCAATCTGAGGTAGCGGGTAATGATATTTGAGTGATGCTCTGTTCAGATTTCTGAAATCTACACACAATCTGATATCTCCATTTTTCTTCCTGACTGGTACCAAGTTTGCCACCCAGGTGGAGTGTTTAACGGGGTATACTATTTTAGCTTGAAGGAGTTTTAGCAGTTCTTGTTTCATCAAAGATTCTATCTTCGGATTCACTGGTCTTTGCTTTTGCCTAAAAGGCTTAGCTCCTTCTGATTCTATGGTATGTTGAATAACATCTTTATTGTACACTTTTAGATCACTATACACCCAAGCTATGATGTCGGGGAATTTTTTACACAATTCTCTGATCTGGTTCACTTCCTCTTCTATACAACCGATTCCAACCTTAATCATTTTGCCTGGCTCCAACTCTACATCTTTGTATCTTCGTTTATCGACCTTGATTTTTTGGCCAACTTCTCTATCATTGTTATCAAACAGGCTTTCAAGGGTGATGAGACCCTTAGGAATATGATTGTTTTTTAACTGAATAATGTCCTCTTCCTCTTCATCCTGTAGATCCCGGTTGGCTGAGCAATTCATTTCATGGATTAAGAAATCCAGTATCTGTTCATCATTTTCAAAAACTTGCCAGAAAATATTTTTATCAGGCACTGAAGGCCTGTATATAAGTCTAACAGTTTTAGACTTCGAATAACATTACTTACAGGACAAAAATTAGCTCCCACTGAAGCTAACAAATCTGCGTGGGTATTCTGTTCTCTAGGGATAAACTTTATATTTAGGGCCTCAAAGGCCTCTAAGAGATCCCACACTTTGTTCCTGTAAGCCTTCAAATAATGTTGTTTACTTATACATTTTTTGGTGACTTGATTCACAATAAGTTCTGAATCTCCATAGATGAGTAACTGTTTGATTCCCAATTTCTCAACCCTTCTTAACCCTAAGCACAGGGCCTCATATTCTGCTGCGTTATTGGAGCAACTCCAAGTCAACCTGTAAGAGAAAACCTTTTCCTCTCCGGTGGGAGAAATCAAAACTATTCCGGCACCGGCTCCATTCTTGCACCTAGCCCCATCAAAGAAAAGCTTCCACAATTGATTCACAGAACCATCCTTTTCTAGGGAGGGTATCAATTTTCTTTTTGGTTTCTCAATAGAATAGTTTCCTATTTCTGTTTCTATCATGGCATTAAAATTCTGTAGAGAAAACTCGTCCTCGGCTTGGAGCTCTTCTAATGTTTCTTCCATTAGATCTTCTTCTATTGTTTCTTCGATCATCATATTTACACGGTCGGTTTCACCAATATTTTCTACATGAAACGTAGATGGTTTCTCATTAAAAATATTGACCCTTCTACCTTTGAAAGGTATCTCCAAATGAGAATAATCTAAGGATAAGTATCCTCCTATATTTGTTGTGAACTCTCTGGATAGACACATACCAAAATAGGGCTCCAAGTCTATGACTACTACCTCTTGTATGACTGTCATCTGAGGCATTTTATGCAGCCGTATGGGAATATCCTTTATCACTCCTACAGTTTTTATTGGAGTACCATCTAACTGTAGGACGCTTGCGTTGCTCCTACTGTACTCCATTCCCATAATATCACATACTGCTTTGGGTATCACAGTGGTAGCAGTGCCTGAATCTATCATGCGGTTGTGGACAACCCATCCTTCCATTTGAAGGGACAAATAAAAGGGTGGTGGCCTGTTCTTACCAATGGCGGACGTCAAGTTCGTTAGAACCATTTTTGAAGATGATGCGGTCCTACCTCCATTTTTCATTGTTCTTAGGGATTCCTGTAGGAGATCGATTTGACCCAGGATTTGAAGAGCATCATACATACTTGCCTTAGAAGGAGTCTTTTTCATTTCCTCTACTATACTGAATGTAGGTGAATCAACTATTCTTTCTCTTTCTTTGGCAAAAGTTTCATATTTATTTTTGTATCCCTGGGTAGCTTCAGTTCTTTGCCTTTTTGTCAGCGAGGGGAATCTCAACCTTTCCCTAGCCTGTTCTTGGGTTTCATTTTCCCCCCGAGGAATAAATTCTTTGTGTGTTTCTTGCCCTTGAATTTTGGCTGGAAACTGATATTTTCTTTCCTGAGGGAGACTTCCCTTAGGAGTTTCTTTGGGAACTTCCTTGGGAGCAGGGGAAACATTCAATGGCTGAAGCTCTTTAGGGTCTACTTGCAGTGGTTTCTTACCTGATCTTGTCAAAACTGAAACCTGTTCTACTGTAGGCATCATGAAGTTGTGGTCCTTCTCTCTAATTATATTTACATGGCCTTTCATTTTTTCTTTACTCTTTTCAACTGCTATACTTTGTACATAATGTTGGTGTATCATACACGAACTTTCCCCATGTGGATCGTTACATGTAGTACACCAAAAGTTAAAATCAGTGGGAGGCTCCTCGGCCTCCACTGTCTCATTTGTATATACCGTGCTCGGTCTCTCTTGTCCCCTATTGCTTGATTGTGTTGCATCTCTTGTTACCTGAGGGAACCTCCTTGGCAAAAAATTCCTTTCAGCCTCTCTCTTTTTAATTGATGTTATATCATTTGCTAGATTTTTCATGGTGTCCAGGATAAGAGTAAGCTGATTATCGGGGACTTGCTGAGGAGGTGGCGCAGGTAATGCAGGTATAGCGGAAATAGGAGGCAATGCCAAAGGAATTTGAGGCATTGGTATTGTAGGTACAGAGGGTGATCCATTCCATCTTGGAAGATCTGTGAACTTCGATTCAGCAGAGCTAGGAGAAGCAGCATGAGTAGCCTGGGGAATATCAAGAAAAATGGGCATTATTGCTTTGGGTGGATACCTTCCAGTGGCTATGAGATCTCTCTCTGCTATATAAGCTTGTTGATAAATGGCAGGGAATGTGAATATTCTTGACTGTCGTATTATCATACTAATATCTGAATCAAAGGATCTCAGATAGTAATATATTGCTTGCTCTTCTGTTGGTTTCAATCCTTGAGGAACCCTTTCCCAAGTCCGACTAAAATGGATATTGAAGTCTACAATTTCTTCTTGAGGATGTTTCCTTATGATCGTGAACTGGTTCAATAAGGAAAATGGATCTGCATGCTGATTGAATTCATCCACCAACTTTCCAGCGAGCTCTGCCCAGGTGGTAATTGATTGAGGAGGGAGTGCACGATACCAATAGAGCATTTTACCCTTCAGAGAGATAACTAGCAATCTGATCATCACATCCTCCTGTGTGATGTTATAGGTTGCAGCCATTGCTGCTACATCTAAGCAATGTTCATATGTTGTTTTTCCTGTTCCATCATATGAAGGCAATGCCTTCAATGCTACGCCAGGAATTTGATTTTGGGCTGCTAAATTTAGTGGACCAGTGTGGTTCCATATAAGATAAGATGGTGGTGGAGGAGCGGCCATTGTAATTGCTATATTCGTCTGAACTATTGGGGTTGTAGTAACAACTGGAGATGAACCAATGATAGAATATGGCAAAACAGAGGGTATAATGGCGCTATTATTGGTAGCAGGTGGATTTGATCTTGCGGATAAAACTGGATTCACTCTTAAGCTACCAAGATGTAACTCGAAGAACTCAATGGGCTCTTCTGAGTTTTTTGATTTGGATCTGGTTATCATATAAACATATACTAGCTTTAACCAGGTCTAAAAAGATAAGGTATTTTCTGGGTCTATACCTTCGGACGGAGTCGCCAGGTGATTGGGTTTTTGATTCTAAAGATCAGAGGCAAAACACCAAACCTTGTAAAAATAATGTGGGATTTAGGGTCCCACCGGGCGTGCCAAAAACTGTTGGAACAAAATCTGCCTTGGGTTGTTTAGTTGCGCCTTAGATTTTGTCAACATTGAAAAGACGAGAAGGTTTGAGACTTTTCGCCTGATCTCCAGAGAAGGTTGGTTCCTTGAAGTTTTTTATGGGAAAAGGGGAAGGAAGTAATACTTGAAAGAGAGGGAAATATAGCCGAAGCTAGATCTAATATATGGTGCAGATTAGACAACAACGAAGACAGATTTACTTACTTCTATCCAAAGCATTTAAACACATTTCCATGCAAAAATTATATAATTTCATATATGATTTCTAATATTTCGTTTAACATGCGTATATATTAGATTCTCATTCCAGCAATATGATTTATGTATTGCGAAAGTTCAGATATAAGAACAAACTCAATTTACAATTCAATATTGTAAGCAGAAATAAAGAACATTAATACATACACTTGCACGATATGAACCAGAAGCCAATGGGAGATGTGATTTTATTGCTTGTATTCGAAGTACATGCATTCAATCTTGTAAACGTCCAAGAGCCGACCCTTTTTTTGGAGTCGCTCACCCCTATATATACCCTAAAAGAGTATCTTTTTCTAAGTACATCTTACTATTTTACAAGCAATCATCTACAGTTTCTAATAATACACAACAAGTCTTCTATGAATTAGATATCTTCTCTGCAGATTAGATTCTAGATGAGCCTGTCACATTTTCAATCATCTGGCAAGCCTGCTCTATCCTAGATTTTTGATAATCATGTCAGAAATCACTTCTTGGTGTCAGTGCATGCCTTTGATTGCCAAAAATACATTTTATTCCTTTACAGTTGGCGTGTCGTGAAATCATGACATTCTTTCCTTGCTTTGCTCTTTTGCCGCCTCCAACCATGAAAATGAGACATGTCACGAAATCATGACATTCATCTCTTGTTTTGCTCTTCTACCACTTCCAACCATGAAAATGAGACATGTCACGAAATCGTGACATTCGTCTCTTACTTTGCTCTTTTGCTACCTCCCACCATGAAAATGAGACATGTCACGAAATCGTGACGTTCATCTCTTGCTTTGCTCTTCTACCACTTCCAGCCACGAAAATGAGACATGTCACGAAATCGTGACATTCATCTCTTACTTTGCTCTTCTGCCGCTTCCAGTCGTGAAAATGAGACATGTCACGAAATCATGACATTCGTCTCTTCCTTGCTCTTTCTCTTTGCTTTTGCCCATGAAAAGGCAACATGTCGCGATATCACGACACTTCTGCCTCTTTGTTCTCTTTTGTTGCTCTTAGCCGCAAAAATGCAACATGTCGCGATATCGCGACACTTTTGCCTCCTTGCTCCCTTTTGTTGCTCTTAGCCGTGAAAATGCAACATGTCGCGATATCGTGACACTTTTTCCTCCTTGCTCCCTTTTTTTGCTCTTAGCCACGAAAATGCAACATGTCGCGATATCGCGACACTTTTTCCTCCTTGCTCTTTCTCTTTGCTTTTGCCCATGAAAATGCAACATGTCGCGATATCGCGACACTTTTTCCTCCTTGCTCTTTCTCTTTGCTTTTGCTCGCGAAAATGCAACATGTCGCGATATCGCGACACTTTTGCCTCCTTGTTCTCTTTTGTTGCTCTTAGCCATGAAAATGCAACATGTCGCGATATCGCGACACTTTTGCCTCCTTGCTCCCTTTTGTTGCTCTTAGCCATGAAAATGCAACATGTCGCGATATCGCGACACTTTTTCCTCCTTGCTCTTTCTCTTTGCTTTTGCTCGCGAAAATGCAACATGTCGCGATATCGCGACACTTTTACCTCCTTGCGGTATTTTGCTTTTTCTTTGATCTTTAGCATATGGGCCACTTCGGTCTTCTTGGAAAATATGCAAAAAGGTGCATCAACTATTTTTCTGTAGTTAGTCACTTTTTGACTAACAGATGCATATCTTGATGATGCTCTAAATCATCCTCATGAGACAAAAGTCAAATATAATAAAAACAATATTATTATGGACAATGGAGGGATCCTAGAATGGATTGGTTTTGAAACATGTGATGAATCAGGACCTTCCATAAATTTGGATAAAGTTATTAAATTTGATGATCAAAGCCTTCAAAATTCTTGATATGATGACAAGAAGAATTTGAAGAAGTTCTTGAAGATTTTTAGGAAGAAATAGTATGTATGGTTAACAAGAAATAGGAAGAATATGCTCATTCCAAACCTTCTAATGAACTTTTTGTGTCAAACGATAGGCAGGATAATATACTTGCTTCCTCACATGAGGATATTACAAGTCCTGTACAATCTAGAAAGTTTTGGAAGAAAAGTTTGAATCTCATCAAGTATTGGAAAGTGATAATGATTCTACTACCATGGATAAATAAGGAGAACCATTTTATTTGGGTCCCTTTGAGGGGTATGGAATTAAAAATATTGATTCACCTATTGGATTTACAATGTTTATACCATCTCAAAATGAGTAAATTATAGAACTTGAGTGGTTTAGGCTTGATATCATTGATGATCCAATTGAAAATGCCATGTCTAAAACAACCCAAGTGATTGATCATGGAGATGTGTTAGTTGACCCATCCCTAGATAGACAAGATTCATGGTTTGAAAAGGATGGACATGCTTTTAATTGGGTGCCTGGTTTTGGTGTCTTTGATAAAAAGGTCATGGACAAAGAATAAGTGCTACAAGAAGATGAGAATAAAGATCATGAGAGAAAAAAGGAAGTTACAAATCCTCTCCAAGTAATGGTAAATGGAAACTTGCCAAAGGTAAAACCTCACATTTTGGGTTCCACCATTCGAAATCTAGGTGAAGGTTTATCTAATGGATTGTTGTATTCAAATAATATCAATGATGAAATGCCATTCGTGGTTGATAAATAATTTGAGTTAATTTCTCCTCAGACCACTAATGATATTGCTTTGTTGAATGAAAAAGAAATTTATAGGCGTGAAGTGTGAAATCAAGTTCATAATCAATTAATTGTTGAATCTAGGATAAAAACTCATGATGATTCTCATATAATAAATATCCTAGATGCTTTCAAGTGGTTGCATAAATTTAATTGACCTACAAATTTGGAAAATTATTTGGCTTTAAAATTTTTAGAAATAGACTGTTATTTACAAGATCTCATGTTTGAAAAGGACAACCTAATTCTAAATCATGAATCAAATTATGAAATTGACATCCTAAGAAATAGATAAGAAAAATTTGAAAATCAATTATTGTCTAATAAATTTAATAATTTGAAACTCCAATATGGGATTACTAATGGAACTATGCTAATATGTTGGGGTGAGAGAGGCAAGATGAAGATTGTTGTATTGTTTGGCTTGATCTTGTTTTCATTGGATTCTTGGAAATATTGACATGTGTATCATGTTATATGTCTTATAAAATGTGCTAATTATGCTTGGGATCTAGGGAAGTGATAGTTAAAACTTTGCACCATCTTGTACCATATTGTACATTTGTATATATTTTTGGTTTCGTATTTTTGTTTGGTTGTGTTGTATTTTATTCTTAAGTTTGATTTATGTTTTTAGTTTTGTGTTTTGGGTTGTTACCTTGTTTTTAGGTTATATTTTGTGGTCACTAAATGATGGTATCTGGCCCATTTTTGTGTTCCTTTGTTAAGTATGATGGAATATCTAATTTGGAAGCAGGTGAACCTGAGAAAAGGGGGATGAATTATCTTGTGATCATGCTCAAATTTTGAGACTAGAATGGTGGAGAGTAGAATAATAAAATATTTTGCTAAAGCTCACTCACATATTAAAGGGTATTTCTGGAAGTCCTGAAGGATGAAGTTATCTTGATTTGCAAATTAAGGTGAAAATTCAACATGCTTTATCTCGATGCTTCCTAACCCTAGTGATACATAAATTTTTGCAAAGCTATTAAAAAAAAAGAGAGAAAAAAAGAGAAAAAAAAAGAGAGAAAGAAAATGAGCATTGAAAAGCTTGATCAAATCAATCACAAAATTCAGATAAACCTTATCGGGACTATGGACACCTAACTAGTAGTAGGGATCTATCTAGACATAGCTCGATTATAAGAAAGGCTTTGAAAAGTATTAATAAAGATACAAGGGTGAGTTAGATAAACCCTACTGGGGCTATGGACGTTTGATTTGTAGTAGGGATTTGTCTATAAAAACTTTCATTTATGAGCAATGCTTCATAGCCTAAATGTGAAGCAGGTGATGGAATCCGGAAAGGTTTTCAGAGATGCAAGAATGAATTACATTTTTACACATTAAGCAAAGGCAAATGGACTGATTATTTTTAATCAAAGCTATTTACCCTCACCTTCTTAGGACATCGTTAAGTAATTTGTGTTTCACTGATCTTGTGAGTTCTCATTTCAGATTGGGTTCTTACCAAAATACTTAGGAGTATTTCCTAGCATAGTCGCCATTTGTTGTAGTTGCTCCACAATGTACCCCAAAACTTGGGGACCCACATTTTTATTTGTGTTTTTGAAGGATTTCGGTAAAACTAAGATATCCATACCCATGAGTGGAAATGTGAGAATCAAGGTTTTTTACTTGAAATCATCTTTGTAGGGTGTTGTGGTGTGCTTTGTTGTTCTTTGAGTAGTGTGTGTTAAGGAGTGTTACCTCCTCTATGTGTTCCAAATTTTAATGTTGGTTTGGAATAGGGTAGAATATTAAGTGTTGGTTTCAGTAAGGCCTCCTTGATCATTTGGGGTTATAATAATATGAATCTTGGAAGTTTTTTGTTTCAATTTATAATAGCAATAAAAAATATAAAAAGGAAAACATTTAAAATTAATTAATTTAAATGTAAAACATTTAAATTGATTAAATAAAAAAATAAATTAAAAATATATTTATATATATTTCATATATATAGATATATACAATAAAAATTAAAATGCAAATAAAATGTATATATATATATATATATATATATATATTATATATACGAATGATAATCAAAACGAAATAAAAAAAAAATAAAGAAAAAAATATTATTATTATTATATTTCAAATAATAATAATAATAATAATAATTATATATATAAAGAGTAATTATAATAATGACCCTAATATACATATATTTATATGTATGTGTATTATTAAAAATGCTTTGAATGTAACCCGCATGTACATTGTCAATTAAATAACCAAATTCCAATGGAATGTGTTTTTGTTTGCATGCAGGTAGTTAGGGTGCTGAAGATGGTGGACATAACGACAAAAAGCGGAGCCCAGATAATTTCAATCGACCAGATACATGAAGGTGGTGACATTGATGGTCAAGTAGTTGAGGGCAAAAAATAGTGTAGGACGAAATTCAATCGAAATATCAAAATATGAAAGATGACCAGGGCCTAGATGTCCATGTGGCAGGGGTGTATTATCGACGTGGGGCCCAAACGATTGAAGACCATGGAAGAGGACTAGACGTTGGGTACCAATGTGGATAGACCATCAATATGGAGGCTTATCGAGAGAATTCCATGCTATTCTGGGTTCGTCAAAGGGAGATATGGCACCAACGTATGTTGACATTGTTTATTCCTAGGCCCACATGGAAGAACATATCAGGATGAATTCGATGAAGTAAATATGTATATGATGTACACCGAGCCTGCGCAGTGAGGCAGTGATGGTCAAGCGAAAGCCAGTGTTCGACGCAGATGTTTGGTTTGATGGTGAAAGGGGATGGCTTTGAGGGTTTTATTTGGCAGACAACATCTTAGAGATGAATAAAAAATATGGGTGAACCATCTTGCAACTATTCTTATTGAATTCCACAGTCACACCTCCATCATTCATCTTACTAAAAAATATTAGATTCCTTGCCAAAATTGTAATATGCAACACACCAAGAAGGGTTTTAACTCTTCCATATTTTAGCCTCAATATGACTCTTTCAATGACCTATTATTCTCTATGTCAGATTATCTCCCATGAATACTTCACCTTCATTTATATTTTCATATTCACAAAACCCCCCTTATGAGGAGTCATATGAAAAGAATCACCTGAGTCAATCAATCATGAGTCATGGTGTTCACTTGAGCATGTTATGGTTATGAAAAGTTCCCTTGAATATTTATTTGTGGTATTTATTTTTGTAGATGTTCCTTCATCAACCTTTTTAGATCTATAATATTTTTTATAATGCCTCGTTTTACCACACTTCCAACACTTTCTTTTATCAAGAACAATAGATTTTCCCAAGATTTTGATTTCCTATCTCTTGATTTATTTTTGCTTCTTTCTTGAGAATAACCTCTTACAACCAAGGCATCCTTCTGATCATAATCCTTATAATATTTTCATCTTATTTCCTCATATAATAATGTTTCTACTATATCCTCTAATTTCGATTTAGAAGTAGTATTGGTGATAATCATAACTAGGTTATCACAGGAGTCAGATAATGAATAAAGTAAAATAATATATTTTTTCTCTTCATCCATTTTTACATCTATAGAGTTTAATTGACTTACCACAATGTTAAAATAATTTAGATGTTTAGCCACAGAGTCACCATAATTCATTCAAAGAGAATACAACTTTTTTAATAGAAAGAGTTTATTTACCAATGATTTCATCTGATACAATGATCTTAACTTTTCCCATAACAATTTTGTCGTGGCCTCTATCAATACATTAGCAATACTAAATTAGATACATATAATATAATAGAGATCCTTATCTTCCTATCAATATTTAACCATTCCTCATATGTAATTCCTATTGGTTTTACTCCTAACATTGCGACCCAATGATCTTTATCCATCAAAAGATCCTCCATCTTGAGCTCCCATAACTCAAAATTCTATCCATTAAATTTTTGGATCTCTACTCATGTGCTTCCCATTTGTTGAGTGGTCATTTTACCAATTGTAAAATCACACTCTCCCTTAGGATTTTGATCCATAAACCCTCACTTGCAAATAAGTTAAGCAAATTTTTTTTTCCAAAGTCTCCGCTATATTAGCATTTGCACATATGTATTAGTAATCTCAATAAAGATATATTAAATGAATGCTAGTAATAACCTAGTGATTGCAAGTAATTGTTAATAAGGGGTATGTGTTGGTTTATTTTACCATGCTATATTAATGATTATACATAAAACTTAAGAAAAGCAAATGTGAATTGGTCCTCATATGACCACGATGTAGTGCATTGATTCCTTTTATCTTGAAATATTTTAAGTTAGATTTTACCTTCCTTTATTAAGTAGATTTTAAACAAGTTTTGCCTTGCATTAAATCCTACTTTAAAACATGAAGTAGAAGATTAAAACCTATCTTAAACATGAGTTTCAACTGATAAAATAATTCCTTTTAAATGTAGCTCCTTATCATGAAGATAAATATAGCCTTTGATATAATTAATAAATTATCCCTCTTTGATGAAATTAATTTTCACAAAGGGATATATTTATTGCATGGTCTTGAAATGTCATTATTAATTATTCCTCTTAATAAAATCATAATTTTTATTAAGAAGAAATAATTTAATGCTTTAAAACACTAACTCTTGATATAATGATAAATTACCTCTCTTTAATGAAATCAGAATTTTCATAAAGAGAAGGTGCATTTATTGCTCCAAAATGATATCTTATGGGAATGCCATTAAAATTAACCCCCCTTTAATGAAATTGAAATTTTCATAAAGGGAAGTTCATTTTATGCTTGCAAATGAAATATAAAGCTAAAAAATCTGATTTGGCTTCAAAATGTAGAAAATGAAATTTCGAAATTATAAAAATTTGCATAAAACACTACTTTTAAATATTTTTTTATAAATTCAAAATGACTCCGAAATAAAAAACTTAAATGTGCAAGATGAAACTTTGAAGTTCGTTCTACGCATACGTGCAATTATTTTTGGATTTTAATTTTAATTTCTGGAAATTAAAAAAATAAGAAAAATGAAATAACAGAAATGCTAGAACCTGAATTTATTTTCCGGAGAGAAAATCACTCTGCTGGATCTTTTGGGATTTCTTTTCTGGGAGAGAAAAGCACTCTGTTGGACTAATTTTCACCATTTTGATGCCAAATTTGGGCTTGTTTTCTGCACTCATTGTTGAATACCTATTTTATTTGTAATATAATGGAGATTAAGTCAGACTTTAATGCATTTATTTATGGTTAATTTGTCTTGTTTCTGGCATATTGCACCCTTTTCCCTAGAAGCTTGCACAATATTAGTGTTACCCGAATTTACATAGTCAAACAACTAGTGCGGTGCAAGCTTCTAAGGAAAATGGTGTAATATGTCAGAAACAAGACAAATTAACCATAAAGAAATGCATTAAAATCTGAATTAATATCCATTATATTGCAAACAAAATAGGTATTCAATATTCAACAATGAGTGCAGAAAACAAGCCCAAATTTGGCATCAAAATAGTGAAAATCAGTCCAGTGGAGTGCTTCTCTCCCGAAAAAGAAATTCCAAAAGATATAGCGGAGTGCTTTTCTCTTCGGAAAATAAATTTGGGTTGCAACATTTTCTGTTATTTCATTTTTCTTATTTTTTTTATTTTTCTAACTTTTTTTTGTAGTTTTTCTTTTTTTTTAATTTTTAGAGATTAAAATAAAAATCGAAAAAAAATTAAAATCCAAAAATAATTGCACGTATGCGTAGAATGAACTTCAAAGTTTCATCTTGCACATTTACGTTTTTATTCCGGAGTCATTTCAAATTTATAAAAATTATTTAAAATTGTTGTTTTATGCAGATTTTTATAATTTCGAAATTTTATTTTTTACATTTTGAAGCCAAATCAAATTTTTTTAGCTTTATATTTCATTTGCAAGCATAAAATGAACTTCCCTTTATGAAAATTTCAATTTCATTAAAGGGGGTAAATTTTAATGGCATTCCCATAAGCTATCATTTTGGAGCAATAAATGCACCTTCTCTTTATGAAAATTCTGATTTCATTAAAGAGAGGTAATTTATCATTATATCAAAAGTTAGTGTTTTAAAGCATTAAATTATATATTCTTAATGAAAATTATGATTTCATTAAGAAGGATAATTAATAATGATATTTAAGACCATGCAATAAATATCTCCCTTTGGGAAAATTAATTTCATCAAAGAAGGATAATTTATTAATTATATCAAAAGCTATCTTTATCTTCATGATAAGGAGCTACATTTAAAGGGAATTATTTCATCATTTGAAACTTATGTTTAAGATAGGTTTTAATCTTCTACTTCATCTTTTAAAGTAGGATTTAATGCAAGGAAAAACTTGTTTAAAATCTACTTAATAAAGGAAGGTAAAATCTACCTTAAAATATTCAAGATAAAATGAATCAATGCACTACATCGTTGTCATATGAGGACCAATTCACATTTGCTTTTATTAAGTTTTATGAACAATCATTAATACAGCATGGTAAAATAAACCAACACATGCCCCTTGTTAATAGTTACTTGTAATCACTAAGGTGTTCCTAACATTCATTTAATATATATTTATTGAGATTACTAATACACATGTGCAAATGCTAATATAGCGGAGACCTTGGAGAAGTTGTTTTGTTTAACTTCCTTGCAAGAGTGGGTTTTGGGATCAAAATACTAAGGGAGAGTGTGATTTTGCAATTGGGTAAAATTATCACTCAACATTTTGGAACTAGAAGGAGGACATGAATTGGTATTCATTGATCTAATACTTTTGGATTGTTCATACAAGAAATAATATGATTTGGTATAATCATAAGGTTGTGAATGGTTAAATGTTTCAAGTATTATGGACTATTATATTTAGGTCTCCTTTAGCACTCAACATTTTGGCACACGAAGGAGGGATTGAATTGGTGTTACTTTATTTATGTTAAATTGTTCGTTATGGTTATAAATGCTTTTGAATTTTTCATGCAATGAATAATGTGATATTGGTGTAACTTTGGAAGTTTTAAATTACTAAATATTTCAAGTCCATTTGATTAGCATATTTGAACTCATTTAGCACTCAACAATTTAAGAGCTAGGAAGGCATGCATTAATTTATTTTATTCCTATTTAGATGCTAAATTTTTCATGTTACTTGAAAGATTTATTCAAAGACATTGGTATTGACTAATGAGATTTTGTTGATCACTTTCATTGATTCTAACATTCTCTATTTTGATGATGCATTAATGCTAACATATTGTAAATTTGAGAATGTTCATCAATTTCATGATTTAATGGATACATATCTTTTGGTTAATGCTAACATGATGATTCATATGTTAAACATATGAGTTTGGTTAGTCATTTCAGGCTTCTTTGTAAGAAATCTTTATGTGACTAACGAACTGGTTTTGAAATTATTATTGGAGTTTCAATGATGGCATCAATTTTTCTGACTAGGGAAGAAATTTCATTGTCGATAGCTAGCTATTATAGTCACTTGGACAAGCCTACTCATCAAATTCCTCAAGGTGTAGAAAATCATTTACCCATGTTTAAGCATGAAGTGACCTCGGCTGAGGAACATATTCAAGGATACAAGGACACCTTAAGGCAATTGTAAATATGGAAAGTATATGTTCCTTGTAGATTATTTTCATACACATTGAATGAGGTTGAGTATGAGTGGTACCTACACCTACCTATAGATTCCATCACTTCTTGGGCTCAACTAGAAGCAACATTTACTAGCCATTTTGGAAAACAAGTTGACCCTATTTTGATGTTAAATCAATTTATCTCTATCTCTAAGGAACCTAATGAGTCCATGAGTAAATTTAATGATAGGTTTCATAAGTTGTATACTGAAGTGGTGCTCCATTTCATAATTTAAGAAGAGAGAGCTATTGAAATATACATGGGAGCCATACAACCCGTAGTGGTTACATTTTTAAGGGAAAATATTGAAAACCCATCTTCGCATAGAGTCTATGAGACCACAATAGCATTAGAACAATGTGCTATTTCAGAAAGAGAAAATGTGGATCAACCATCATTGCTTAACTCTAGGGTGAACAATCAATGGGATGAAGTTGAATGTCCAAATATTACAACCACCTTATATTTCATCCAAGAGGATATGCAAGTCTCAAAGCCAAGGTCCATTAATGATGATTAGGATGAACAAACCCATCAGGATATGATTTGGTCATGTTTACTCACAAAGGAATATTTGGAAAACCATTGGGATCAAGATACAAGAGTTGATCGTGTTGAAGAATCCCTTAACTCACCAAAGGGATTTGAGAGTGAATTTGAGGAGTCAAGATATGAATTGGAAGACATGGTGGAATCTCATCACTTATTTTTGGAAGATGACCATTGTAAAGATCAAGAAAGCCAACATGAGTCAAGTAGTGATGAGTTGGAGATGAGTGAATGAAAGTTTTGGTTTACAAGTGAGGATTGGTATGATCCCATTTTAGAAACCTCTAAGCCATAAAAAGTGGTTGAAAGTAATGTTGAAAGAAAATCAACGAATGGATTCAAAGACGTAATAGAGTTTCACCACTTGTTCTCAGAAGATACTTTGGATGATACCATTGAAGTTGATAGCCAAGAAAATCCACACCTTCCAAATTATGTCAAAATGAATCATGGGTTACTAATGTGGATCATGATAGCTTTACAAGTTTGAATACAAGAAATAACCCACTTTTGGAAATTATTGAACCGTATAAGGAAGGTGAAGATGAGTTTGAGGATCGACCCATTGATGAATTTGAAGAATGTGAAGATATAGTTAAGCATCACACCCCAATTTTAGAAGATGATCATTGTTGGTGGAATAAATAGGAAAATTTTATCGCTCTTTATAATGAAGCATTCACTTCACTTTATATGCAGGATAAGTTGCAAAGGTTAGTTCTAAAACTTAAATGAAACATCGCTCAATTACAACAATAAATATAGCAAGATGCATATCTTGATGATGCTCTAAATAATCCTCATGAGACAAAAGTCGAAGATACTAAAAGCAATATTATTATGGACAATGGAGGGATCCTAGAATGGACTAGTTTTGAAACATGTGATGAATCAGGACCTTCCATAAATTTGGATAAAATTATTAAATTTGATGATCAAAGCCTTCAACATTCTTGAGATGATGAAAAGAAGAATTTGAAGAAGTTCTTGAAGATTTTTAGGAAGAAATAGTATGGATGGTTAACAAGAAATGGGAAGAATATACTCGTTCCAAACCTTTTAATGAACTTTTTGTGTCAAATGATAGGCAGGATAATACAATTGCTTCCTCACATGAGGAGATTACAAGTCCTGTACAATCTAAGAAAGTTTTGGAAGAAGATTTCAGATCTCATCAAGTATTGGAAATTGATAATGATTCTACTACCATGGATAAATAAGGAGAACCATTTTCTTTGGGTCCCTTTGAGGGGTATGGAATTAAAAATATTGATTCACCTATTGGCTTTACAATGTCTATGCCATATCAAAATGAGTAAATTATAGAACTTGAGTGGTTTGGGATTGATATCATTGATGATCCAATTGAAAATGCCATGTCTGAAACAACCCAAGTGATTGATCATGGAGATGTGTTAGTTGACCCATCCCTAGATAGACAAGACTCTTGGTTTGAAAAGGATGGATATGCTTTTAATTGGGTGCCTGGTTTTGGTGTCTTTGATAAACAGGTCATGGAAAAAGAAGAAGTGCTACAAGAAGATGAGGATAAATATCATGAGAGAAAAAAGAAGTTACAAATCCTCTCCAAGTAATGGTAAATGGAAACGTGCCAAAGGTAAAACCTCACATTTTGGGTTCCACCATTCGAAATCTAGGTGAAGGTTTATCTAATGGATTGTTGGATTCAAATAATATCAATGATGAAATGCCATTTGTGGTTGATGAAGAATTTGAGTTAATTTCTCCTCACACCACTAATGATATTGCTTTTTTGAATGAAAAAGAAATTTATAGGCGTGAAGTGTGAAATAAAGTTCATAATCAATTAGTTTTTGAATCTAGGATAAAAACTCATGATGATTCTCATATAATAAATATCCTAGATTCTTGCAAGTGGTTGCATAAATTTAATTGGCCTAAAAATTTGGAAAATTATTTGGCTTTAAAATTTTTAGAAATAGCCTCTTGTTTACAATATCTCATGTTTGAAAAGGAAAACCTAATTCTAAATCATGAATCAAATTATGAAATTGACATCCTAAGAAATAGATAAGAAAAATTTGAAAATCAATTATTGTCTTATCAATTTAATAATTTGAAACTCCATTATGGGATTACTAATGGAACTATGCTAATATGTTGGGGTGAGAGAGGTAAGATGAATATTGTTGTATTGTTTGGCCTGATCTTGTTTTCATTGGATTCTTGGAAATCTTGGCGTGTGTATCATGTTATATGTCTTATAAAATGTGCTAATTATGTTTGGGATCTAGGGAAGTGATAGTTCAAACTTTGCACCATCTTGTACCATATTGTACATTTGTATATATTTTTGGTTTCGTATTTTTGTTTGGTTGTGTTGTGTTTTATTCTTAAGTTTGATTTATGTTTTTAGTTTTGTGTTTTGGGTTGTTCCCTTATTTTTAGGTTATGTTTTGTGGTCACTAAATGATGGTATCTGGCCCGTTTTTGTGTTCCTTTGTTAAGCATGATGGAATATCTAATCTGGAAGCAGGTGAACCTGAGAAAATGGGAATGAATTATTTTGTGATCATGCTCAAATTTTGGGACTAGAATGGTGGAGAGTAGAACAATGAAATATTTTGCTAAAGCTCCACATAAAACTCACATATTAAAGGGTATTTATGGAAGTCTTGAAGGATGAAGTTATCTTGATTTACAAATTAAGGTGAAAATTCAACATGCTCTATCTCTATGCTTCCTAAACCTAGTGATACATAAATGTTTGCAAAGCTATTAAAAAAAGAGAGAAAAAAAATGAGCATTGAAAAGCTTGATCAAATCAATCACAAAATTTAGATAAACCTTATCAGGACTATGGACACCTAATTAGTAGTAGATAAGGCTTTGCAAAGTATTAATAAAGATACAAGGGTGAGTTAGATAAACCCTACTGGGGCTATGGATGCCTGATTGGAAGTAGGGCTTTGTCTGTAAAAGCTTTCATTTATGAGCCATGCTTCATAGCCTAAATGTGAAGTAGGTGATGGAATCTAGAAAGGTTTTCCGAGATGCAATAATGAATTACTTTTTTACACATTAAGCAAAGGCAAATGGATTGATTGTTTTTATTCAAAGTTGTTTACCTCCACCTTCTCAGGACATCATTAAGTAATTTGTGTTTCACTGATCTTGTGTGTTCTCATTTCAGATTGGGTTCTTACCAAAATACTTAGGAGCATTTCCCACTAGAGTCGCCATTTGTTGTAGCTGCTCCACAATGTACCCCAAAACATGGGGACCCACATTTTTGTTTGTGTTTTCGAAGGATTTTGGTAAAACTAAGATATCCATACCCATGAGTGGCAATGTGAGCATCAAGGTTTTTGACTGGAAAGTATCTTCTTAGGGTGTTGTGGTGTTCTTTGTTGTTCTTTTTTGTTCTTTGAGTAGTGTGTGTTAAGGAGTGTTACATCCTCTATGTGTTCCAAATTTTAATGTTTGGTTTGGAATAGGGTAAAATCTTAAGTGTTGGTTTCAGTAAGGCCTCCTTGATCATTTGGGGTTATAATAATGTGAATCTTGGAAGCTTTTTGTTTCAATTTATAAAAGCAATAAAAAATATAAAAGAAAACATTTAAATTGATTAAATAAAAAAAAAAATAAAAAATATATTTATATATATTACACATATATATATATATATATATATATATATATATATATATATTATAAATTAAAAAAAAAAAAAAAAAATAATATATATATATAAATATATATATATATATATATATATATACACGAATGATAATCAAAATGAAATAAAAAATAAATAAAAAAAAATTATTATTATTATTTTTTTATTTGTTCTTTTATAAGCGAAAAACCCCTCTTGTGGGGCCGCCTTGGTCTGAGAGACCACGAACAGTGATTCTGCACCGTCAAAGTCACCCCGGAGTTTTATATTTCAGATAATAATAATAATAATAATAATTATATATATAAAGAGTAATTATAATAATGACCCTAATATACATATATTTATATGTATGTGTATTATTAAAAATGCTTTGAATGTAACCCGCATGTACATTGTCAATTAAATAACCAAAGTCCAATGGAATGTGTTTTTGTTTGCATGCAGGTAGTGAGGGTGCTGAAGATGATGGACATCACGGCAAAAAGCGGATCCCAGATAATTTCAATCGACCAGATACATGAAGGTGGTGACATTGATGGTCAAGTAGTTGAGGGCAAAAAATAGTGTAGGACGAAATTCAATCGAAATATCAAAATATGAAAGATGACCAGGGCCTAGATGTCCATGTGGCAGGGGTGTATTATCGACGTGGGGCCCAAACGATTGAAGACCATGGAAGAGGACTAGACGTTGGGTACCAATGTGGATAGACCATCAGTATGGAGGCTTATCGAGAGAATTCCATGCTATTCTGGGTTCGTCAAAGGGAGATATGGCACCAACGTATGTTGACATTGTTTATTCCCAGGCCCACATGGAAGAACATATCAGGATGACTCCGATGAAGTAAATGTGTATATGATGACCATCGAGCCTGTGCAGTGAGGCAGTGATGGTCAAGTGAAAGCCAACGTTCGACGCAGATGTCCGGTTTGATGGTGAAAGGGGATGGCTCCGAGGGTTTTATTTGGTAGGCAACATCTTAGAGATGAATAAAAAATATGGGTGAATCATTGTGATATGATAGACATTCATAGTTGAAACATTCTCCACGGTGATTTATAGAGAAAACATATCCGATAATGGTCCTTTGGTGGGACTTACTTAATTGCTCGAAGGCTGTGTTTTATGGATTCGTGTTTCACTCCGTTTTGTATAGTGAGACGATTATCATAAAACCCATGTAATCTTCGATCAGAGGTGATTAGTCTCACGCGGTATCGAGTTGGTGATATGCGAAGTATCTATAGGCATCAATATAGAAGAATCACGTTCAAGTGTCAATGAGAGGTATACGTACACAGTCATCTGCGGGGGATACCGTAGAGTCGAGTATGGTAACATAATTACTTGTAAAGTGGTACGAGAGGTCAGATGGGAGGGTTGAATAGTATGTGGTGTGCTATACGAGGCCTCAACGATAATATACATAGGTGAGAGCATGCGAATCTATTAGACGATGGTAGAAAAATGAGATAACGAGGATGCAACAAGTTTTATATGGACAAGTTTGCACAGTGGAGAGAAAGGCCGATGTGGCCAGTTTGTATGCGATGTACAGTTGTGACGCCGATCGTAATGGGTGAAAAGTGCATGGGGATCAGGATTTTTGATACGTGATATATCCTCGACATGATGGATGGGTAATTTTAGTTGACGATGGTCGTGGTGGATTAAATTAGGTGGAATCTTGATGGTCAAACGAAAGAAGACCTCGGGTAGACTGAGTAGATCGATAACTTGGTTTCTATGGGCAGCACTTAGCGAGAATGGCGTAACTGAGCATCTTTGGCTGGTCATGGTCTATCTCCTTGCCATGGTGACTCTAATAAAGCCAAATAACGATAAGAATTTTTACTTGCAGGAGTTGAAGACCTACACGTTTTGGGTAGTAGTGATGGCGAGAGACAACAGAAATTTTGAAATCATGAGACTTGAGGAATACTCAACGGTAATAGCGAAGATGCTAGGTAGGTGCATACAGGGGTGATTATGCACAGGTCCATGTGGAATAACCAGAGAGTTGGTTTAGAGATATAGTTGATGCAGTCATCAGAGGTACAACATGGAGTAGTTATAGACAGTGAACATCTAATATGAACAACATATGTGGATCTAAAAATATGGAATAACTAATGATAATAAAGATTACGAACGACCACACGATTGATGCTGAAGGGATACACATATTTATGTATTAGTTGTTAGATATTGTGAGTGTGTTGTGTTTAATAAGCATGTAGAGAAGAAAAATGCATGCATTGCTATAGTTAGACCAAACAGGTGCTATGGGATAATGAGATGAAGGATGCAAGTCAGGTATGGATAGATTAGGTTTCATTTGCACATAAAATAGCATTGGATATTTTGTTCGACGACCAGAGTGAACTTCGACACGATGATGAAGACCAATTTGGCACTAGACTAAAAATACATTATATTGTCACAAATCCAGTGCAATAGATATAATGACAATTAAATATGATTTTAAAGGATACGTTATATGAAACTCTCGATCCTTTGTATGCGCAGGTAACCACAGTCGTAGGCAGTCGATGTGCAGGAAAACTTTGTGTGAATTCATCAAGACGATGGAGGGAGATCTTCCATTGTTAAACATGCATTTAGGAATCCATCGAATGAGGACACATCAGCGATGATAACGAATCTGATGCAGAGGTCACTGGACAAACCACAACTCAAAATTGACCATGACAGCGATAATTTATGGAGAATTATGGTAGTACATCAGATTCATCGAAGGAAAAATGTTACACACCCGAGAAAGGTAATTTCCTGAGAGGATCTGCGGAGCAGATAGAACCCATGCCACAAGGAGCAATAATAAAATTTGTGAAAAATATAGCGGTGATGTGTCTAAAATGTACATGGGAGCCGAGGCATACCGAATGGGCACGACGGTTCCATTGTCTGGTGCGGAGTGTGAAAGAAAAGGGGTACACGTTGCTCATAACAAGGGGCATCTTATTTTGGTTAAAAGTATTCCCATGCTATTATAACGACCATGGTAGTCATTGCCATTTATAAAAAAATATCATGAGGTAATATACTCAAAGGATTTTAGCCCGATCGTTATATGAACACCGATGAATTCATAAAGTAAACAAAAGATAAAATAGTGATATGTTCGAATAGGTCATCGACTAGATTGTTAGCAACCTAGGCCTAAAACAAGCTGAAATCATTAAGTATGGTAGTTACAAATGAACGCGCAGATGGAAGATAGTAAACGAAGCATGCATATGAAACAAAAGAAGAAAACGAACATGTTTTCATTGAAAACAAGGTATTTCAAACAGATTGTGAAGTGAAGTAAATATGAAATGAAAGGACATAGGGAAAATTTTAAAAACCTATCAAAATGAATGCAGAAGGGCTAGATCTTTTGGGATTTCTTTTTTTGGGAGAGAAAAGCACTCTCTGTTGGATTGATTTTCATCATTTTGATATCAGATTTGGGTTTGTTTTCTACATTCATTTTTGAATATTGAATACCTATTTTATTTGCAATATAATGGAGATTAAGTCAGATTTTAATGCATTTCTTTATGGTTAATTTGTTTTGTTTCTGGCATATTGCACATTTTTTCTTAAAAGCTCGCACTGCATTAGTTGTTTGACTGCATAAATTCGGGTAACACTAATACTGGTTTTTATGCATAATGTTCATGCTTGCAGGGTCTGTGGAGAAATTCGAGTTGCAGCATTTTTGTTATTTAAAAAAAAAAAATTAACTTTTTTTTTTGCAGATTTTCTTTTTAATTTTCAGAGATAAAAATAAAAATCGAAAACAAATTAAAATTCAAAAATAATTGCACGTATGCGTAGAATGAACTTCAAAGTTTCATCTTGCACATTTACATTTTTTATTCTGAAGTCATTTTGAATTTGTAAAAATTATTTAAAAGTATTGTTTTATGCAGATTTTTATAATTTCGAAATTTCATTTTTTACATTTTGAAGCCAAATAAATTTTTCTTAGCTTTATATTTCATTTGTAAACATAAAATGAACTTCCCTTTATGAAAATTTCAATTTCATTAAAGGGGGTAAATTTTAATGGCATTCCCATAAGCTATCATTTTGGAGCAATAAATGCACCTTCTCTTTATGAAAATTTTGATTTCATTAAAGAGAGGTAATTTATCATTATATCAAAAGTTAGTGTTTTAAAGCATTAAATTATTTCTTCTTAATGAAAATTATGATTTCATTAAGAGGGATAATTAATAATGACATTTCAAGACCATGCAATAAATATCTCCCTTTGTGAAAATTAATTTCATCAAAGAGAGATAATTTATTAATGATATCAAAGGCTATCTTTATCTTCATGATAAGGAGTTACATTTAAAGGGAATTATTTCATAATTTGAAACTCATGTTTAAGATATGTTTTAATCTTCTACTTCACATTTTAAAATAGGATTTAATGCAAGGCAAAATTTATTTAAAATCTACTTAATAAAGGAAGGTAAAATCTATCTTAAAATATTTCAATATAAAAAGAATCAATGCACTACATCGTGGTCACATGAGTACCACTTCACATTTAATTTTATTAATTTTTATGAATAATCATTAATATAGCATGGTAAAATAAACCAACACATGATCCTTGTTAACAGTTACTTGCAATCACTAAGGTGTTCCTAGCATTTATTTGATATATATTTATTGAGATTACTAATACACATGTGCAAATGCTAATATAGTGGAGAACTTCAAGAAGTTGTTTTGTTTAACTTCTTTGCAAGAGAGGGTTTTGGGATCAAAATACTAAGGGAGAGTGTGATTTTGCAATTGGGCAAAATTACCACTCAACGTCATCATTTTTCCTTCACCCAAATTCTTCCATGCACTGCTCCCACTTAAGAACCAATTTATCCTAGGGTTGAAACCCTTATTCCTCGAATAAATATCAAACCTAGCTCTGATACCAAATGAAGAGAAATAATACCTTGATAAACAAAATCTAGAAAAGCAGTAATTACATAATAAAAGAAAAAATAGAGAAGAAGAACACATTACCCAAAAATTTATCTTGAAAAACCATTTTGAGAAAAAACCCAGTAAGAATATCTCCTTATTGTATAAACTTGACCATCTCCAGTACAATAATATCATTTCGCTCACTTTTTGCTTATGATTACATTTCTTGCAAATTCATTATCAAACCCTCATGCAAGTGTTTCTTTATATACCAAAAACATAAGAAGGGTATTTACAATACCATGTGCACAAAACCATGGGCCGCCATTACATTAACCTAAAAATACTAATATGGGTCTAAAAATAGCTTAAATCCCCCCAAAAAATTTCCCCTCCTTATGAGGAGTCATATGAAAATAAGCACATGAGTCATATAAAAAGGGGCTATTGTTTGAAAATCATATTTTAGTTGATATGGGTATTGTAAATTATTATGAATTTTACTTGCTTCTTGTTAATGAATGGAAATCTAATCCATTTTAGTTGGATTAGAAATAGTTCATTTACTTTATGGTTTTAGCCCTTGAAATATGAAGAGAAAATAAGTTATATGTTGTCATGTAGTATTTATTAATCCCTCGAAAGATTAAGGAAGTTGATTTACATTTTTTAGTAGTAATTTGAACCCTTTAAAAAGTGATTAAATGGTTGATGATTTATAAATTCAAGGAAATAAAAAATGTTTATAGTTTCTAGTGCTTTTAAAGTAAATAGTGAATTATTTCATTATGTTATAGGATTTTATTAATGCTTATAGATGGAATATTTATTTTAAAGTGAAGTTGGGACTTATGGGGGTTTCAATTTCATATTTTGGAAAATACTTAAGAAAGGGTTCTTAAGTACTTATGATTGGTGAATGAATACAAGGGAATTATGGGGTTCCCTTACTATTTGTAAGTGAATTATTGATATTCCTATTTAGGGACATGAGAATCATGGGATTCTAATATAATGTCTTGGGTTTATTGAAAAGAAGGAATAAGAGATTCCTTTATTTTATTGTAACAATTGAATGTTAGACTTAAGAAATAAAAATGGATATTAAAAGGCTAGGTTTTTTTTGAAAGGATTTTCCAGGATAAAATATGTGTTATGTGTGAATATTTTATGGATAATATTTTGAATTATTAAATGCATGAAAGTATCTAGTTGAATTCTTGATTTACTATGAATGGTATAAAAAGGAAAAATGGATTTATATACTATTTAGTGTTATGCTTATAACTAGAACTTACTTGTGCTTTTTGTAAGAGTAATATGAATGGTAAATAGTTCCTTGTATTAGAGTAAGGTTTATGCAATAGAAGAAAATATTGTATTTAGGTGCTTGGGAGTTTGGGATTTTTTCTTAGGAGAGATCATCCAAAGGAAAACTAGACTAGCTAGAACCCTAAGGGTAGTACTAGGACTAAGAGTACTATGGTGTAACAATATCTTAGGGTTACAATGAGCACTTGGTAATGGACCATCAAAGTGTGACTTATAAACAAAGTAAACCTGGATTCCATTGTAACTAGTTTTGTGTGATGGATCCCCAATGGATGGTGAGGGATCCATGTGAGAGATGTAATATGAATGATAGTCATAAGAAACTTGATTTACTATGAGAAATATGAGGGATATAATTTGGTGTGGTAGTATCCAAAAATTTTGATTGAACATTGGATGACTAGTAGAGAGATGTCACACGAGTGCTATTCTCATTAATTTAACTCTCAAAGAGGTGGTTTAATTGAGCATGATAGTTTTACATATGGTGTAGTGGGTAAAACTATAAGAAGCTTTACATCTAAGTACTAGTGGAAATTAAATGAGACTAGTATGAATATTGGCATCCCTTCTCAAAAATATGACATAGGGTCAATCTCTTTGCTATGATAAAATTATCCTTCAAAGAAAGGTAAGAAAATGGGGTGATCATTAAGGTTTAATTTAAGATATATGGGTAGTGTACAAGGTGAACCCTAGATATGATATGAGAGTATAGCCTCTCCTATACATCCAATGGATGTTATAGCATCTAGAACTTAAAATGTGGTAGAAGCTTCTATTGAATCTATCTGTAACACTTTGGTGAATCTTACTTGTAAAAAAAAAGAATTTTATCTCTCCTAGATTGGTTAGAATAGGGTTATTACACTTTCAAAGTTGATGAGGATCAAAAATATTTTCTAGATAGTCGCTTATCAATGAAGGAAATTACTAATGTTTTTTCAATGCTGAAGATAAAGAGCTTTCACATGGATGGATTACCTATAGATTTTTATAGTCAAGTGGGATACCATAGGACATGATTTTTATATTATATATAGAGGAAGATAGGAATAAATTCATTGGGATTACCATTAATAAAGGTCTAGTTAAACTAATATTAAGGTTTCAAGAAGAGATGAGGTTCCAAGATGAATATCCATTACTCATCTAAATGTTTCATATAAAATCATAGAAAATACTTATCTCAAGGAATCAACCCTCATCTAGAGAAAACTCAACTTTTAAAAGGGAGGTTTACCCTTGTTGAGGGTGATGTCAAAAGTTACCTATAATTATTAAATTAATTTGTGAGTTGTAAAATAAAGCACATGAAAAATATATTAAATTGAATGCTTTATTCATGCAAATTAATAATATTATTTAATCTAAAAATAAATAAAAAACAACATGCGAAGTGGCATAAGAAAAGCTACTTTTTTTTAGTTTTTTAGATTTTTTGCATGATCAAGGTTGATTGATCATTATATATTTTGTAATTGGACTCTTTTTGAATGTGAGAAGAACAAACATATTTTTGTGTGCACAATTGTGGAGCTTTTTTAAAGTTTATATTTGTGTGCTTTTTAATTCTAGATCAAAATTTATGGTTTGGACCAACAACATAGTTTGCTGAAATTGGAGCTTTTGGTTGAGGATATTTCATTATTTGGCATTCAGATTTGGTTTGTCTTAATCACTAAACACTCCTGGACCATTTTTGGGTGATATCCATGCTCCATTAATTTTCTTTTTATCTTAGATCAGAATTACTTTATTGATGTTTTTTATCTCTCCACCTCAAGAAATTTCATTTGGTATCAGAGCAAGATTGTGTATGTGATTTCAGAATTTGCAGGTATAGCTACAACAAGAGATGGTGAAGATTACTCACAAATTAATTTAATAATTATGGGTGACTTTTGACATCACCCTCAACAAGAGTAAACCTCCCTTTTAAAAGTTGAGTTTGCTCTAGATGAGGGTTGATTCACTGGGATAAGGTATTTTCAGTACTCAAAGTTGTCTCCTTTGAATGTAGGTATATTTAAGGATGTACTATTTATTGTCATGATAGCAAATGAGCACTTTAATAAATATTCTATGAGTATGTCTTCAACAAATATACATGGGAAAAACATAATGTTTTGTCAATATTTTAATTATTATTTATTTTAAACTGAATAAGTATAAAATTTTAGATAGATTCTTGTGAGGTTATATATTAGGACTCCAAAAATCAACATTTTTTAATATTTATATAAAATAAAAGTAAACAAATAAATTTAAAAAATATAATTTGTGATTTTTAATTTTTAATTTTTTTAAATTACATACTTGCCTGAAAATAATACAACTTCATATATAATTAAACCAAAATAAATTTATATACTTATTTTCTACATTCCCATGTCTATTTTCAAAGGCAAAATATTGCTTAAAGCATTTGATACTTTATGAATTTATGGAATATCATTAGAAAAATAGTTAGCTTAGAATGAAAGAAAACAATTTGTTTCCTTATCTTCTCATAGGACTTCTATTTAGTCAAAACAGGGTCTTTTTAGCAATCAACTCTAGGTTAAGCTCTCTACCTCTACTCAATTTGTAATAAGCTTAAGGATCGGAGATGATTAGATGGTAGATATATTTGTAACCCTTTGGTCAAAACTTAATACAAGATTCTTGTCCTATTGGTTGCCATGTCTACCAGGCTTAATGAAATGGAATGTAATATTTTTCCGTCTCATGACATTAAATTGAGTGTCTAAGCATGGAAATCAAGATCAACAATGTCAAATAGGCTGCTTGCCTGAAAATTAATTCATCTCAAGATTTTTACTAAGTTGAAGTTGCTTAAATCTGGTATATCTAACACCATTTGGCCTGCTTTGCTAGGCTTGAATCAAGTAAGAACATTTTCTGATTCTATAGATTGGCTAGGTTTGAATCAAGTAAGAACATTTTCTGATTCTATAGATTGGCTAGGTAGATGTGGTAGACATTGTACGAAGATCGTTCTTAATATTTGGTCGTAAGTTAAAATGGATGGAAGCTATCTTAAGTTGGGCTAAGTAGTTGAACAAGGTGTTCGAGACATTTTTACTATTGGATCATGGGTGATATCTCGTTTGTGAGATTTTGCAACTATCTTTATGATGTCAAATTTTCCTTAGAAATTAGAATTCTCTGACATTACTTTGACAACATCATGTACACGAATGCTTTAGTTCTAGATTTCAAAGAATAGGTCAATTGGAGAGGAGATGGAAGGTAGAGATATTAGGTTTTATTGGCTGGTACTGGTCCTAGGCTCTGTACGAACAATGAAACTTTAGAATAACTTAAAGGAAATTATAGCAAATAGATCTGAATCACATTTGATGCTAATTGAAGTTCTAACAGTAGAAATTCTAAAAAAATAGAGGCTCTAAGTTATTGTGAAAATGAAGCTTAATACTATTAAAGAGCGTGGACTTCCTTGTCAACGTTATGTAGTTTCTTGCCATCCACGATCATTTGGCCCTGTGACTATTATGAGTATATTAGTTCAACATAATAGAATGTAGGTCATTTTTAAAAGGATTAGAGCATTTAATTTTCTAGTTCATATTCTATATTTTCCTCGAAAAACATTCTGGAGCTGCCTGTCTCTTATTTGCAGACCAATCAGATGTTTCTTTTTTGTTCTGTTCTGGTTTAGAATTAAAAAAAAAATCATCGAGGTGTTAATACGAAAGGAATTGTATTGCAAGAATATGCCAAGAGTTGAAATAATCCTTCGTGTCGATTACCTTCACACCAATTTTAACTCATTTTAACCCTATAAAGATCTCACATAGTGGTTGCATTTTCACTCATTTTAACCCTATAAAGATCTCTCCAATTTATTATCACCATTTGTTGAACCGGTAACTAAAATATCGAAAGGAGCTTTGCACGTGAAGGATGGACACTGTGTCGACTTCTTCGCCCAGAGTCCATTAACAGCATAGTAACTTACCAGTACCATAATCCATCGTAAGAACCAAAATGTGTTGAAAATTGGGTAATTAAATTAGATAACGCTCCTACAACTGCAGGTCGGCTACGTACGTAGGGGACATATCTTTTTCGTCGAAGCACCCTACAGAAAAGACGAAGGTTGGATAGATTCCTTGCTGCTAAATGCGGATTCTTCAACTTTGCCTGGTAATCATAGAATGTATCTGAGTCACTTATTACTTTGGTATCCTTTAGGGGGGAAAAATGAAGGGGAAACTCCAGAACTTTCGAGGTGAGAGAGGTGCCACGTTCACCGTCTCTCTTTCACAAACTACTGGTGGTGTAACAAGCACGGCTCATTTACTTGTACCGTAACGGCACCCACGGCCAGGGACAAAATACCGATCGGTGCCTCTGGACTACGTAACGAAAATAGCGACAAAACTTCTGATCACGCACATTTAACACTTCCACAGTTACCCACCGTATGTCCCCGCTACGTCAACGTAGCACGTGAATTTGCACGGTCGTGGTCAGTACGACACTTTCCATTACGTGTTGTTTAAAAGAGAGGACTACAATTCTGATGGCACATAAGAACAGAAAAGCAACTGTAATGTCTTTAATATACAAGATTCTATATTTTAAATAGAATGGTTGAGAGCTAAATTTAAAAGATGTAAGTGGATATTTAGGTAATCAAAACTAGAGTACTAGAATATAGATAACTTAAAATTATTTTAATTATTTTAATTTTATATATTTATAAATTTAATATTTATTAAAATATTGATTTTTAAAATATTTTAAAAAATTATTATTTTTAAAAATAATTTATAATTTAAAAGAGTAAAAATTATTTTAATTATTTTATGATGTCATATACTCTTATAAGTATCGGAGTTTTTGAAGGTCATTATTTTTTATTTGGTTACTGTGAAAAACTCGTTGAAACCGTGATCCTTCGTAAAGTCAAAAGCTATGTTTATCAATAGGGAATTTAACACACACCCACCACACAATCACCCACACCACGGTTTGAACCTTGGACTTTCAGAAGAAGAGTCAAAGCCCATCAAAGCATGAACCGTTGTACTGTTCCTTGGAGGACTAAATCTTATGTTAAAGAAAACCGTTCCCTGTATCCCCTGGGGGCCAGGATTTTCCATTTTATATGGCCTGTTCCATTCGGGTATACCCCTCAGGCTAGCTGGGTTTTTTTGTATCTGGTGCAGGTCGTCGGGCTTGAACTCTGAACCTCATTCTAATGGTTGAGGGAACTTGTCAGTAAGGTATTGGTGCGGATAAAAAACTTATGTTAAGTAAATTTGTTACCCGTATCCATAGAGGCTAGGAATGTTTGTTCCATAAGACCTATCCCATTTGAGTATACTCCTCAGGTAGGCAAAAGTTTTTTTTTGAATCTGATGCAAATAACCAAACTTGAATCTTGAACCTTCTTCTAAGAATTGAAAAAATTTACCTAGAAGGCAACTTTAACTACCATTGCAAAATCAAGAACTTGTACATGTACAGTTACCTTTTAAAGAAAAAAAAAACATGACCATCACTATCACTATGTTGTCAAGCACCCTCGTCTTCTAAGCTTTATAAGTTTCTAACCTAAACTTTTTTCATTGAGAAGGACATCTCTCAACCATAATAATTTAGTCTAATAAATTATTTATTAATATAATATGAATAATGTAAATATGGGCTGGACTGATATATGATATAAATGTTCATAAAATATAAAAATTAAACTTAAACATTAATATTTATAATTTTTATATAAATATTTTTAATATGTACATTTTTTAAATATCAATTAATTTTTTTTAATATTAATTTAAGATAAAGAAATGTTAAATTATATATATAAAAAATTGATGATACATTAAATATTAATTAAATAAAGTAGAGATAAATTATCACATCCACAATTCAATATAGCATGCTTCAATATGTAGACACCAAAACAGCACCAATCCGATTATGTGACTGCAAACACTGATCGCTTTGACAAACACAGCCCCCAGGGCAGCCCTCAGAGTTAAACAATGGTCTTAACCACTTTCATAGCAATTTTGTAAGGTCAAGAAGCAATTTGGCACACTTGGACACTTTGCCTTGTATTCGTCTCACCCAGGGACGAATTCAAAATAGAATCCGTCCCACCCCGGGACAGATTCGAATCCGTCCCCGGGTGGGACGAATTCTAAGCTTAACGGGCAAAAAGACAAAGGGTGCCAAGTGGCAGCCCGAAACAGTCGGTTAAGGACTCCTGCCTTGCACGCGTGTGTAGGTGGACGAAGGGGCCGTTAGAAGACTGTTACAAAAAGCATTTATCAAAGCTCAAGTCAATGGAGGACTCCCCTCCCTCATGGGAAGACAAGAGTGCCACATGGCGCCTATGGCCAACACATGGCATTTGTGCTTCCCTCCCAAAAGAGACCCCTTGGGTCTATAAAAGGTGGGACTTTTCTCACCCAAAATATACAGGTTGAAGGAGTTTTCAAGCAACGAAGTGCTGCCGAATTGAAGACCCACTTGCATCCCTTTTGGTTCACCTTCCCACATCCACCAATCTCTTTTGCAAGGGAGGTTGTTGGGTGGCCTTTGGAAGCTCGAACCTGACCCAAATCCAACGCATGGACACCTGAACCAACCAATTCACCGACCCCCCAATCCTAAGAGGTTTTGGGCCCATCCCTGGTGGATTGGCTCCAAAATCAAGTGCCAACGGTGGGAGGCCCACTTGGGCACCCCCGCACCTCCCAAGTCCTATTTTTAGTTTTTGAGCATTTTAGATCATTTTTCAGATTGCATTTTGTGTTATTAGGTTTGATTAATCCATAGCTGCAATTTTGTAACTTTTGGTCAGATTCTAGTATGTTTTGTGTTGCTTTGTCGTTTCGCTGACTTGCAGGTGTCAAGGTCAAATTCCCGAGGGTGGAGGCCAAATTGGGAAAATCCGACCATCTGGGTCGTCCCAAAATGGCCCCAATTACATAACCCCCTGTTTGCGGGCATTTTGCAGGTCTCGGGATCCGACATTGGAGCAGCGACGGGTCGGTTTCTTCAACACAGAAGAATTCGTCCCACCCAGGGACGAATTGCAGTCAGAATTCATCCTGCCCAGGGATGAATTCCAGTTGAAGGTAGATTGGCCGGCTGTCTCAGTGGCAGTGGCCTTCTGGTAACTTTTCTTATCTTCTGTCAAGTTTTGAAGCCATTTGGACTCACTGTAATTATTGTTTTAGGCAAATATTTACATGCATATTTCGTTAGTTTTAGAGAGCAAACGCTTTTCATTTGCAGCAGGTGCTACTGACATCTTGGTTGTTTCTTTGTTCGCAGGAGAAGCAGCGGAGGTGAAGAACTCATCGACATCAGCGGCGGCATCATCTTGGCCCGCCCATTGCAATCGTGGGCACGCGAAAAGAGGAATCATTCAGTGATTGTAATCAAACTCTATTTGCGCTCCTAGCCCCTGAAAAGGGAGGAGACGTCATTGTAACAGAGATCAAGGGATATTAATGAAAGGGCTATGTTTTCTCTATTTGATTGTGTCTCTTCCAATGTGTTTCTTTTCCATTTCATGCAATTTACATTTCTAGGACTTAAGCGTACTTGATTTTGAATGCAATCGCACTTGGTGTTTCCTTTGCCCGGAATCTCGTGCTTTCAGTGGCGATCACGGTGGGACCCTGTTCCCTGGTTTTTAAAATCACAAAAAGCGATCAAAGTTTTGTGTTTGTGCTTGACAGTACATTTTTTTTTTTGCGGTCGTATATTCGTCTCTGACGGGGACGAATTCTTTTCTGCAATTCGTCTGACCCTGGGACGAATTCAAATTCGTCTCTGGGAGGGACGAATTCTATTCTGCAATTCGTCTCCCAGAGGGACGAATTCCTGTCTGCAGATTTTCAGAGCAGAAATTCAGAAGCAACTGGAGCAGGCAGAGAAGAGGTAGGGATTTTTATCATCTCTGTTAAATTTTCTATTTATGTTTCTGTTTCTTTAATTGTTTTCATTTAATCTTGCATTGCATTAGGAAAAGTCATGTATGCTAGTTTCATTTTGTTGAATAAAATGAATCCCACACACATCACGAAACAATTTTAAACCAAGGAGCTGGTCGTAAGACCCCAGCCCTTGATCAAGACCATTGGTGGATTTCATCACCACCTTGGCTTGATTTGCATCCATTTCCCGATTGTCAACTATTGTTAGGCGTAAATCCTGACGAAGACAGACCGAGCGTAGCTGGGGTGATTCCCATGCACGCGAGGATAAGTTTTCTATGGTAGGTGCCATTAACGGGACAATCCCCCTTCCGTACCGCCTACGTACCACGTACCTTCTGCTCTCACGTACCTATAGTCTCCCTCTCGTAAGGGCGGGTATATAGAGAGGTTGGTATATCGGTCTGGTTGGTATATTGAAGGGGCGACCTTTTTGGAGTTATAAGAGCCTACATGATGCATTTAAACGTTCTACAAAACCTACAAAAACAAAACAAAACATCAAAATGCACTAAACCGAGTTTAGGACACACCAATAATCCTTAAAAGAGATAATCACGGTTTTGTGAATGTGTGTGTTTAATTCTGCTTAGTGTAGACAAAAAAAAAGAAAATCATAAAAACGAGATAAAAACTTATTTAGATAGCATAGAAGCACCGCAATGGTGTACACCCGCAGTCAAGCCCAATCAAGGGCAGAAGCTCGGAAGGTACACAAAAAGTAGGCGCAAGTCGCCTTCACTTCGGTCCTGAGGATTTGGTCATACCGCCTTATAGGTCAAACCTACAAAAGAATCCAATTCAGAATCCTCGGTGGGGTATGCCTATTCAAAGCAGCCCCTTTCGGGAAGATGCCTTACATGTAGACCTTGACATAAATAGAGAATCACCTCTTGAAGTTAGGCATGAGTGGCCACCGCGCGATGAAGCGCTAAACGGGCACACCGTCCATTTGGAGGGGCAACGTGGATATGGCGTCCCTTCTTTACCTATCATCAGAACAGAGAGACCAAATCCGGAGCGCAGGGCTCCTTACATAGGGCGACCTAACTCCGCCCATCCCATTTACACCCGTGAAAGGGAGTATGAGGAAAACCATCGCATTCCTCGAGGGCAACAAACAATGCGGGAACCTTGCATTTCCGCACCGACCGGATATCATGATCACCCCTTGAGGCCAGAACCTCGAGCACATACCGCCTACCTCGATAGAGGGAAGCGACCCCTTGAGATTTTAGAGCATCAAAACCAAGGTAAACCCATAGGAGGAACATTTGAACCTTCTAAACAAAATAGGGTAGATCAAATTGACCCGGTTGTCGCCAGATATACCACCCGTCAAGCCCAAATCATGCGGCTTAAACAAAGTCGACAAGAGATAGAGTATCAATACCGCTTGGATAAAGAACGCATGCAACGCGAAGCGGATGAGTTACGCTATGAAATACCTGAGAGGGGGCCAACCCCTCGCATCCAAAGAGCTGAACAGTATGAGAGGCATAATCCGTTGGTGCAAGACAGGTCTCCACGACCTCGTCAAGCTCTGCCTCCAAGACCCCATAGATTCGAGAGGGAGGCAACTCCCCGAAACAATGATGGGTACCTTCAGCAAGAGCTTGATCAGGGTCATAGGTTTCGCCCTGAGACTCCTCAAGAATTTTATGAGGAGTATGAACCAGAAGAGGAATATATTGAAACTCCCCATCAAGGCAGGAAGGATGCCATTCGGCCACCCCTCCATAGGCCTCCAGTTTACCGTAACTTGCAACAAGAGCGAACAAGAGAGGAAGAAATAAAATCTTCCGATGCATACCAAGCGCTATTGGAGCGTTTGGAGTCTGTGGAGACAAAAGCTGCTGGGCATCAAAAACCCACATTACGTCTACTCCGCAATAATCCGGTGCATCCCTCAGTGCCTACACCTCTTTACCCCGAACACTTCAAGTTGCCTCAATTGGCGGTTTTAAAGGTGAAGAGGACGCACGAGAACATGTTACACGATTTCTAAGCCAATGCTTCGGCATTCAAGATAATGACGCATTATTGCTTAGAACATTCATAACCACATTCGCAGGCCTCACCTCGGATTGGTTCACACAACTGCCCAAACACAGCATAAGCAGCTTAGATCAGCTAGTAGACATGTTTCTTGAACGTTTCGCCTTCAACACAAGGAAGAAGGCATCACTTAGTGATCTTGCTAGCCTTAAACAATTTGAGGAGGAAACAATGGCAGCGTACGGGAACCGATGGAGAGCTTTGCTTTCTAAGTTACCCTACCGTCCTCCCATGTCGGACCTCACGCAAATGTTCGCAAAAAGTTGCTTAAAATCAATCTCCGGTCTATTGTTGCTTCGACAATACGACGGCTTAGAAGAAGCTTTGGCGCAAGCCGAGTCATAGAAGAGATTAAGATAGGCGAAGGCGCAATTGCCAAGCCTAAGAAGAAAGAGTGGAATAAAACCACTAAAACTGGGACAACGCAACCACAACACGCTGCAGTCAACCAAGTTGCGATAAATGTCCCTGTGCCTGTGCAAGAAACGCAGCCTCAAAAGGCTAACTACCAGGCAGTGCCTCCTGCTTACGAAAGAGATAACAGAAGACAGGAGCAGTATCAGTAGCGTCGCCCTAGGCGACAATTCACCCTGTATGCGGAGTCTAGGGACTCCTTATTTGACCGCTTGTCAGCGGCAAATTTAGTTACTCTGCTAGAAATCCAAATTTTTGACCCTAACATTCCCAAGCCTAGGGGGTATAGGGAGGAATTGTATTGCAGATTCCATAGGCGCAGAGGACATGACCTAAATGGGTGTTGGAAATTCAAAGAACTAGTCCAAGATTTGATCGACAACAGAACATTGGTCGTGGACAACCCCATCGCACCAAACAACCAACAAATGGGGGTATTCAAGGACCCCTTGCCTGCCCATGAGGCACAGACAAAACCGCTCCAGATTAACGAGGTGCGACAAGATCTTCCCGCGCAAGGATTTGTGGGAATGATTAGCATTGTAACAAGGAACAGAAAATACCCAGTAGTTGCCCCCGAGGTACCTACGAGGGAAGTTCCGTCGACATCGCAGCCTCAACAACGCCCAACGCAGTTACCTCCGCCTAGACCTGAGGTCACGATACGAACCAAACTCACGCAGAGTTTGCGGACCACGTCGGCTAGGCTGTCCATCTACGAGCTTATTCAACAATCAGCTCCCCATAGAGAAGCTCTTATGGACATTTTAAAAGCCATTGAAGTACAACCCCACGAAGCAAATTCTTTCAACGCCTTCGTGGGACATGTGAAACAATGTACGGAGCCTGTCATCACATTCAAAGAAAACGAGGTCAAAACGATATCAAATGACATGCCGGATCCACCCCTGCACGTTATCGCGCGGGTCAACGGGATCCCGTACAAGAGAGTGCTGATAGATACTGGCTCGTCCAGTAACATTATAACCACTACAGCATTGAAACATTTAAAACTGCCAGCCTCTCACATCACCGCTTCCACGTACACACTGCGAGCTTTTAACGATGCAATTTGCTCGACAGTCGGCACGGTTGTTCTGCCTATACAGGTAGGACAAAAGTCAATACCCACACTGTGCCATGTGTTGGAAGGCGAAATGGCTTATAATATACTGCTAGGGCGGCCTTGGATCAGGGACATGAAGTGTGTCCCCTCGATCGCACACCAGTGCTTGAAGTATGCCTATGAAGGGCAAATACATGTAGTCCCAATGGACTTAGAGCCCTTCAAGTATTGCAATGCGGTACAATTCATACCTCAATCGACCCTCCCATCAACGCATTTGGATTTTCAATTAAATCCATCTAAACAAGGTCCGATACCGCAGGCACCACTGGTGGCCAACAAGGCAAAATCCCAGCCAGGTGAGACTTCATCACCTACTCCTTCATCATCAACGCCACCTATCGTGGCCCAATAGAAGGACAAGGGAAAGCAAATCATGGAAGAGGTTAAGCCTCTAGAAGAGGGGTTGCCCACAATTTCAGCGATATCAACAGAGGAAACACCCAACATAACACAAACCAAGACTCCTGAACAACCAAACATGGAATGGACTCAGGAAGGACTACCGTTTCCTCCTACCCAATCATCAACAATCACTGTTGAGATGGCAAGTATGGGCCTGGGGGAATACTTAGTGCAAAATTTTGTGGCAACCCCCACACTGGAGTCAGTACAAGACATGGGAAGACCTCGCCTTCCCATTGGAACAATCGTCCCTCTAGGCTACCCACCGAACCAAACGAATTTTGTGTATGGGGGCCTTGATCATGGTTCTGAACCATGCGAACAAAAGGAAACAGATGAAGAGCCTTTTGTCGAAAACATCAATTATCTGTCGAACCCAGAATTTGCCCTAAAATATCTTGAACAATGCAATTGGCATGGGTATGGGCTAGGCAGATATGAGCAAGGGATGCGGATCCTTTGCCAACCAAGATATCAGATGCCATATGACAAGTCGGGGGTAGGGTTCAACCATCCCCTGCCATTAGACATCTTGGTTGAAAATATGCAAGGCCTAGAAATAGGCAACAAGGGGGATTGGCACAAGACCCGTACGCCAATCCAAACACAGAATACACATTAGGGGATTATCTCCCATGGTCTACAAACACCCCTGGAAATAGCAATAATCCCTCTCCTTTGCTAGAGAGAGGTGAAAGTTCAAAGAGCAATCCTCAAAGAGAACAACAACGGCTTCCAGACATTTTTTTGAAACTGTTCCCCTTAGAGGTTCCAGATGAAATAACACGAGTCTCAAAAGAATCATGTCCCTCCACTAAGAGTGGAACAACCGCAATGGGACCAGATTAATTCACTGGAACAGGAAGAGTCCTCAATGTCGCAAGCAACGGATGCTGAAGAGGATGAACAATTTTGGATCTATGAAAGCGATTCAGAAGACGAAACTAAAATGGACTATCTCAGACATGCGCGACGACATCACCGCGCTCTAACTCATGAAGATCTAATGGGACAAATGGGTATACGGTTAGGACATGAATGGCACGTAGACCCAACGAGGTGGGACCAAGTGTTAGGCCTATGGCTCCAAATTCAAGATGAGCATCGTCCACCTCGAGATCCCATCAGGACAACAGTACCGAGGGAAGACCCCGCCTTCCTTTTCACACATAGAGATGAATTTGCACCTAGAGAGGATCCATTCGTGCACGTTCCCGTAGAGCCAGATCCAGAGTATAGGGAACATCTAAAAGAATCAAGTCATCACACCCGTGGTTCTGCAGACCAAATTCATTCCATCCACATGATCTCCATTGATTTGACCACACCCATCCGCAATCCGACCGATCCATCACGGTCATTGCATCTAAACATGGATGCCATTGATTGGGATCGCGTCAATTCACCATTGTCACCATCAGAGTACTGGCCTTTCGGTGAAATGCTTCATTTTACCCCAAGGACAACTCAAGATATTTTTCAAGCTGAAGAGGGACCCGAGGTCCCAAAGCGAGATCTTAACTCAGTGATGATATCCATTTAATCCCAACTCCACATCGGTTGGAGGACGGATCTCACATGTCGGTCGAAGAGACGAGCGACGTAGACATCGGCACGGATCCAATGAATCCATGGATTCTCAAGTCGGGGTAAGCCTTTCCCCCGAGGAGCAAGCCGAATACATTGCCCTTCTCAAAGAGAAGGAAGGAGGTTTTTGCATGGTCGTACAAAGATATGCCAGGACTAGACCCGTAGCTAGTCATGCACAATTTAACGCTTGATCCGAAAATCAAGCCTGTAAAGCAAAAACTAAGAAAGATGCACCCAAAAGTGGCCTTGATGGTCAAAGACGAATTGCAAAAGCTGTTGGATGCACAATTTGTCATCTGCGTGGATTATCCGCCATGGTTGTCCAACATGGTTCCCGTCAAGAAGCCCGACGGGAGGATTCACATATGCACCGACTTTCGAGACCTAAACAAAGCGAGTCCTAAGGATGATTTCCCCTTGCCAAGCATCGACGCATTGGTAGACGCTACAACAGGTCACGAAATGCTCTCCCTAATGGACGGTTTCTCGGGATACAATCAAATTCGTATCAATCCTGAAGACCAACTCAAAACGGCATTCACAACGCCTTGGGGGACATTTTGTTATAAGGTCATGCCTTTTGGCCTTAAAAACGCTGGCGCTACATACCAACGTGCTATGACTTATATCTTCCATGATTACATGCACAAAACTTTGGAAGATTACATGGATGATTTGTTAGCCAAGTCTCTCTTGCGCTCAGATCATCTCGGTGACTTAAGCAAGATTCTCGATCGCCTCATAGAGCATAAGGTCAAACTGAATCCCAAGAAGTGCGTGTTCGGCGTCACATCTGGAAAACTCTTGGGTTTTATAGTCTCCAAGAGAGGCATCGAAGTGGACCCAAACAAAGTCAAGGCAATCCTTGAAATGGCTCCCCCAACCACTATCAAGCAGCTCAAAAGTCTGCAAGGAAAGGTCGCGTCGATTAAACGCTTCATAGCGCAATTATCTGACAAATGCCGACCAATGAACAAACTATTGCACAAGGGGGTCACATTTCATTGGGATGACGAGTGCCAGTCAGCCTTTGACGAAATCAAACAATACTTGGCTTCGCCGCCAGTATTGGCACCGCCTAGACCAGGTGTGCCATTCTACTTATACATCTCAGCTACTGAGGTGGCACTGGGTGCAATGCTAGCCCAAAAGAATGAACTTCACAAAGAACAGGCTACTTACTATCTTAGCCGCACCCTGGTCAGTTACGAACTTAACTATGCATACGTTGAAAAACTCTGCTTGGCAGTGGTGTTTGCTACCAAAAGGCTACGCCACTACATGCTGAGCAACACGACGTATGTTGTGTCTAAGGAGAATCCATTGCGATACATGATGAGTCGTACTTATCATAGTAGTCGCACGACGAAATGGATCATGTTGTTGACGGAATTTGACATTGAGTTTATTGGGCAAAAATCTATAAAAGGACAAGTCATAGCCGATCAACTAGCAGAGGCTCCTCTTGAAGACGATCAGCCTCTAGTCATAGAACTACCCGATGATGAGGTCTTCCATGTCTCAGAATCGCCAGATTCTGAAGAGCCTGAGTCTCGGGCCGACATAACCTTATTTTTCGATGGTTCTAAATGCGAGCAAGGTGGTGGCGCTGGAATTGTATTCTTCACACCGCAGGGCGCTCCAATGCCCCTGTCATTTAAATTAAACTTCCAATGCACCAACAACAATGTAGAATATGAAGCCTTGCTCCTAGGTCTTCAGACAGCAATCGCCATGAACATCAAAAGACTGAACATCTTTGGTGATTCGTTGTTAATCGTCAATCAAGTCAAAGGGGTATATCAATGCAAATGCCCAGTTCTGAAGGCCTATAAAGCCCTCGTGGATAAATTCCTGGCAAAACTTGAGTGGTATGACATCGAGGCACTCCCTCGATCATCGAATCATTTTGCGGACACAATGGCCTCCTTAGGGTCACTAATCCCGCAAGACCTTTCCGGTGATATAACAACCATTCAGGTCAAAACCTTATCGCAACCCGCGATGGAGCATGCAAGCTCAGACTTGACGCCAGGAATCCACATGATCCAGATCGAACCATCTTCGGATAAGTTCTTTCGAATCCGAGACTATTTGAAACATGCCAATTGGGGGTCTTTGTTCTCCCCCACTCCCATTAATAGCAACACAACGCTATTCTTACAAGTTCTATCCCAATCAGCATTTGTTAGGGAAGAACTCCAAAAGGGATTGGCTGTTCAAACTGTCGAGGTATCCGATCAACAAGACTGGTATTTACCCATAAGAGACTACCTCAAGTTAGGTAATCTACCCTTTGGATTGACGCAAGCCGCAAAACGAACATTCAAACAGAAAGCGGCAAAATATGTCTTGATAGGAGACATTTTGTATCGTCGCAGCTACGATGGAATTCTTCTTCGTTGCTTGGACCAGCAAGAGTCCACTTGGGCGATCACCCAAGCGCATGACGGTACATGTGGCGGCCACTTCAGTGGTATGGCCATTGCAAAGCGCATTCTTCGCATGGGCTATTATTGGCCATCTTTAGAGCGAGATTGCTGCGCGTATGTCAAGAGGTGCGTAAAATGTCAACATCATGCCAATTTAATGCACGCACCTTCCTAGGCCCTACAGACAGTCTAGTCTGCTTGGCCATTTTTGCAGTGGGGCCTCGATCTAATCGGAAAGATCTCCCCTGCATCGTCAGGCCGTCACACGTTTATCATAACGACCACAGAATATTTTACCAAATGGGTGGAAGCAATTCCGTTAACCTCTACGACAGGACCCCGCATTGCGGAGTTCATTTTGCATTACATCATATGTCGTTTTGGTATTCCATCCAAAATAATCTCGGATAATGGGCCATCATTCAAGAACAAAGACGTGCGTGCTTTAACCACAAAGTACAAAATTCAGCATAGCTTTTCAACACCCTATTATCCGCAAGCAAATGGGCAAGCAGAGGCGTCAAACAAAACGCTAGTCGCCATCCTTAAAAAGACCGTCGTAGACAGTCATAAGGATTGGCACATACAAATCCCACTTGCCCTTTGGGCTTATCGCACTAGCATTCGGACGCCCACTGGGGCAACTCCGTTTTCACTAGTGTATGGCTCAGAGGTAGTAATGCCTCTCGAGTTGGAAATTCCTTCCCTCCGCATATCAATGCAAGAATTCATCGATGATGACACTGCACGGCAGGCCCGGTTAGACCAACTTACGTTGCTTGACGAAAGACACGTTAATGCTCTCGAGCACTTACGTATCTATCAAGAGCGGCTTAAGAGAGCTTACAACATGAAAGTTCACCTAAGAGACTTTCGGGTTGGTGATCTGGTTCTGAAGGAAAACCAACAAAACTCTAATTTGCCGTCCCATATGAGAGACAAATTCACGGCAAATTGGCTAGGTCCTTATGTCATTGATAGCAAAATAGGACCGGGAACATACAGGCTAGCTTCTCTTGACGGTATCAAGGAAACAGAACCCTTGAATATCAGTCATTTGCGACCATTTCATATCTAAGAAAGCCATGTACCAAAAAAAAAAAAAAAAAAAAAAACAAACAAACAAAAAGCTCCAAGGATTATCACAATCTCTTGGTCAACCCAAAAAGCTCCAAGGATTATCGCAATCTCTTGGTCAACCCAAAAAGCTCCAAGGATTATCGCAATCTCTTGGTCAATCCAAAAAGCTCCAAGGATTATCGCAATCTCTTGGTCACCAAAAAGCTCCAAGGATTATCGCAATCTCTTGGTCAACCCAAAAAGCTCCAACGATTATCGCAATCGTTTGGTCAAAAAAAAAAATCAAGAAATTCAACAAAAACAAAACAACAAAAATCATCAAAAACAACAAAGATTTGCATCTCAATTCTAGGCATACTCGAATTCATCAAAAACAACAAAAACACCATGCATAACTTTTACCACACTACAGTCAGTGGTCTGGGAATGTACCAAGAGTTTCGATGATTCAGTCATCATTTTCCTCTTTAGCCATGTAGTGTACCAAGTCGAACAGATTTTACGAAGGTAGAGTCATACTTGAAATACACCTTGTTACGTAACATCCCAACACAAATCAAAACACTAAAATTCCCAAATTGTGTGAACGAAAGACGAAACCTGCAAAATAATCTAGGTCACCACAAGCGAAACGGTTATCTTGCTCATCCCCCTGTGCGAATGACCCCTAGAATGCTGAGAGTTGGCAAAAGGACAAGCATCCTCCCTACCCAATTCCCTAAGAATCCCTAAAGTTCTCAACAGTTGCAAAACACAAAAATTTGCAAAATGTCAAAACTCCAAATTTGACAAACTATAGTGCACACATCAAAAGGCACAAACAACAGTGATTTTCATCACTCCATATCCCCAATCCCTTGCTCAAAAAAAAAACAAATCAAAATAAACAGTGATCTCATCACTACAAAAGAGCAAGTATCCCAATACAATTGAAGAAAAGAAGGGAGTTGACCTTGAATCCCTGGAACTCTCAAGCATTCTATAGGTCATAAGGCAAGCTTCAGTACCAATTTGGTTGATAGCCTATCGGTAATGAAGTAAACCTCCCGCATGACGATATATCTGTCACATTAACTTGCGTACAGATCAATGTTTGCATGTGGATGAGCTAGCTTATGGCATCCTGGATTACAACGCAGATTAATCTTAGTACATACAACAAAGGAATTCGTGGAGCTAATTAGGTGATCCTCAGTACAGGTTCGGTTGAAAGCCCATCTGGCACTGGTGGTATCCTAACAAATACCACTAAATGAACTCAATTGCACACACAGGGATGTTAAATAACTCGGTCAAAAACAGGTCCGATTCATACCTTGTTCAAAAGTCTTGTAAGATAAAGTACAGTCATGGATAGTGAGATAAAACCGTCTGAATCTCAGAAAATCATACATTCATCCCAAAACCATCTGCGCTACTTATCATCCTTATGATACCATCAAAAAATACAAAAAAAAAGAAAAACCAAGTAAATAAAGAGCTTCTTAAACAGCATACAAAGCAATCATCACAAATATCATTCATCCATTTCAATTTGCATATCACATAGACATCTAAAACATTTGCATTCATCATAACATCTGCATTCATCAAAATAAATAAACATGCATAACAAAAACAATCACATCATCACATGTACAAATCCAAAAATAAAACCGGTATATATATATATATATCGTCAAAAATATGCCCGTAGGCTACAAAACCGGTCCTCAGACCCCGCAATCATATCCAAAAACCCAACCTAAGGCGTCGGCCACCATGATCACGCAGGATCGGTGCGACGGGAACTACCCCCCATGGTGTGGGTCCTACGGGACCCTACGCAGGCGGCTACTCGCTAGCCCCCGCATCATGCCTGCTACCACCCCCTCATCTAACCGCCTGCGACGAGATGATGCTGACTGCTCAGTCAAACTATCCCTCGTCCGTCGAGAAGATCTATTGATCGAAGGCTCAGGGAGCCGCCCGCCAAGGCGGATGACCTCCCTCTCCAAGTCTATCCGGTATAGACACCACTCTGCCTCCCACCGATGATAGATAGACAATGCATCATCGCGCTGCGCCAAAACTCTATCCCGCTCTGCCAACTGAGCCCGCAGAAGATCCCTCTCCAGATCCCGCATCCGTAGCAGCTCTGTAAGTCGTGCAACCTCATCGCCTACATCCGACCCCACCTCCTCTGTATCTGTCGGATGCATAGGACTCACGGGGACAGTAGCCTGCTCAGGCTCCAAATGCTCCTCCACATCCTGCATGTCCGGCTGCTCCGGAACACCCAAGTCCACATCCTCATCTCCCACATCCACCATGTCCGCATCATCCAACGGCCCCCCCAATCACCCCCTGCCGCCTCAGCATCCTCCACTGCCGCCTCCGCGCCTCCCAGTGGACCCTCTCCTCTCCAGCGCCGCAATACCCACCACGAGTCATACTCAGTGGTAGTACCAACGTCATCCACATCCAGGACCTCAATCACCGCATCCGACTCCTCGCCCAATGGCACGAGGACCGGTGGCTCCAGATCCCTCTCATCTCCCCGACGCCGATAGCCTACGGGCTCACCAGGCAACCCTTGGCGCACCCCAAACTATCATGTAACCCGACGGTACGGAAAGAACTCATGCTCCGTCCCGTGCCGCCCAGTCAACCATCGCTCCCTCCGTACCCGTCGGAGCCACTCTCCAGCCTCAGGCCAAGCTGGACAGTCCCGATAGGGACGCCAAAACACCTCCCCTGGAGTGAGCCGAGAAAAGGCATCAATGTAGTGCTCAACGACACCGCCCATCGCCGACTTCGCCCCTGCTCCGTAGACCGTCGCCACAAAGCTGCATAACCAATCTCATCATCCTCCATCACCGCCCGAGTCGTCCACGGTAACCCGGTAGGCCTCTCAACAGCTATGTCCTGCCAACCCCAGCACTGCAACAAAAATCTGCAACTGACACCCTTCCATTGTCGACAGCGGACCCCGTACGGCTCCCCGTAAAGCTGTGCCAACAAAGTCTGTCCCCATATCAGAATCAACGGTGCCTCTATCGGGCACTCTACCAACTGCCACACCAAATCCAGCAGGTTCCACGGGAACCTCGTGCTCGACGAATCGGGGAGAAGAATGTTAGAAATGAGGCCCATCAAGAATGCGTGCCTCACTCCTAACACCCCCTCTCCTTCCACCGACCAACCAAAATCCTCGCCGACTGGAAATCCGCCTCGATTGTCTCCACTGGGTCTGCTACACCCGGCTCCCCCCATGCCCAAAACATCTCGTAAGTATAGCGATCCGCTGATCAAACGGAGATGTCCTAATAGGCGGACCATCTATCGGAATCCGAAGCAACCGATAGACGTCCTCAAGAGTCACGGTCATCTCCCCGTCGAGAGATGGAAAGTATTGGTCCGCGGATCCCAAAGCTTGATCGGGGCCATCAGATAGGCCTGATCCGAAACCACAGGCTCCAGTCGAGCCACTCGCTTGAGCCCAAGGGCATCAAGCCATTCCCAGTCATCATCGGTCAATGCCAACCGCGCCTCAGTAAAGGCAGCGGGTACACGGTACCGGCTCCTAACAACCTGCAAGCAAACAAAAAAAATATATATAAATAAATAAATAAAAAAGATCAAATTTTCAGTTCTAGGGTTTCTAACCTTAGCTGTTAAACAAAAACATCAAAAAAAAAAATCTTAAAATTTTGAAAAGCGTAACACAAAAACAATGCATTAAGTTAAAGCAAAATAAACCCTAGGGTCACTTACGAGTCTCGCCTCGGCTCCGCCGCTCGAACTAGTTTGTGCACTCATGATGGTAGAGAGAATTCCAGCAGCGCTTCGCTTCGCAGAATTACCTCCTCCTCCCAGAGCTCCAAAATCGCAAGAAAAAAATGACACAAATGAGCCCAAAATCAAGTTTTGGCCATTAAATAGGCCCTTTGCACTGGAATTCGTCCTTGACTGGGACGAGCACTCTGATCAGCGCTCGTCCCACCCAGGGATGAATTCTCCAGCTGGAATTCATCCCACCCAGGGACGAATTCAGGCCAGCACAAAAAAAATCAAGAAAAATGACTAAAAATGCACTAAAAACAGACAATAAAATTGCCTGACAGGATTGCAAATGCAACTGACAACATGGGCATACAAAATCGACATCGGGGTCACAAATTATCACTATCCTACTCCCTAAGAAGGCTACCATAGCCGGACCGCTCCAGGGGAAGACAGATTTTGACAATTTAATCCCAAAATGGTGTCAAAAAAACAACAAAAAAACAAAAAAATGCAACACAAAACAAACAATAAACATTGCCAGACACAAGTGCTCTTGCACTTAACCTCTTGGCATAGCAAAATTGATGTCGGGGTTTGCATTGTCACTATCCTACTCCCGAAGAAGGCTACCATAGCCGGACCGCTCCACGGGAGGACGGATTTCCGACAATTCAATCTCCAAATGGTGTCACAAAAACAACAAAAACAGTACAAAATTCAACAAAAACACAAGCAAAAATAATTCCGGACACAAGTGCTCTCGCACTTAGCCTCTAGGCAAAGAAAATCGATGTCGAGGTCCAAATTATCGCTCTCCTAATTCCCCAAGAAGGCTATCATAGCCGGACCGCTCCACGGGAAATAGGTTTTCGACGATTTCACCTCATTATGACATCACCAAAAGGGTTAACACCCACCAAAAATAGGTCCATATGTTGGAAAAATTGCACACGCTTAACGGTAAACCCTTTAAAGGCACCCTGGCACAAGTCATCTTGGGTCAAGCGACTCGTCGCTTCTCTCACGAAGGTCATTCCCTCATCGATTCGTCGCTTGAGGGGGTAGTCACACTTAGTCACCAATCAACAATCACACACCCAATTAAGGAAAACGACATGCATTCAAAGAATCATTGACAAAGACAATCACGCTCCTGCTTGGGGCGGTAAACAAGCAACAATCAAATCAATCAAACACTTGGCATTTCGTGAATCATGAACACAAGGTTCCCCTCGAGGATAAAAATGCCCTTCACTTGTTCATGATCGATCAATGTCTAAGTTCAAGTCACACCTCACCAAAATAGGTTAATACTTGAAATCAAATTCCTTAGCTCGTCAGAAGCAAGGATTCAAGAATGCATGCCCTTTCCATACTTGGGGCATCAAAAGTTGGTTAGGTTACCAAGAAACCCTAATCATTAGTGCTTTGGTTATCTATTTTTGCTCAGCACTACGTCACCTGCAGTGCTTCCCAAAAAGGGGCATCTGTAGACACCAAAACAACACCAATCCGATTATGTGACTGCAAACACTGATCGCTTTGACAAACACAGCCCCCAGGGCAGCCCTCAGAGGTTAAACAGTGGTCTTAACCACTTTCATAGCAATTTTGTAAGGTCAAGAAGCAATTTGGCACACTTGGACACTTTGCCTAGTATTCGTCTCACCCAGGGACGAATTCAAAATAGAATCCGTCCCACCCTAGGACGAATTCTGAATCCGTCCCTGGGTGGGATGAATTCTAAGCTTAACGGGCAAAAAGACAAATGGTGCCAAGTGGCAGCCCAGAACAGTCAGTTAAGGACTCCTGCCTTGCACGCGTGTGTAGGTGGACAGAGGGGCCGTTAGAAGACTGTTACAAAAAGCATTTATCAAAGCTCAAGTCAATGGAGGACTCCCCTCCCTCATGGGAAGACAAGACTGCCACATGGCGCCTATGGCCAACACATGGCATTTGTGCTTCCCTCCCAAAAGAGACCCCTTGGGTCTATAAAAGGTGGGACTTTTCTCACCCAAGATATACAGGTTGAAGGAGTTTTCAAGCAACGAAGTGCTGCCGAATTGAAGACCCACTTGCATCCCTTTTGGTTCACCTTCCCACATCCACCAATCTCTTTTGCAAGGGAGGTTGTTGGGTGGCCTTTGGAAGCTCGAACCTTACCCAAATCCAACGCATGGACACCGAACCAACCAATTCGCCGACCCCCCAATCCTAAGAGGTTTTGGGCCCATCCCTGGTGGATTGGCTCCAAAATCAAGTGCCAACGGTGGGAGGCCCACTTGGGCACCCCCGCACCTCCCAAGTCCTATTTTTAGTTTTTGAGCATTTTAGATCATTTTTCAGATTGCATTTTGTGTTATTAGGTTTGATTAATCCATAGCTGCAATTTTGTAACTTTTGGTCAGATTTTAGTATGTTTTGTGTTGCTTTGTCGTTTCGCTAACTTGCAGGTGTCAAGGTCAAATTCCCGAGGGTGGAGGCCAAATTGGGAAAATCCGACCATCTGGGTCGTCCCAAAATGGCCCCAATTACATAACCCCCCTGTTTGCGGGTGTTTTGCAGGTCTCGAGATCCGACATTGGAGCAGCAAGTAGGTCGGTTTCTTCAACACAAAAGAATTCGTCCCACCCGGGGACGAATTGCGGTCGAAATTCGTCCCGCCCGGGGACGAATTCCAGTTGAAGGTAGATTGGCTAGCTGTCTCAGTGGCAGTGGCCTTATGGTAACTTTTCTTATCTTCTGTCAAGTTTTGAAGCCATTTGGACTCACTGTAATTACTGTTTTAGGCAAATATTTACATGCATATTTCGTTAGTTTTAGAGAGCAAACGCTTTTCATTTGCGGCAGGTGCTACTGACATCTTGGTTGTTTCTTTGTTCGCAGGAGAAGCAACGGAGGTGAAGAACTCATCGACATCAGCGGCGGCATCATCTTGGCCCGCCCATTGCAATCGTGGGCACGCGGAAAGAGGAATCATTCAGTGATTGTAATCAAACTCTATTTGCGCTCCTAGCCCCTGAAAAGGGAGGAGACATCATTGTAACAGAGATCAAGGGATATTAATGAAAGGGCTGTGTTTTCTCTATTTGATTGTGTCTCTTCCAATGTGTTTCTTTTCCATTTCATGCAATTTACATTTCTAGGACTTAAGCGTACTTGATTTTGAATGCAATCGCACTTGGTGTTTCCTTTGCCCGGAATCTCGTGCTTTCACAATAAAAAAAAAAAAAACCATCATCATCTATTTAAATTAAAATCTAACTTAATAAGTAATTTAAATAAAAAAAACTGACTTTTAATACAAAATTCTTGTTTAGCTTAGCTAGTGGGTAATGGGTAATGTAGATAAAAGTAATTCTATTATTGTAATATAAATAATTTATTTTATTTAACTATGATCAAATAAATCTTTGAAAAAATCCATGAATTAGATAAGTCATTAGAATAATGATAATACTTATCAAATAACTACAATAAAAATAATGTCATGTAATTTCATCAATATTATGAAATAAATATAAAATGATAACATAATAAAACAAAATAAAAACCATTATTATTGTAAATTAATATAAATTGTTAACCATTCTTTCTCTCCCCTATTAATAGTATTACTAGGAATTAAAAATTAATATTTCTAACTCAAAACTATTTCACATGATCTACAAAGTGAAATTGATAGATAAACATATTATATGACATATTAGAAATGAAACTATGCAATTAAAATTAAATAGAAGATTTACATTGTTGGAGTTTAACTAATCAAAACATTCCATTCACAAAGGTTCCATCAATGTTAATTAAGGGAGAACTTGATATAAACTAGAAATGATAGAATATAAAAAATATATCATTATTATTATTTTAAAAAAATTCCTAACTTAGTTTTGAAAAATACACATTTGAGTAGTGATATTTTGTAATGCGGCGAAGTTTAGCCATACATCAAATCATATAGCAGAGGTAAGATACATGATTACAAGAGTAAGGCTTGCAAAAAATATAAATGTTAAGAAGCTTATAGTGGAAGGGGGTTCTATGAATATCATTAATAGTTTGAATGCAAGCAAACTACTAGTTAGAGCATTGAAAGTATTATTTAGGATGCAATGAATATGTTATCATGCATGAAGTCATTTGTGATCCAACACATCTATAGGGAAGATAATATTGCATTTAATTTTATGGCAAACATGGGAGTTCATATGAATGGATCTAAGGTATAAAATGATGTTTTCTAAGAGGCTTTGATGATTATAACTCTAAAAGAGAAAAACACTTCCAATGTTGTTGAGTTAGAAGTTTAGAAACTTGGGAATTGAAAATTGTAAAAGATCTATTAGCTTGGGGCCATTATTCAAGGAAACTAAACTGAACTAAGATTCAAGAGTTGACTAAAAAAGACTACAGTTTTAATGACAACTAGGCAAAAGCTTCCAAAGTTATCAAGAAAGGAAGAATTTGAGACCTAATATAAATCTAATGGAGAATTGATTAAATATCCTAAATATTCTAAAGAAACTAGATGTATTGAATTTAAGAAATACAGAATCTCTATGGAATAGAGTTAAATCAAAACTATTGTATCTAAGTATGCAGTATGCTCCTTTTTAGTCCAAAATTTATAATATGTAGGTGTTGGAAGTGATTTTTTTATTCTAAAAATGTAAAATTTTTTGGGCCCTTTCATAACCCCTTCATTTACCATAATAATAAAAAAAATAAAAATATGCATTTGATGTCATAAATTTTTTATATATAGCTAGAGAGAGATATTTTAAATATAAATTTACTATCATCTAAAAATAAAACTACATATTTATATTTATATTTTTTTGTCTATACAAGATATTTACTTATGAAGCCATGTTCATTTTTTATAATCTATATGTGGCTTCTATTGAAGCCATTCTCACCAAAATACCAAAATATATAGCCCGCATTTTTATCAAAGGAATTTTTCATTTTCTTTTTTATTAAATATATTCTTCATGTTCCTCAAAGTGCTATGTTTCCACAATCAACTCATTTACATCATATTCATTAAGAGATAAAATTTCACTTGGCCAATTTCTTTCTAAATTTTATATTTCACCAAGATAAAGATCAACATTGGCATTGGCTAAATTATTTGTTGCCTAATTTTCTTCTCTAGTGATATGCTCACATTTCTAATAGATTACCTCTAGTAATAGGTGATGGACACCCACTATAATATTAGTTTTTTTTTTCAATCTCCACATTCATTTTTATTAATAGCATTAATGATAATTTGTGAATTCCCCCTCAATTGAAATATATCTCCATCCTTTTTCAATTATGATGTTAATTCCTCTAAGAAGTACCCTAGCATGTATATAGTTATTAGTTAAATTTCAATATAATTTTGAGTAAGTGAGGATAATATAATTTTATAAAACATGACCTCCATTACATTTTTCTATATTCATTTAGAAGCACCACCAAGATAAAAGTAAAGAATTTGTTTTAATGTGAGTGTATTATGTGACTCTTCCACACACACAAAGATATCTTCACGTGAGCATAATGCCTTTAAAAATTCTATAAGAGAGGAAATAATATGGTTTCAAACTTGGGTATTTTGAGATTTATTTTTAATTTTATTTTCTTTCATGATGTAAATTCTAAAAAATACAGGTGAGACCAACCTCCAAAGGATACTTAACGTTTTATCTCTAAGATAATTAATCCAATATTTTATCAACTCTTTCAATGTTAGTGGTGATACCTAATATACTCTCATATTTTTTAAAAAACAATATCAAATGAGTGAGCAAAGGAACAATGAAAAAGTAAATATCATATTTTGAATCCTCCTCACATAAGAAATATCTAAAAGATCCATCATATCATCTTCTTTATAAAATATCTCCTGTAAGAATCTTGCTTTGAATTAACTAAAGGAATGTTGAGGCCTTAGGAAGAGCTTCTAGTGACCAAACATTATTTGAATATTTGAGAGTAGGAAATTTTGATCACTTTCATTCCTCATATCCCAACTTGACTAAGTATATACCATCTTTTGATAGATTCCAAACCAACTCATCCTTGTGTGTTATAATATGAAAATAAAACTCTTGAAGCAACTTTTCAAGTTCATTTATATTTTATTTAAGTTCCTCTCTTTCAACCATATTGTTAATAAAAATCCATGATCTAGAGTTAATTTTCACATTAGTATAATCTTTGAATTTTAGACCTTTACAAGTTAAACATGCATAAGCTAATGGTTTCCACTTTAAATCAAATATAAGAGCATAAGGATTTGACTAAGCATTAGACCAAAAGTTTACATGATTCTCTTTATTGATTTACATGATTTGGATAACGCTCCTACAACTGCAGGTCGGCTACATACGTAGGGGCCATATCTTTTTCGTCGAAGCACCTTACAGAAAAGACGAAGGTTGGATAGATTCCTTGCTGCTAAATGTGGATTCTTCAACTTTGCCTGGTAATCATAGAATGTATCTGAGTGACTTATTACTTTGGTATCCTTTAAGGGGGAAAAAGTGAAGGGAAAACTCCAAAACTTTCGAGGTGAGAGAGGTGCCACGTTCACCGTCTCTCTTACACAAACTACTGGTGGTGTAACAAGCACGACTCGTTTACTTCTACGGTAACGGTACCCACGGCCAGGGACAAAATACCGATCGGTGCGTCTGGACTACGTAACGGTACCCACGGCCAGGGACAAAATATCGATCGGTGCCTTTGGGCAAAATACATTGTTGGAGTTTAACTAATCAAATAATTCCATTCACAAATATTCCATCAATGTTAATTAAAGGGAGAACTTGATATAGACTAGAAATGATAGAATATAAAAAATATATCATTATTATTATATTTTAAAAATTCCTAATTTTACTTAGTTTTGATAAATACACATTTGAGTAGTGATATTTTGTAATGCAATGAAGTTTGGCTATACATCAAACCATATAGTAGAGGTAAGATTTATGATTACAAGAGTAAGGTTTGCAAAAAAGATGAATGTTAAGAAGCTTATAGTGGAAGGGGTTCTATGAATATCATTAATAATTTGAATGCAAGCAAACCCCTAGCTGAAGCATTGAAAGTATTATTTAGGATGCAATGAATATATTATCATGCATGAAGTCATTTGTGATCAAACACATCTATAGGGAAGATAATATTACAATTAATTTTATGGTAAACATGGGAGTTCAGATCCAAGGTATAAAATGATGTTTATGATTATAACTCTAAAAGAGGAAAACACTTCTAATGTTGTTGAGTTGGATGTTTTAAAACCTCATGGGAATTGTTAATTGTAAAATATCTATTAGCTTGGGGCCATTATTCAAGAAACTAAACTAAACTAAGATTCAAGAGTTGATTAAAAATGACTACAATTTGAATGAAAACTAGGCAAAAGCTTCCAAAGTTATCAAGAAAGGAAGAATTGGAGACCTAATATAAATTTAATAGAGAATTGATTAAAGCTCCTAAATATTCTAAAGAAACTAGATGGATTGAAATACAGAAATACATAATCTATATGTAGATGTTGGAAGTTATTTTTCTATTCTACAAATGTAAAAATTTAGGGCCCTTTCATAACCCCTTCATTTACCATAATAATAAAAAATTAAAATATGCATTTGATGTCATAAATTTTTTATATATAGCTAGAAAGATAAATTTTAAATATAGATTTTATTATCAACTAAAAATAAAATTACATATTCATATTTATCTTTTTATGTCTATACAAGATATTTACTTATGAAGCCACATCCATTTTTATAAGATATATGTGGCTTCTATTGTAGCCACTCCCATCAAAATACCAAAACATCTAGCCCACCATTTTATCAAAGGTATTTTTCATTTTATTTTCTATTAAATATATTATTCATGTTCCTCAAAGTGCTATGTTTCCACAATCAAATCCTTGACATCATCTTCATTAAGAGATAAAATATCACTTGGCCAATTTCTTTCTAAATTTTATATTTCACCAAGATAAAGATCAACATTGGCATTGGCTAAATTATTTGTTGCTTAATTTCCTTATCTAGTGATATGCTCACATTTCTAATAGATTACCTCTAGTAATAGGTGATGGACACCCACTATAATATTAGTTTTTTTTTTTCAATCTCCACATTCATTTTTATTAAAATTATTAATGATAATTTGTGAATTCCCCCTCAATTGAAATATATCTCCATTTTTTTTTCAATTATGATGTTAATTCCTCTAAGAAGTACCCTAGCATGTATATATTTATTAGTTGAATTTCAATATGATTGAGTAAGTAAGGATAATATAATTTTACAAAACATGACCTCCATTACATTTTTTTATATTTCTTTAGAAGCACCATCAAGATCAAAGTAAATCATTTGTTTTAATGTGATTGTATTATGTGATTCTTCCACACACACACACACACACACACACACACACACATATATATATAATCCTATAACCAAGTGGTTAGAACCTCCTTTTCCATATTTAGTACTTCACATGAGCATAATGCCTTTAAACATTCTATAACAGAGGAAATAATATGGTTTCAAACTTGGGCATTTTGAGATTTATTTTTAATTTTATTTTCTTTCATGATGTAAATTTTAACAAATAAAGGTGAGACCAACCTACAAAGGATACTTAATGTTTATATATAAGATAATTAATCTAATATTTCATCTCTTTCAATGTTAGGGGTGATACCTAATATATTCTCATATTTTTTAAAAAGCAATCTCAAATGAGTGAGCAAAGGAATAGTGAAGAAGTAAATAGTCTCATATTTTGAAATCTTCCTCACATAAGAAATATTTAAAAGGTCCATCATAGCCTCTTCTTTATAAAATATCTCCTGTAAGAATCTTGCTTTGAATTATTAACTAAAGGAATGTTGAGGCCTTAGGAAGAGCTTCTTGTGACCAAACATTCTTTGAATATTTGAGAGTAGGAAATTTTGATCACTTTCATTCCTCATATCCCAAATTGACTAAGTATATACCATATTTTGATAGATTTCAAACCAAATCATCCTTTTGTGTTATAATAGGAAAATAAAACTCTTGAAGCAACTTTTCAAGTTCATTTATAATTTATTTTAGTTCTTCTCCTTCAACCATATTGCTAATAGAAATCCATGATCTAGAGTTAATTCTCACATTAGTAAAATATTTGAATGTTAGATCTTTACAATTTAGGCATGCATAAGCCAATGGTTTCCACTTTGAATCAAATATAATATCATAAGGATTTGACTAAGCATTAGACCAAAAGTTTACATGAATATCTCTATTGATTTACCATATAATATTATTCTTGATAAATTATAAACTATATTATATTTTAGGGGATCATGTTTTACAACCTAAATATTTATGGAAAATTAGCAACTCATTCGTTGAGACAAGAGCCTATTTAATACATGCTTTAGGGTTACAAACTGGAATATCAATACTCCTAATTTAGGAGATTGTTACATGTAAGATATATTAAAATACTCTTCTAGATAATAATGGATGATCTAGTAATAATGTAATATAATATTCTAACATCCCCCTTATTATATTATTTGGGTTAAGAAATATTATAACACCCCTTAATTTAGAGGAGTATAGGTTCTTAGTATTGACTCTAGCTCCTAGCTCTAGCTTTTGCTTTTAGCTCTAGCTTTGGATTTGGCTTTAGCTTTAGTACTAACTCTGGCTCTAGCTTTGGCTACTTTGGATTTGAATGCTCTAGCTCTAGTTGTTCTAGTTCTTGGAAAATCACCTTTGGGTATACCATTATCCTTACCTCTAGGTTGACCATTGGCTTATCCATTGGATCTTTCTTTATGTTTTCCTCTAGGTTTGCCATTGGATCAACCATTAGGTTTACCACTAGAATATTGTACTTGTCTTGATTTATAATAGTGTTATATTAGGAGTATATTTGACATATAGGGAAAGAAGCCATTTTCTATGAACCATTGGTTATATGCTTACCATTTTTAGTGATAAAACACCTCTTATGGCCATTCTCAACTCTGAAATCAACCTTTGTATTTTTCTTCAATAGTTAAGGCATAAAAATTAAGTTGTTGGTTAGTCCTAGGATATAAAGGAACTCTTTGATGGTGAATTTACCATCTAGAAGTTGTTCAAAAGCATCACCTACTCCTTTGATATTATAGACTTTATCAACGATGATCGTCACTAGTTTCCCTTATTTGGATTTGAAGGTATCAAACTAGTGTTTTTACCCTATAATCCTTGGTTTTGGTGGTAACTTTAGTCGTGATTACTCTGTGTGCCTATTATGATTTGATATCAATAATGTAAAATTAGCAATTCATTCATTAATGCAAGATTCTATTTAATACATGCTTGAGGGTTACAAACTGGAAGATCAATACTCATGATTTAGGAGATCATTACATGTAAGAAATATTAAAAATATATTCCAACTAATAATAAACTTCCAGGTAATAATGGATGATCTAGTAATAATGTAATAAAATATCCTAATAAATATCTTTATTTTTCCTTTTAGAAAGTTCTCCAAAATGCCTCCGCATGAATAATAAATATATAGGCAAATAGTGAATCACCTTGAGAGAGTCCATTAGATGACATAAAGTAACTAGTAGGAGAACCATTGATTAAAATAGAATATTTCATAGTGTAATAGTATCATTTAATCCATTCATACCAACCTTGATTAAAACTAAATATTTTAAATAAAACTCTAACAAACCATGTCATATTCTTTATTCATGTATAATTTCATAAGCATACCTAGTTTTTTCATGGAATTAAAAGAATGTATGGCCTCCTATGAAAAGATTACACCATCAAGAATTTTTTACCATGAGTAAAACTACCTTGTTCCTCTAATATAACACAATATAGAATGGTTTTAACATTTTATTCCATAATTTTTTAAATGAACTTATAAATTGTATTAAAAAGCTTTGGAAAAAAAACTATAAAAATATTTTTGTCTCATATTTCAGGGGAACCAATGTCATATAAGTGGTATTGATGTCACTTATTGTAGAATTTCTATTTTGAGCCTCTTCAATTGCAACCATGATATAATAAATTTGAAAAAAAAATGAAATAAAATTATAGGAAATCCATTTGTTAGAATAAGTGAATATTCTCTTAAGTTCCACTAGGATACACACTTGATTTTCCACTCCTCCATGTGTCAGGAGAACTCTTCATGGTGTCTTCATCACGTTTGATGAGTTGTTGTAATCCAACGACTCTCAATGATCAACTTGCTATTTATACAAAGTTGTGTGAGAAGCGGAACTAATTCTCATTAATGTGATGAAGTATAAATAATACATTCGAGCCAAGATTAGTCCAGAGGTTGTGGAACCACCCGAGACTAAAATAGGCGCAGTTGCAACAAATAACTAGCCTAAATTAAATCAAATCCAACAATATAAGATTTTTAGGATCGAATTAATTAAAAAGAAGAAATATTGAAATATATTCTAACATCTCCACTTATTACAATAATTGAGGAAAATTATAACTACTAGCTATACTAGCATCCCCCCATTATTTTTAAATACATAGAGAGCTACGAAACAATTCAAATTTGACACGTGCAAGTGCCTTAGTGAATATGTCTACAACTTGAGCATTGGTGGAGATGTACTGAAGCTAAATTCAGTGCCTTGGTACTTCGTATAGAATAAAGTGGCATTGTATATCAATGTACTTAGTTTTTCATGATGCATTGGATTCTTAACAAGGTTTAAAATACCCATGTTGTCGCAAAACAAGTGTATTGGAGATTTTTATGGAAGACCCATACTTGTCAAGATGTGACACAACCATATCACTTCGCACATAGCTTCACGTGCGGTGCGATATTCTGCCTCTATTGATGAGATAGCAACCACATGTTGCTTCTTACTGTACCAAGAGACAAGACTAGATCCAAGATGAAACAAATATTCTGAAGTTGATTTACGATCATCATATGACCCGGTATAGTTGAAGTTCATGTATCCTTGTAAGAAGAATTTGTTGTTCCTCTTGTATTCTAGGCCATATTCCATTATGCGATGAACATAGTGAAGAACTCACTTTGCTACTTTCCAATGTGTACTCTTAGATTCCTGCATGAACCTCAAAATATAGTTGACAGCCAAATATCAAGTTGACAACAAATACGATATCTGGCCTAGTGTTGGTCAGATATATGAGACTCCCAATCAGCTGACAATAGAGAGTAGCATCTACCTGAGGTGATTTTTCATGTCATGATAACTAAATTCTTGATTCCATTGGTGTTGCCATCGGCTTACAATCAGTCATGCGATATTTTTCTAGTAGTGTCTTGGCATATTTTTTTTGGGACACTTTGATGTAGTGCTCCTTCTAGTTGACTTCCATACCAAGATAGTAATGGAGAAGTCTGAGATCTATCATTTCAAAATATTTACTCAAATCCTATTTGATAGAAGAGATCATTGTTTCTAAACTTCCTGTAATGAGTAGATCATCAACATAGAGTACAAGCAACACTATTTTGAAACCTTGTTTCTTGAAATAGAGGGTTGCATCCGATGAACATCTCTTGAATCCATGCTGCAGTAGGTGATTATCCATTTTTATATACCAAGCTCAAGGGGCCTGTTTCAAACCATATAAGGATTTGACCAATTTGTAAACTTTCTACAATTGGCCTTCCATTTCAAATCCTTTTAGTTGAGTCATGTAGAATTCCTCTTGGAGATCACCATTTATAAAGTCACTCTTGACATCCATTTGGTGCACTTTCCACCCATAGTGTGCTGCCATAGCACAAAGAACTTGAATGGTTGTCATCCGAGCAGTAGGTGTGAAAGTTTCCTCATAGTCAATGTCTTCTCTTTGAGCATAGCCCTTTGCAATAAGTCAGGCCTTATACTTATTTATCATCCCATATGCCTTGTAATTGACTTTTTACACCCATTTGCAACATATGGGCTTCTTTCCATATGGCAAATTGACAAACTTCCAAGTTTTATTTTTCATCAGAGACTTATACTCTGCATTCATAGCAGCCTTCCACCGAGGTTCACTAAGGGCATATTGCACTGAAGTAGGTTCAAGTTTGTCTATTGAACACATAAACACCCTGTCATCATCAATACCCATTTCCTCTATATCTCTTTCTGGATATACAAAAAGTTCCTCAAAATATTAACAAAGATCATCAACCCTAGTAATCTCTGCTACAACTCTCTCCTATCGAGCCATACTATGAGTATGAGGCATATCCAAAGTCAAATCTAGTGGAGTGGATAGCTTAGAGTATATAATTATATTTGTATACCACTTTGGATTCTTATTCCATGGGTTTGAAGAAGATGAAGAAGGACCTCCAACCTTTGATGATGAAGGAGACTTCTCAACTTTGGATTCCACAAGTTCTAGGTATACATCTGATGTGTTTTTTGATGTGAAAGCCTCATAAAAAACTACATCTCTAGTGATGTGAATCTTCTTGGTCAAGGGATCAATCAATCGATAACCCTTAGAGTGCTCATCATACCCAAGAAGAATGCACTTCAATGTTTTCTCATCTAGCTTCTTCCTATTTTATTTTGGTATGTGCATGAATGCTTTACAACCAAAATGCATAGATTGGAGATGGAGGGTTTCCTGCCACTCCATGCTTCCTGTGGAGTAATTCCTTATAGGGGCTTAGTGGGTGATTTATTCAACAAATATAATGCTATGGTGATAACTTCTGCCCAATATTGTTGCCCAATTCTAGCTCCTATGAGCATGCAACAAACTATTTCCATGATGGAACGGTTCCTCATTTTAGCAACTCCATTTTAATGAGGAGTATAAGTAGTGGTTAACTGTCATGTGATCCCGTTTTTAGTCAAGAATGCAAAAAATTCTTTAGAGGTGTACTCCCCCCTTGATTTGAGCGAAGGGTCTTTATAGAAGTCCCTGACTCCTTTTCAATAGATTTCTTGAATTGTTGAAAGAAGCCAAATGCTTCAGATTTTAGTTAAAGAAATAATACCCATATCTTGCGTGAGTAATCATCCACAAATAACTAAAAATACCTCTTTCCCCCGCAACTATTGGGTGATAAAGGACCATACAGATCATTGTGAACCAACTCCAGAGGTTTCTTTGCTCTTGTAGAGCTTCTCTTGAAAGGTACTCTATGCTGCTTTCTTGCTAAGTAGTCATAGCAAATTGGCAATGTGGTAGAAAGGGAAGGACGAACCTTTACCATATCATACTTACTCAACTCAAGTAAGTAACCATAACTCATATGTCCATATCTCTTATGCCATAGGGAAGTTTCCTCCCTTGTAGAGAGAGTCATGATAACATTTGGAGTAGAGATAGCATCTAGGGCAAATAAGCCATGATTATATGAAGTGGTTGCTATCTTCTTATCCATATTTGTAATAGAACAACACTTCTTGCCCCCTTCAACACTAAAGTTTACAACTATATCATTGTCCAAATTTTGTGTGACTGACAACAAGTTGTTCGCCAATCCTGGAATAGAGAGAACATTTTCAATCTGGCACTTGCCATCAGGAAGAGTAACAAAAATTGTACCTTCTCCCTGAACCTTGTAGGTTTTATCATCGACAATAGTGACAAGTTTTCCCTCTTTGGCCTCAAAAGACTCAAACCATGATTTGTCACTAGTCATGTGCTTATTGGCTCCAAAATTGACATACCATACATGATTCGTCTGCTTGGATACTATGGTAGTCATGAGCACTTTGTGTGCTCTCTCAGAATCCATGTTAGATTCCTCAATAGCAACATTCACTTTGGGTTGCTTGTTCTTGTGTGGTTTGTTCTGGCCTTTCTATTTTTGTTGCTTATTCTTATGCCAACATCTTTTTGTATCATGACCTTCCTTGTCACAGATTTTGAAATATCTCTTAGTTTGTTGAGGTTTTTGAGTGTGTTTTCCTTTTGAATCCTTTTGAAAATTTCCTCCCTTCTAAAAATTACCCTTCTTCTTGGGGCCCTTCCTATTGGTGTAGAGGGCGGTGTTAGAAGAATCATCTCGCTGCAGTTGGCATGCTTCCTCTTCTTGGAGTAAATTTACCAACTCAACAAAGGTAAATTTCCTTTGTGATACCTGAAGTGAGGTGATGAACACTAAAAAAGAATCAGGTAATGCTCTCAATACCACTAAGGTAAGGAGCTTATCATCAACTATTGCTGCCAAAGAATTCAACTTTCCTTTCAACTCAAACACTCTGTAGAGAAAGAGTTCAACTATTTCTCCCTGTTTCATGCTTAGATTATGTAATTGAGATTGAAGAAATAGAATGGAGGAATCATTATTTCCTTCATAAATAGTTTTAAGAGCATCCCATGCCTATTTACTATTTTGACAATTAACAATATGGGGTTGAACTTCATCAAATACAACAAGCAAAATGAGCACTTTTTCCTTGCTATTTATCTTATCAAAGTCTTTCTTATCAGAAGTGAGAGTTGTGGATCCAAATATAGATGAAAGTCTTACTATTTTTCCACAAAAAACATCCCAAAGATCATCCATCTCTAGGATTGCCTTCATTTTTTTTTCCATGGTGTATAGTTTAGACCTTTCAACAACTGATGAGCATCAGTCATTAATTTTGTAAACATTGTGAAGGTTCCTTATAACACCAAATGGTCCCCCTTTAGATATTCCTTAATCTCATGTCGTTATACCATACAAAATACTCGCCCTTACGTGAGGGATACTATAGGTATTTTGAAAAACTAGAAAAATTATCCACCCTTATGTGAGGGAGACTGTAGGTAATTTTAATTATTATACGATACGTGGTACTTAGGTGGTACTAAAATGGAATCACCTCATTTATGGGACCAACCTTAGAAAGTCTTCAATCCTCATGCATCGGGCGTAACTTCCCCTAAACACTTTGGATATCCAAAATTTCATCCGGATTTAAGCCTAAATACGAGAGTGATTGGGGTAGTGGATGGATTAAAAAAATAGCAAAATGGTAAACTTATCTCTCCTCGATGATTAATAGAGAACTAGCTCAGACATCGTTTTGGTAGCTATATTAGGCAGTGGATACATTAGCGCAATCACGATAACTTTATATGTAAGTGCTAGCCAGAGGTATTACAAATACCGAACGTTGCAGTGCAATAAATTGCACAGATGGGTTTTATTTATTCCGAGGACTTAGGGAGTGAATTTGATTTTAAATTTTAATGATGTAGTGCAAAATAAGAAAAAATGCAACATACAACATAAAAGTGCCCAAAGAAATAAACCATTAGGTGTTGGGCGCTGTCAAAAATGCACCTTTACAATAATGCCAAAATTTGTTTTTTCTCAAAAAATTACTCTCTATCCCCCTTTGATTTTTGAAAAAAATACTCCCCCCTTAAAAATTTCTCTTTTTAAAGCATTTTTAAAACATTTTTTTTATAACTAAAGTTAAAAATAAATAAATTATCTCATATAGAAAAAAATTATTTAAAAAAAAAAAATAACTTTAAACCTATAAAAAAATAATTTAAAATAATTTAATTTTTTTTAACTTTAGAAAAAAAATATGAAAAAAAATAACTTTAAAAATAATAAAAATTTTACCTTTGCTTTGGGGGGGGGTTGGTGGGTTTTGACCCCATGACCTCGGGGCTCCCAGAACCCTTACCGTTCGTCTCACAACCATTGAGCCAGTGGGCTAATCCGATATTTGATCTCGATGCCATCCCTCAAATAGCATATCCACGAGCGAAAAAAAAAACTCGTGGTGACTCTTCCATCTCGGCCGTGGCTCGAGTGGTGCTCGGGCGGCGGTTCAGGGCGACAACAGGGTGGCGCACGGGCGACAATAGAGTGGCACATGGGCAATATTTCGGGGTGGCAATAGGGTGGTGTGAAGATGGTGGCAGCGTGGCTACGGGGTGGCGATTCAATAGTGCAAAAAAAACATGTTTTTTTTACTCAAACTGCTTGCTCGATGCATGAAATGCTCTCAGTAATTGATTCCCACAAATATTGTAGCTAAAAAACTCAGTAAACACCCTGAACAAACAACTTGTCAAAGTGAGTTTGATGTCCTCCGAGAGAAAAATTCTCTTCCTCGATGAGATCTGAGAATAAAATAAAAAAACCAATCTAGCAGATCGTGTCGGGTTTACCTCCTGAATTCTTTAAAACTCTCAGAATTTGGATAGAACACTCACAAACATAACAAAAAATAGGATGTGGTGTGTTTAGGTGACATTGTTGACGGTTTGGTCGCAAAGTGTAGGTGACATATTTCATTTTGTGGTGAGAAATTATCCCACATTGATGGGACTACGAGATATTAAAGTGTTTAAAACACTTTACAATCCATAAAGGAGTATCTCATCTCGAGGAGAGGCTCTCTCGAGAGGGCATGGGCTTTCCTCCCATGCAGTGATGGTGGCCTCAGTGTTGGCTACCACATGACTCCATTCTATTGATCTTCCCCTTGATTGCTTTCGTTCGATTCTACGACTTTCGACCTTTATATTGACTTTTGACCTTCGACCTCTCTTTCGATCGATTGGTCAATCTAGATTCCACCTTTCAACTGATTGGCTTTAAACGAGTGGGCACCAAAAAGATAATAAATGCGAAGGAAAAAAATACCCACATAAAAAAAGACATAGGCCAGCTCGATAAGGGATTCAAAAGTAACAAAAACTCTGAATCTGAGAACCACCCTAGAAAAACTAGAGGTTTGGAGAACATGAATGAAAATCTTGCATCGCCAAAGAACAACCTCATACTAGGTTTTTAGAAGTAGGGATCGAACCAACACTAGGAAACCCTGGCTTCCATCCCAACAAACCAACCAATAGATGGGTCTAGCACACCCCTCAGGAAACCAAGAACTAGAACTAGAAGGTGTTCCAAAGCAGCATAAACACCCAAAACAAAATGGGCCTTATCTAAAAATTTTAGCCTCTTCTTATTTTGTTCAACGCACCATGTAGTATATCCTTTCATCTATATGACTATTGGATAAAATAATACAAAATAGATAAGGAAATGGATGTTTTGCAAAAATATGTAATAGACACAAGGTTTTCAATAATCCTCAAAAAAACTTGATCTTGAAACTAGTTATCATTGATATCGAATACATATTTTGTTCTTGTTATATTACAAAATGAGGATTTTAAAAGGTGTCCCTCAACCTTTTACATCAACTTCGGTAGGGGAGAAAATGTAAAAAAATACAACTAAACAGGATAGCTAAACCAACCCAAAAAGAGAACTCTTAAAATGAACATAAACAAAGCCTAAAACAACTTACATCACCAACAACCAACTGGAAGGTGGTATAATAGATCATATGATCAAGGATACAATGATAGGTTCAGAATCAAGTTAGTTCTAGAAATTCTTACGCATCGCTGCTTCATGCATAAATCTCACCCATAAGATAATTCACCTCCTTAGAGTAATCCACAACGATCTTCATCAACCCTAGAATAAAATATTGTTTAATTTTCACCACCTTGAACTTCTGAGTATCATTGCAATGATCCCCATCACCAGAAGTAGAGTTAGGGACCTCCTTAAGAGATTTCTTTTTATCTTTAGCATTGGACATATTCTCAGAGTTCAATTGAATCAATAAATTGAATATATGTTGATGTGTGATTTTTTAATGCTTAAAATTATTTATATTATCAATACAAGTTGTTACTTATATTTTATGTTTTGATTATATTATGCTACAATATGGTATAGTGAACGATGTGTATGGTTGTAGGACTAGGTAATCTCTTGGGTGGATTGATATGAGACAACCAATGAGAATGAAATACCCAAAAGATAAATTATGGCTAATGATACTGATGTAAATATAGTTGCAAGAGGTTAGAACAAGAACCTCCAATCACATAAAACTATGATGAAAAGAAAATAAAGTAAAAAATTTCCAATCACATAAAAACCACAATAGATGGAAATAAATCAACAAATGCTTTATTCTATTATTCTTGGATTTCACCACCTGTTACAATGCGATACAATAGAATATATTGATACCAAAAAAGCCCTAAAACAAACCTTAAATCTTAAAACCTTGAAGATAAAAAATTATAATATTTTATTTATTTTTTATTTTTTTTGGTTATTTTATCTTTTAGCGTCAATAAAAAAGATCATATAGCCCTCAAAATTAATACACAAATTTGGTTTTTCCATATTAAGCCTCCTGGAAAATCTCAACACCTACACATGCCTAAATAATAAGTTATCTCAAAAATGCTCTCTTCCTGATTTTTAAAAAAATACTAAATCCTAGTTTTTGGGTACTAGATTAAAGAATTAAGGCTCGGTAACACACTAAAAAATCTTCAATACTTCTAGAAACCATGTAGACCATCCTTTCATCTATATGGCTATTGGATAAAAAAGATACAAAATAGAAAAGGAAACGGATGTTTTGCAAAAATATGTAAAAGGCACAAGGTTTTCAAAAATCCTAAAAAAAATTCAATCTTGAAACTAGTGCATCCATTTAGTTAGAAAATGTAAAACAAAACCATATTCCATCTCAATAAGAAGAAAAAGAAACCTATTAATAAATATTTCTTCTATAGGAAATATGTTGATTCTAGTGAGATCCTTATGATCCAAGTCCAACTAGGGCTTATGAGAAAACCCTTCTCCAACCATCAAAAAATCTTCTTTGCTAGGCTCTAATAAAAAGTTTCCCTAAAAAAGAATTGGAAGAAATAGCATCTGTCAATGGAAGCAACAATCTAGTAACATATACTCACACCTATTGGATTTTATAGTAGTTTTTAAAAATGGATGGAGTAAAACATTACCTATTATTGCTTAACAAAGGAATATATAGAATGAAAAATAACATGAGATATGATAAAGTGTCTGTGGATACCAAATAATGGTACTAAATGGGAATGAAATCACACTCTGACCAATCAATAAAATAGTTTATATGAAGGGGTATTTATACCCAAACATATATGTTAAGGATGTGAAACTGACACTCTAGAATAAAATATTTTGAAAAAAAAAAACAAAAAACATCTTTTTAAGATTTACATGGGCCCAAAGGGAAAATATGACAAATAAAAGCATAGAAGTGGGTTGTGGTCTCAAGAGAAGCTTAAACACCATAATTCCAACATAGTTCACATATAGCTCTTCAATAAATCTCAATTAAAAATATATATATATATGTAAGAAATACTTGAGCGTGGATTCCTTGCTAGGAGGGAAAGATAATATTGCTTCATGCAGCTCCTGTATGGATGTTTTTTTTATTAGACTTTCATTTGGTCCTTGTGTGATAATTGATGGAATAATTTATAAAAATTATACCTTATGCCTTCTTATATTGCCCAACATGTGCTAAAACATTTTTGATATATGATATCTTCTTCTTCCTTAGTATCTTTTATATTCAAAGTTCAAATATTTTTGATGCGATGAAAATAAAATTTTCTTTTTGCTTTAGCATGAGAAATTATATTTGTCTCCTTCCCTGAGCCATTTCTCTTAACTTTTTGGAACCAATATGACTTCTCCTTTTCCAATACATTATGATAATCAAAAGTAGTTGTCTTTAATAAACATAAGAATCTTTGTCCATTCTATTTATTTCTACCACAAATTTTGCTTTTGGATTCAATTTCCTTCTTTTCTTTAAATATGTTACCAAAATATTTAACATTTCAAATATTCATTTTTCCATTTAAATATTTCATCTTTTCAACAAATATATACATATGTGGTCCTTTAAAACTTAATTCATCCATTTAGAGGAAATTAGGATTTAAGAGCCACATAGACTAAAAGCAAAATGGATTTGGATAATCATTATTGAGTAAATCACAAGTCAAAAGAATGGGTTTGTGTTTATATCCTGCTCACATTAGAATATAAACTCTAGTTGCAACCGTGTGTTGGATAAAAAAATTATATCCTATCTTTCTACTATATGAGTTTACCCAATATTATCCTATGTATATTAAAAACTTGAAAGAATAACATTCGAAAGGCCATTTAAAGTTACAAATAAACATAATTTAAAATGAATTTATTCGTACACAATAAAATAGCATCTAATGATTTAGATTAGTGAAAAATATAAGCCAACCACAACATGACATTACCATTAAATAAAATTACAACATTAAACCCAACATTTAAGAAGAAAAAAATATAAACAATCTTCGTACAAATTTTATAATTTATAACAATAAGTATGAGGCAATTGAAAGCCTTTGAATGTTTTTGCGAATAAAAATTGAACTTTTCAAAGCGAATCATGTCCCGTATGTTCACTTATGAGGACGTAAGACAATTTAATTATACATTTTAACTATTCTTCCGTTTGTAGATTGAAGAGGTCGTGCATTTTTTTTCTGCAAAAACCACAAACAGCATAATATTAGTTTTTGTTTTTATTCGAAATAAATAATAATAAATAATTCGATAGACTTTTAAATCAAAACGCTGCAATCAAACCTCGCTAATTTTATTTAGGCAGGAAAAGCAAAAACCAGACTGCATTTGATATATCTGAATATCAGGAGGAAGGAAATGGTAACAAAGGATAAGGATGTGTGCTTCAAAAAGACATCCAAACATAGGTAAGACCGTTGTGTGCGACAAAGAAAGCCCTAAGCATGGACTTCCAAACGCTAGAAATTCAAAATCATGGCCTTTTTAGTCAATATTACATACATGCCTAGATTAAACTCCAAAGGGTCCTTCCAATTTCCCAGATGTTCAGGAACACCTCGGTATTTTCGAGGACCAGATAACCATTAATTTCACAAGACTTTTCTGCTCTACGAATGATAATCGGAACGTTTCTTTCACTGCTGCTTGGAGATATGGAAAATTTACTATGTCGGCTTCTTCCATTCTCCTTTCCCTACCCACAACTTCATCAAGCTAATCTTTAACACTTTTCAAGAGAGTTCTATATGTTGAGTCGGTCCCTGTCAGGAACGTGCCAATGAGGGAACGCCGCTATTATGTAATGCATAGATCCCACCAGCAAAACGACGAACCAATGGCGGCAAAGGCTATTATGTAATGCAGAGATTTTGAACCAATTGCGGCAAAGCCTATATAATATAGTAAACAAGATTGTATGGAATTGAAATTAATTACTGCAAAGCGTATATGAATATATTCATATAAAGAATATACGAGGGAGTTGGATGATAACAAACAGGACAATAATTTAATAGAATAGTAAAAGCATATGATGGGATTAAAGTAGTAATAAACATATTTTAAAAACAAATTTATGTAATAATATAAAATTGGATGACAACAAATTTCTAAATATTATAATAATTATTAATTAAATATAAATCATATAGACAAGTTCAAACGTGAACCTATCTTATAAATAAATTTATATGCTTTCACACAATTATTACTTAAAATTAAATATAAATTATATAGTGCGATAGAATAGTTCAAACGTGAACCTATCTTATATAAAAAAAAATCATATGCTTTCACACAATTATGACTTAATTTGTATACTTCCGAATTAGATTATTAGGTTTCGATCTGACACCTTTTGGGTTGAAGCACGAGACTCGTGTCTTTAGTGTGGGTACCACTTTGACGAAGTGAAATATAGTAGTATTTTTAAAATTAATTGCATGCATTGAAAATTCTTATCGATTCAAGCTAAATCGTTCCTAGAAGACTGTTACGTCTTCTAAGTAAACTGGCTCCTATCATTGCAAACAGGTAGAGGAAGCATGCGGTAGAAAGTATGAACCTATACAAAGCACACTATTATAATGATAATAATTACACGCAATCCAGCAAATATAGGTGTGTCAGTAATATGTGACTGCATATGCAAATGGATACTTACATTATGAATGGCCTCTTGCAGTGTCCTCACTTGTTCTCGCGATACCGTCCTCACCTGCGAGACATACATTTGTTGTTTTTACTTTAATTTCAATTGATTTTTGCATTGACAAAACCAAAAAAATGTGTTGGAATTCTGCTCGCACAGCTGAATTTCTATACAAACGTCAAATGGGAAGTGAAAGGGCAGCGAAACGAACCTTTTTGACGATACTCCAAATGACTCCCTCTGTGCAAGGAGGAGTGGTGAGAGAGCCGGTGTATCGATAATATTTTCTGCTTCCTATATTTATATATGTTGGATTAACGATGCCCAGGGGCTCCTCTGGCGGTCTCATGTCGGTGATCGACTTAATTTCATCTGTTAACTGTCATAAAACGAAACCGAAAACATGGATAATAAGCACCCCCCCACACAAAAAGGAAATCTCAAAACTCAAAACAGAGTAAACAGAAATTCAATCTATCCATATAATCTTTAGTTTTGCCGAGAAATGGGCCTCATCGCCCTTTTGTTTATTTTTGTTACCATCATCAATTATTAATCCTCTGGCTTTGGGTCTTTTTGTTTGGAACATTGGGATTTGCCCCAAGGGTTTCGAGAATGATCACAAGCCCCTTACGTGAGTGAATGTGAATGGAAATGTAGAGACTTGAGTTAAATCGAAAGCTAAATAACAAGACAACACCTAATGGCTGATGGTGTGTGTGGCTGTGGAAGAGCAGTTGGGTACCTGTGCAAGAAAGGTGTCGGGCCTTCCATACGTGTAGAGGATTCCAACAACGGCAGTCTTGTTGTCCTCTGATTGGTGCACCATATGCATTTCTAAGGGATATCTGTATCAACGAAGTCGAGTCGTTTAATTAAATTAGACAAGTACAGAGAGTCAAACCAATAATAGCATCAAGATTTAAATACAACTTACCGCATGCCATCTACGGTATGCTCAGCGGGGGTGTGCCAATGGCATTGGTTGAGTGTGTATTTCTTGCCGTCAATCTGAATACTGCCAGCGCCGGAGGGCCACTGGACCATAATATCGTGGCCGCTGTTGACAAGAGTAGCGTTTGCAGGGCGATAAATCCTGTGCAGACGACCGAGATCCGGCCACACTTTGGCGCGCCTCTCCACCACATCGATGGGAGACTGTTGCATCCCCTTCCCACACGCGCTCCATTCCTTTTTCAACTCTCCCCACCGCTCCGGCCCTCTTGGACCCTCATCATACGTGAACTCGCTCTCGTCCTCTGCTCATCCATTCACCAACATTATTAACACAAACCCCACACATAATCAAATATGGAGAAAATTTGTAGATAGAGAATATAAAGTTTCAACGAACGAACGTATTACCGACTTCCTGAGTTCGAACTCCAGCAAAGAAGAGCCCTGATAACGCCAACAGGAGGATTGCAGCTTGCACTAGTGTTCGTGTTCGTGCCATGTTGTAATCTCGTAGGGAGACACGGAGACTACGCAAAATTCACTAGTTCCCTTCCCAAAAATGCAAGAGCTGGGAGTGGTTTATGTCTGCCACAATTTAAGATATAAACTCCAGACTCCAACGCCGGCTTTTATCTTTGAGCCCTGAATTCAGATGAGTTTTTTATCACTCACGACAATTTCGCGTATGACGAACGCGGTGCTCCGTTGAAATTTATGTTTTCTTAAGAAGGGACCAGGTCAGCTTGTGTAAACGGAAATTAAGACCATTATGCGCTCACGATGATGATTCTTTCAAATCTGCCCATACGCGTTTGATCAACAAGAGGTCGAACAATGAGAATTACCTGACCTATGAAATCGTTATAATTTAAAAAATATTAAATCTTTATTAAAATAAAGACCTACGAAATCCCACGGCCTGCTCAAAGACTCTCATTTGCTGCAAGAGTAAACTAATGTCCTTTTGTTGGGAGCGTCTCTATAAATTGTGTATTAGCTCAAGATTTAGGTTTGTGTATACCTAGTCTACTCAACATGGTGACGAAGGGCCATCGCTATTAGCTCCGTCATCTCTTTCTCTTTCTCTTTCGTGGATCGCAGTTGGCTGTAAACGGCTAAGCTGATAGATATCAAACATTTTGCAGTTGGAGAGAGTATACTCAGCGATAGGCTTTTGGTTCATCTCGAAATTGAAATTGTCAAGCAGTTCCACATAAATAAATATATAACAATTATGACACGATTTCATAGACCAAATGCAAATCCTTCGAGAGAATATATATATAACGAAATGCAAATCCTTCGAGAGAGTGCATATACATCGAATTCAGCAAATTATATATCGCCGGCTGTCCAGAAGAGTGGTTACTATGCGGCTCGAAACAAAGAATAGAAGCACATGCATGTTTATGTTCATGTTCGGGTGGAACTAGTCTCGATAGGTTGCACTGACACGTTCCACTTCCACACAAGGTCGGCGGATGTGACTTTTATTTCAAATTTCAAAATTTTAACATTAAAATCTGTCCAAATGCATAAAAATATTTAAATATTCAAAATTAATATTCAACTGTTTTTTAAGTTTTACTTTGTCCACTCGTATGCTCTAGGTTTGGACAATTTCTCCCTATGAGGTTAATAATGGAAAAGAAAGTGTAAAGAGTTACTTTCATTTCCCCTATCTTCAACCTTCTATAAATAAGATATACAATCTTTACTCATTATGAGGTTAATAATGGAAAAGAAAGGGTAAAGAGTTTCTTTCATTTCCCCTATCTTTAATCTTCTGAAGATATAAATTTTTTACTCATTATTCCGATTATTTTGAGAATCTATAGTGTTTTTTTTTAAGACATATCAAGGTTTTAAAATGACTAAGTGTCATTTATTTTACATACGTAAAACCACTAAACTTAATGATACTTTAGGTAGTTTATTAACTGGTTCGAAATTTTTATAATTCTTAGTTATGTGATGCAATAAAAGACTTATTGAATTTTAGGATTGTGTGATCTTGTTGGGTTACTCATTGTATCATTCAACATATCATGCTTAAGAATTTTAATGTTCTTTTTTGTTTTTTAACATCATTTACTATATTATGTTCTTTGTTAATAAATGCCATTAATAACCCTTGTTTAGGACACTTTCAAAGAAAATTTTATGTTGATTTTACTTGTTATGATTGTAATTCTCACTTAATTGTGTTGTTGATTCCATCGATACCATATAAATTTATACTGGTAAAGCTCTAAATTTTTTTTAACATATTTTTAGGCTTATGAGCTAATTTTACTAGGGGATTTTATTCATAATTTTAATGATAGAATTTCTTGTCTTAATATTTCCTTATAACTGACAAGCTTGACAATACTCGAAGGCCAACCATCCTTATCCTCCCCAATCTCCAAGATGAAATACAAATACATGCATAGACGTCAATCATATTTTAATTCTACTTTGGTAGAAATCATGGATATAGGGATGGTAATGAAAGACTACGTTGAGGGTAGGTGCCATGGAGAGGAGATATAAGGATGCTCAAATTTGTCAAATACTTTGTACATCTATATTTGAATCAAATTTTCTTTGCCCAAAAATGATACTTGAATGTACTAAACATTTTAATTCAAATATAATGAATACCTTAGGTATAAAAGGAAAAAAATGGTGAAGATTGACCATTTGTAATGCTGATATTTTTATTATACAAGTCACTCCAACTTTAGTCTCTTAAATTAAGAAGGAGAGTATAGACCAATGGAATAAATATAGACAACATAATCTATGAGCAGTAAATGGATAAAATCTAAAGTTTAATCTTATTCATTAAAAATTCTAGTGACCATGCACAAAAGTTAATTAATAAAAAAGATTAGTGATACAATGGTTTTACTGAATAAATTACTTAAATAAAATAATCTTGTCTAGGTTTTAATAATATATGTTTGCCTTTCTAGAATTTATTTTATTCATAAGTTGAGTATCAATAGTCTTATTTAATCAATAAGTAATTATGCGAGCAACTTTCACATGTACTTGAATCAAAGATGTTCTATATGAATTTATATTTGGTTTAACTCTTTGAAAATGGATTCTCGAGTTAAGATGTAGACTCCTAAAACATGTCATGTTCAGGAGGATACTCATGTCGACACCTTTGCAGGCCATATGACTCATCCTGGACCTTTCCAAGACCTAACATTAGTTCTAACCACTCGAATAGGGCAAGCTAATCCTTTTTACCCTAGGTCGTTGTCCCTCCTAATGGGTGCCTCGCAATCATTGGAGCTAATGACGATCCCCATGTGGGTCATTCCTGTTGAAGATGACCTCATTTGTAACAATCTCAAGCTCCCTGAGCCAAGTAAAATCAGTTACAACGCAACTAATCTTGAACGGTTTTGGTTCAAGAAGCTTCCATAAGTAATTCCTCACCTCCTTGAGCCTAACCAAATCTTGATCTTGGCTTCTTCAGCAAGCTAGGATCCCAATTTAGGAGTTCTATATAAGGTGCCAAAAAAACATGATAAAAGAGAAAGAATTGATCCCCAATTGAATATAACGAAGTGCTATCATTTTGTGATTAAAGAGTGCAATATCTCATAAAAATCATGGCGTTACTGAAATTTTCTTATGAAGTTGTCTTTTGCATTCATGGAGCTTTGAAGAGCTTGAAGGATAAGTTACATTGTTTTTCATCATCAATTCACCATCAATTTGAGCCAATTCTATGATCCAACTATGTTTTAGGACACAATGAACCTTGAACATCAATTAAGTAGTCGAATTGAACATCACCAAGTATCGAGCTCAAAGAATAAAGTCTCTATTTGGTGACTGCTATTTTCGATAGTAACCCACAAGAACCACCACCAGACTCGAGGACGGCTAGCAGAGCCAATCATTTTGAACAATGACAGTGTTGATATGAAGTTCATTTTGCTTTATTTTCTTAATGAGATCAGTTTTAGTAGCCTTTAATTCTATTTTTAATCTAGTTTAGCAGTATTTATTTTAGTATTTCATGCATTTTTTGTATTGTTTTTAGCATTTCATTTCATTGGTATTATCATGAGACCGGTCTCATCTTGAGAGGCTTTAGATTTGTTATTGATGCTTTGTAGGTGCTTATGTATGTATGTTAAAGGTCTTATTAGGAGTATATCATCATCAATATCACCCTTCTTGGCATCATCAAGATAAGGTTATTAGAAAAAACATTCATTATTAGTTTAGGAAATTACAAGAGATCTTTAGAGAACACCTATTTTTGGAATATTGATGTAATTTTTGTATCAATTTAGTGAATCCTAAAGAGGGATCTATTATAACCTGTTATAAAGATATTTCCTGAATATTAATGAGAAGAGCACTCTTGTTTCTTTATATTTTTTTGGTAATATTAAGAAAGATGATTTTGAGAGGAATCCCACAACCTTATACAGAAACTTCCAAAGGGAGAGGAAAAAGAACACAACCCACCAAACTATCTCCAAAGGGAGAATAACAATCATCCACCCCAACGGAGAAAAATAGCCAACATCACAAACACATTCACCGAGAGGAGGTGGAAGAATCAAGAAGTGAGAATAATACAACCACATGTATCTCCCAACCTTGACAAGACGAATGAAAATTTTAAATTTTAAATTTTTTAAAAGCCTTCCCATCCCACAAGGAACAGGCGGACCCCAACAATTAAAGGTTCAAAAGCACTACCCAACAACTGGAAAAATGGGCCTCACACCACCCGAAGAGCCAAGGGTAATAAAAGCAATTAAAATACATAGGCAAAAAATTGAAAACCACTCTGGGCTCCAAAATCATCTAACAAAAACCATAAGTCAAGAAAGAAATCAGTCCCAACAACACTTGAGAGAGCAACAAACAACACAACAAGAACTCAAAACATGACCCACCACTCAAAAATAAGCACAAAAACCAGACCAATATTCAAGTCTTAGAGTAATATAATTTTAAAGAACAAAAGAGAGAATGGAGAATAAATAATTGCACAACACCAAACCACCGATTTGAAAATGAAAAACTGAGGCTAGAAATATGGGCTACCAATCCATCAAAAAGAAATGAACTACTCAAGATTTAAACGAGTGGGCACCAGAAAGATAATAAATGCGAAGGAAAAAAATACCCACATAAAAAAAGACATAGGCCAGCTCGATAAGGGATTCAAAAGTAACAAAAACTCTGAATCTGAGAACCACCCTAGAAAAACTAGAGGTTTGGAGAACATGAATGAAAATCTTGCATCGCCAAAGAACAACCTCATACTAGGTTTTTAGAAGTAGGGATCGAACCAACACTAGGAAACCCTGGCTTCCATCCCAACAAACCAACCAATAGATGGGTCTAGCACACCCCTCAGGAAACCAAGAACTAGAACTAGAAGGTGTTCCAAAGCAGCATAAACACCCAAAACAAAATGGGCCTTATCTAAAAATTTTAGCCTCTTCTTATTTTGTTCAACGCACCATGTAGTATATCCTTTCATCTATATGACTATTGGATAAAATAATACAAAATAGAGAAGGAAATGGATGTTTTGCAAAAATATGTAATAGACACAAGGTTTTCAATAATCCTCAAAAAAACTTGATCTTGAAACTAGTTATCATTGATATCGAATACATATTTTGTTCTTGTTATATTACAAAATGAGGATTTTAAAAGGTGTCCCTCAACCTTTTACATCAACTTCGGTAGGGGAGAAAATGTAAAAAAATACAACTAAACAGGATAGCTAAACCAACCCAAAAAGAGAACTCTTAAAATGAACATAAACAAAGCCTAAAACAACTTACATCACCAACAACCAACTAGACATCAAGGTTTTAAAATGACTACATTTCATTTATTCTACATATGTCAAACCACTAAACTTAATGATACTTTAGGTAGTTTATTAACTGGTTGGAAATTTTTATAATTCTTAGTTATGTAATGCAATAAAAGACTTATTGAATTTTAGGATTGTGTGATCTTGTTGGGTTACTCATTGTATCATTCAACATATCATGCTTAAGAATTTTAATGTTCTTTTTTGTTTTTTAACATCATTTACTATATTATGTTCTTTGTTAATAAATACCATTAATAACCCTTGTTTAAGACACTTTCAAAGAAAATTTTATGTTGTTTTTACTTGTTATGATTGTAATTATCATTTAATTGTGTTGTTGCTTCCATCAATACCATATAAATTTACATTGGTAAGGCTCTAAATTTTTTTTAACATATTTTTAGGCTTATGAGCTAATTCTAATAGTGGCTTCTATTCATAATTTTAATGATAGAATTTCTTGTCTCAATATTTCCTTATAAAAGGCCAACCATCCTTATCCTCCCCAATCTCCAAGATAAAATACAAATGCATGCATAGACATCAATCATATTTTAATTCTACTTTGTTAGAAATCATGGATATAGGGATGGTAATGAAAGACTACGTCGATTTGACGAGGGTAGGTGTCATGGAGAGGAGATATAAGGATGCTCAAATTTGTCAAATACTTTGTCCTTCTATATTTGAATCAAATTTTCTTTTCCTAAAAATGATACTTGAATGTACTAAATATTTTAATTCAAATATAATGAATACCTTAGGTATAAAAGGAAAAAATTGGTGAAGATTGACCATTTGTAATGCTAATATTTTTATTATACAAGTCACTCCAACTTTAGTCTCTTAAATTAAGAAGGAGAGTATAGACTAATGGAATAAATATAGACAACATAATCTATGAGCAGTAAATGGATAAAATCTAAATTTTAATCTTCTTCATTAAAAATTCTAGTGAACATGCACAAAAGTTAATTAATAAAAAAGATTAGTGATACAATAGTTTTACTAAATAAATTACTTAAATAAAATAATCTTGTCTAGGTTTTAATCATAGATGTTTGCCTTTCTAGAATTGATTTTATTCATAATTTGAGTATCAATAGTCCTATTTAATCAATAAGTAATTATGCGAGCAACTTGTACATGTACTTGAATCAAAGATGTTCTATATGAATCTATATTTGGTTTAACTCTTTGAAAATAGATTCTCGAGTTAAGATGTAGACTCCTACAACATGTCATGTTGAGGAGAATAATCATGTCGACACCTTTGCAGGCCATATGACTAATACTGGACCTTCCCAAAACCTAACATTAGTTCTAACCACTCGAACAGGGCAAGCTAATCCTTTTTAGCCTAGGTCGTTGTCACTCCTAGCGATGGAATCGCCATCATTAGAGTTGATGATGACCCCCATGTGGGTCATTCCTATTGAAGATGGCCTCATTTGTAATAATATCAAGCTCCCTCAGCCAAGTAAAATCAGTTACAACGTAACTAATCTTGAATGGTTTTGGTTCAAGAAGCTTCCAGAAGTAATTCCTCACCTCCTTGAGCCTAACCAAATCTTGATCTTGGCTTCTTCAGTAAGCTAGGATCCCAATTTAGGAGTTCTATATAAGGTGCCAAAAAAACTTGATAAAAGAGAGAGAATTGATCCCCAAGTGTCAGTGAGCTATCATCTACGTAGGTAGGTATTGTTGTTTATCGTGTCACACCAAGTATTCTGCTAGTTTGCCAATGGTTCAATGTTGGTCATCTACAAAGTAGCCCACTAGTCTACCAATGAGTCAGTTTGGATTGTAGCCACCTTCATCGATGACATAGTTCATCGTAGATTTGACCCCGATTTGATTCATCCACTATAGCAGATAAGGTTCACCATCAGCCCTTGCTGGTTCAAAAATTTGATTGAACAAAACTTTAAGGTACAAAAAAATTTGCCCAACAAATATTCCTACTAACCAATTAAGTCACCCACAAAAATTTGGAAATCGTTTCAAGTTATGAATGAGAAATTGTCAAGAATTTTGACACTTTCAAACTAAATGGACCCAGCCAATTGGAGCAAAGAAATTCCAATGAATTCTCAATCGTCAAACAAGCCTGGTTTGACACTTTCAATCCAAATGGACCCAACTAATTAGAGTCGATCGATTGGTATCAAATCGATCGGCTCTTATGAATGAAAAGGTCTAAAAACCTAATTATCATTTCATTCATAAAATTAAGCTTAAATAAGCAGCAATATGCCAAAATACATAACCCCTCGCACAAATTGGACAACAATATGCTTCAAAATGTATAGGAGCACAAATAGGGAAGAAAATTAAAAAGTAACTAACTTAATACTAATAATAACTAACAATTAACAAATAATTTCAAACTAAATGTTACATGAGAAAATAACTCACTAGTGTCATTTGCAAATAAAACCTAGAATGAAAAAATCTAACCTAGAAACATGATGACCTCATCACATACTAATATCAACATTCAAAATATCCGACACTCCTTTGATTCTTTATCTTAGTGAAATACTCTACGAGATGTTAGGTATCGGATGCATTTCATACCTTTTGTTGTGGTATTATTTTGTTGTGTTAAGTTTTTATGATATAGTTACCAGCGTAAGCACTCAAAACTATCTAGCAGTTTATAGTTGAAGGAGTAATGCTCTAATATTTTTAAAGATTATATATAATTGTTAAATTACTATAATATAGACGAGTTTCAATTGCAAGGAAGGAATTCTATTAAATTAATATGCCATGGTGGCTTTAAAAAATCCTTCATGTCAGTTACATTCACCATTGTTAAAATCTGATCCATTTATTATCTCCATTTGTTCAACCGGTAATTAAGGATCCGAAGAGCGCATTTTACGTGAATGATTGGCACGGTGTCCAATTTGTCACCGAGAAGTCCTTTCCAGCGTAATAACTTACGAGTCTCAAAAATAGAAATGTGCTGAAACAATCGTGGTAAATTGTTATTATTATAATTGCTTTAGAATCTCATCATACCGACCTATTCAATTCTAATCGTAAAATGAAAAACAAAAGCCATTACCTTTTACCATTGAATTCTCGCTGCCGAGGACGCAGGACGAGTACGGGGCCTAACGTGACCCATTTGCGAATTAGATAAGTGTTAAATCTTCATATAATCTAGGTAGGCATAAATATATGGAAAGGAGAACATTTGGTAAATCTAATACTGTAAACATCACAAAATCTTAGACAAGCTCTATCCAAAACCCTACATCAAATTTTTTGGCAAGATAAGTCACCATTATTGATGCAAACTTATTCAAGATAGACTGATATAGGGCCATAGGAGCTAGATTCAGGTCAAGAGTACAATGAAGTAATCAAGGGGCCAAGGGGTCCAGATTCTTTTTAAATTTCATCAAGCATAAACGTGGAAAATAGTGCATCTTTCTAATCAAAGGCCACCAATATTCGATAATGAAGTCAAAGTTAACATTTTTGTCTTTTATTTTTAGTTGTTATTTAAAGATAATAACGAGGAGGGTTTGATGAGTCAATCCTCTTATGGTTTCCTATTGCATGAGTTTCAAAGTTCACGAGAACCAAAAAGCCTTTCCAGAGGAAATTACAAATATTTTTGTTTTTTTTTTACAATCCCGAAGAGAAAGACCTTCGGGATGGATGGATTGCCTATAAAATGGTATAGTTATATAGGATAACATAAGAAATGATTTTTATATGATGTACGAGTATGAGGAGGTAGGTAAATAAATTGCCTATAAAATGATATAGTTATATAGGATAACATAAGAAATGATTTTTATATGATGTATGAGTATGAGGAGGTAGGTAGAATAAATTTATTGAGGTTGTTATAGTCAAGGTTTAATCAAAGTAATCATAAGAGTTCAAGAAACTTATTTAAGTGTTTTGTTCTAAATTATAGCAAATACTTTAATTCATTTGTTTCATTTGAAATTATAGTAAATACTTTAAATCATTAATTTTCATATAAAAAAATTTAGGCATCTTAAGTAATTTGTTTCATTTGAAATTATAGTAAATACTTTAAATCATTAATTTTCATATAAAAAAATTTAGGCTTTTTAAAAGGAGATTTATTCTATATAATTTGATTTTGAATTGAAACTTCTTAAAAAGAATTTTATTCTATATAATTTGATTTTGAATTGAGAATTATTAGTGCAGGGTAGGACTCTAGTTTTAAATTTAGATTTTAAAAAGGATAATAAATTAATTTATTGTTCTTTTGTCCAAAAAATGTTTTAATGGTTGAGCTTGGAACCTAAGTTTCGATGTAAAATAATACTTTTATTTATTTATGCTTTAGATTTGGTTATTATAAGTGACATTTTATTTAAGTCAGTCCTTTTAAATGTTACAACATTTAAAAGGGAAAGGATGCCCTTAAAACCTCTTGTTATATGTTTATTTTAGCCTATTTTATGACATTAATATTTTTTAAAAAGTAATGTGCTTAAATTCATCAAGAATTAAATGCTACTTTGACTGATAATTAGAGCAATGTATGAATTGACAAAATATAAAGTATTATGAATTTAGTATAGAATAAGAATATTTATCTTTTTAAAGATAAATGTATATAATTCTATTAAATTATACATTTTAGTAGGCATTCTCCTTATTTTTTAAAATTTTTATCAAGATAGATTGAATTAGATTTACGGATAATTTCATATAGCATGAGCACTTTAACAAGTATTCTATGAGTATGTCTTCAACAATTAGATATCTCTATATGGGAAAAATATTATTTTTATAATTCTATTGTCAAAATTTTAATTATTATTTATTTTCAACTAAAGGAGTATAAAATTTTAAAAATGTTCTTGTGAGGTTATATATTGGAACTCCCAACGTCAACAAATTTTATAATCTTTATTTAGAATAAAAGTAAACAAATAGATTTAGAGGGAATATAATTTATGAATTTTTATTATATTTTTAAAATTTACATACTTGCTTGAAAAATAATACAAGGTTATGTTTTCTTTGATACATACAATTTATAATTAATAAATAAAAATATGTAATTGTAATAAAATCAAATTATATATATATTCGAAGTAAATTATTGTTTAAAAGAAGTATTTGATACTTTTTAAATTTGTGAAATATTATTAAATATATAATTATCTTAACATGAAATAGGAAAGAAATAAAAATTTATTAATTTAATTAAAATAAAATATTTTTAATAATTAATTTTAAGTTAATTTTTTAAGTACCGTAATTTCTAATAAATTCAAAGTTGAAGATATTTACACACTAAATACATTTATGACCCGTTGTTCATAACCTACCTTAATTTGTAATAAACTCAAAGTTGGAGATGGTGACATAGCAGATACATTTATGACTCGTTGGTCATAACCTTTTACAAGATTCTTGTAATCAGTCATATCCACCAAACTTAATGAAATGAAAATGTCCAATCATGAAAAATAAAAAACAATGGTGAACATAATATTTGTTTAGCAAATCATTCATTTCAAGCTTTCTACTTAGTTGAATTTGCTTGTCTAATATTTCTAACACCATTTGGCCTAATTGTACTAGGCTTGAATTTACTAAGAACACCTTTTTATTCTACAAATTAGCTAAGTAGATGTGGTAGACATTGTAGGAAGATTTTTATTAATAGTTGGTCATAAGTTAAAATGGATGGAAGGTATCTTAGGTTAGGGTTAGTTTTTGACAAATTATTCATTTCAAGCTTTCTATTTGTTCATGGGTGATATGTCGTTTGTGAGATGTTACAACTATTTTTACGATGTCAAACTTTCCTTAGAAATTAAAATTATCTGACTTTACTTTGACTTTGTCCACCGTATGTCTCCGCTACGTCACCGTAGCATGTGATTACCGTGGACTTTACTTACCGTATGTCTCCGGTACGTCACCGTAGCACGTGAATTTGTAGGGACGTAGTCAGTACGACACTTTCCATTACGTGTTGTTTAAAAAGAGACCTCTAGAATTTTAATGGCACACGAAAAGGGGAGGAAATGCCATACGAATTTATGGGGATGCAGAGCAATCGTCAGAAGCAAATGAAGGAGAAGAATGCGAAGGAAGAAGGGAAAGGGGCGCGGGTAGCTCCAAGGGGTTGCCTGGCGATCTACGTAGGAGAAGAGGAGGAACAGCAGCGGCGATTTCTTATTCCCTTCCATTACGTATGCCATCCATTGTTTGGGGAGCTGCTGAAGGCGGCGGAGTATGCGTATGGATTCTCTCACGACGGGCCGCTCAGGATTCCATGCAGGGTTGATCGTTTTATGGGAGTGACGGGTACCATAAGTCGATCCGAGTATGGTTGTAAGGCGTTATGGCGTATGTTCATTCGAGCGGCTAAGCTTTTGCGGTTTGGACGTGGTTGAACACAATGGGTATGCGTGTCGCGTGGATTTGACGCAGAGATAGCAGCATAGCGGATGCTACTAAAATTGATTGGGTTGTGGGATTTTGAGAAATTTATGTGTCACAAGAAGTTTATGTGTATCAATACTTGAGAAGTTTATTTGTTAATAGGGTAGCAGACTTAAAGTGGAAGCTCTTGGTCTTTCTTATGTGGGATTCTTTACCTCTATTAACATTAGCAGCATGTGTGGGGTAATTGGTCTTCTTACTTTCTAACATGTGTGGGGTAGTTGGTCTTGTTAGAAATTCTTACTTTCTAACAAGTTCATGTGAGATTCCTCACCTTTATTAACATTTGCAGCATGTGTGGAATAATTGATCTTCTTACTTTCTAACAAGTTCATGTGATATTCATATAAGCTGTTTATTTGCAGAAACATATTTCTATATTAAAATTTTGTTGAGTTTAATACTCATTCTTAATGCTGGTAATTTGTTGGAAAACGCGTTTTTATAAAACCATGATTTTACATTTATTAAGAGTTGATCATACAGTCTTTAAGGAATGGTGACTGAGAACTTTTATTTTAAAGAATTAGAGGGTTGAATCTGCGTGATATTAGATGTTATTTAAATTGTTTTTTTAATAATAATTTTTATTTATTAATAGATATTAATTTAATTTATACGAGGCATTTTATTTATATTAAATTTAATTTTTAAAATAAATATATTTAAAAAATAATTTATATAAAATAATATAAAAAATAAAATTATTTATAAATTATATATTAATGTTTATTAAATAAATATTTATGATTGATTTAATAATAAACGTTTACATTTAAACTTTATAGATTATTTTTTATAAGTGAATTAAAAAATGAATTTTAATTATGAAGAGACGGTAATGCCTATCAAATTTTAGGGCCTACGCGGGGATACACTCTGTGTGTACATGTGATCCGTGCCGGCTTCTGAGATGCTTTAAAAGTTTTGAATGTGTTGCACGCATATAGCGTTATATATATATATAATTATGATTTTTTTTATAAAAATGGTTGGAAAATAAAATAAAAAAATAATCAATTATATTAGGATTATTTTTTTATTGAGTAAATACTTCTTATACACATTTACCGTGGGAATGGGGACACCACTTACATTATCGGTGATGTGACGCGGGAACCAATCAGAACTATTAACAAACCTGAAATATAATTTTTATTTTCTACTGTACGCTTTAAATAAATCTGTTCTTTTCCTCTTAAAAGTTAAAACTTTGATTTTTAGGTTTAAAATTTCATGTGTTGCAATCTAATTAGCTAGATAATATCATCAAATTTCATGAACAGGTTTTAATTTTTCATAATTTTTTTTAAGAGCAGAAAAACAACTCTAATGTGTTTGATATAGAAGATTTAGATATTTTAAATAGAAGTTGGAGATTTAAATTTAAAAGATGATAAGGATGGATAAGTTTGTAAAATATATTGGAATGATTAGAATGGAAACATTAGAATTTTGATTAACTTATTTATTTGATAAACATTATAGCATGCATATATATATATATATATATATATATATATATATATATAATTTTAAAATTATTTTATTTATATATTATAAAAAATAATAAATTTTATTTTAGAGTTTGATAAAAAAAATTAATGAATATTTTATGTTTTATATAAGTTATATTAAAATAATTTTATTTAAATTTATTTAATAAAGATTTAAATTTTTTTAAAATGTTTATGAGAACTGTTATACTAAAAATAACATGTTGGAAGCTTTTAGTCATCTTATAAAGTATTATTTTGGTATTTTAGCCTTGTAGCCATCACTCATGTTATAGATACGACCTTAATTATCAAAACATAAAAAAACTTAAATTCATATTTTTACACTACAACCTCTACCCAAAGGTTGTAGGGTGAAACTATGAATTTAAGTTTGTTATATCTCTTGATAAATAAGCTCCTTTAAGAATATGGGTTGTTGTTGAAATCCTAGGATTTTGAGTTGTTCACATGAAGGAAAATTTGAAAATCAACCTGGTCTACATCAAATTGAAATTACTGGACTTAAATTACACTGGCTGAGACTTTGAATTACGAGGAAGAAGGCAACAATGAAGTAAAAGCTTCTAGAAAAAAATACCTTTTCAAAAATTTGAAAGACTCCTAGGGGTTTTACCCAAATTTCAATCTAGGATTTGAGCATTTCAAAACAACAACATGTATTTTGAAAAGGGTTTCGAAGAGCCCTTCTATAGCCACTTTTTCTTTATGAATAGGGTTTTGAAGAGCCCTTTCATGGTCACTTTTGCTTTTTGGAGTGCTTACGGTTTCAAATTTCAACATTTGAGGGTATTTTCCTTCCACAAGTGAACATTTTAACATTTCAAAGATTTGTGGAAAAAAATAGAGCACTCCTATGCTAATTTTAGGGTTCTTACCCATCTTTGGAGTTTCTAAAATTTATGCATATTTTAGGGCTTAGAGTGAAGAATTGGTACAATCATCGTCATTTGACGACAAATCCAACTTTATATTGAAGAAGTATTTGGGTACAAAAAAATAGTTTGCATGGGATGTGAGGTTTTTATGATGAATGATACTCCGTCCCTCAATGGTCTTGAATATTAGGTTCCCTTGAATGCCCTTTGGAACCTTGCAGACAATTCCATGGAGAAGCTTGTAAATATTAAGAGTGAGATGAGCTTACTAGAGGGCTACGCTGTTGACCCGCTAAATCCTAATCCAACACCTCGACCACATGTAGAGAAAGATAAGACCCTTTAAGTTTTTCTTCCTGATTCCTTTTCTAAAGTAGTTAATGACTTGTTTGAATGTACTGTCATTTTAATTTTTTTATGGGGAATACCACTTGAGGCTGAATTTCTCAAATAGGTTAGTGGGGTTTGGAAAAATGCTAGAGGTTGGATAGTTGAGGCTATTCAAGATTTTTGAAGGGGGTACATAACAATCTCCTTTACAAATATTGAACATGTCAAAAATACCCTCCAATACCAAACTTGGGTTATCTAGAGGTAAACTTGTTATCTGTAAGGCTAATATTAGGATTTTCATCCAGAGGATCCCTCTATGGTAAAATACCCTCTTTGGATAAAATTTCCATTTTTATCTCTTTCATGTAATCCTTGTCTCAATAAAATTATTGTTGCTCTTGGTAAGATTTTATGGTCTCACCCTATGTCAAACAATTATCTAGTTATAGAGTGCACCCTCACATTTGTGTGGAAATAGATATATCCAAGTTGTTGCCCCCTCCATTGATCTCAATGGGTCAAGTTTTCATTTTAGTCAACCTCTTATCTACCTAAACTTACCTAATGCATGTTTTTACTATAGAGAAGTTGGGCACTTGATCAAAAATGATCTAAAAAATTAGCTAAAAAGGAACAAATGAAAGTGATTGCTAAAATAAATTGTAGAAAAAATCCCAACTAATGGACCTCATATAGAAAATGTAACTAAATATTTAGTCGAGAAATTTTTCACTGATGGCCCTCAACACCCCCTTATTTCTAAAAAATCTTCTCCTTCATAGGTTGTTCCCCCCAAGAATTATTTTACCCCTTCCATAGCTCAAACTAAATCCTTAGATAGTCATATTAAACCACAAGCCCCACCAAGTTTAGCCATGAGTCTTGAGTTAGCTCTCATTCCTTCACTGCAACTCTTGAAATATAGTCTTATGATAGATGAGTGGAGAATGGTAGGCAAGCGATAATGTTTATCAACCCCCCCCCCCAAAAAAAAAAAAAAAAATCACTCCATCCATAGAGGAGAAAATCCTTTATCAAATATTTTTCTAGACCCTTCTATCAAGTTGCTCAAAATAAGGCTCTTGCTCAACAAACCCATTTGGACAACACATAATTGTTGCCAATTAGTGAACATATATTCCAGTATCTAATTCATGATGTTTATAATCCTCTAAATCACCCCTCATGAACTTAAATCTTCTATCTTGGAATGTTATGGGGCTCTCCCTCCCTTATCGTAAGTTACAAGTTCAAAAAGTAGTTGTTGAAAATCATATTTTTGTTATTTTCCTTCAAGAATTGAAAGCCACTGGTCACTCTATCACCCATTGTATGGACAACATTGGTAGTGGATATTTTCCTTTACTAATTCTCATATTAATGGTAAAGGAGGTTCTTCCATTTCCATAGCCAAGTCTCTTTGTTATGTTGTTCTAGACCATGATGAAGACCCTACTCATCGTTTTGTGGGGTTAGATTGGCTCTCAAATCTCAGGTTATTGGATTTTGTTCTATCTATGCTCCTAATGACCCTCCTAGTTGTATAGTCCTATGAAAATTGTTATATGTTTCTCTTCCTCTTATAGAATGGATCCTTGGAGATGACTTTAATATGATTGAGAATCCTAGTGATAAATTTTGGGCTGGTAGTAGACCCTTTCTAGTGCTCAATTTTGAAGTTGGTTATTTTGTTGTAATTATTTAGGTGTGAATGACCATATTTTTGGTAAAGCCTCCTCTCATAGATATCATTAGTTTACATGGTCCAACTATCATCAAGGTTCTACTAGGAAGCTTGTTTATTTGGATTGATTTTATCTTAGTAATTATTTGCTAAATAAATTCTCCATCCACGAGCAAGTTCATGTGCTTTCTCACATAACTTTTTTTGATCACCTTCCTACTTATATTCTATCCAAACTTCCTCTATATCCCTTAATTTCATGTTGCTTCCTTTAAAATTAGATGTATCCCACCTTGATAGTCCTGCCTACTTCCACCTCATAGAGCATGTCTGGAATAGATTTTCTACACCAACTAGTAATACTGGCTAGATTAAATGGTGTGAAACAACTATTTCCAATACAATTTCATCCCTTAGATGATATGGGCACTTTATTCCTAGGAGGAAGAATATTCAAGAGATTCACCTTCATAAGGAGATATCTCATATCTGTTATGTGCTTATAAAAGATCCTACTAACACTGTTATTCAATGCGATCTAGCTAATATTGAAAATCAAGCTAAATTTTATGAGTCTTACCATGCTAGAGGGGTGCATGTTAGATCTCATCTCAATTGGATCTCCAAAGGAGATAACGATTTTTTTTTAACTACCTTAGACATAAGAATAAATTGAAAAGGATAACTAAGTTGGGGGGCCCTTCAGGTCATTCTCTTTTCAACTCTAAAGGATCATGAATATTTTTGTAGCTCATTTCTCTCTACTTTTTATAGCAAAGCCAAAGGATGGAATCCAATGTATCTTAATGAAATATGTGTAGGAATATATTTCCTCCCTAGTAGACCCCATTATTTGGGATCTACTTGAATATTCTCTTTCTGTAAATGATCTACAAACTACCCTTTTTTCTATGAAGAATAACAAAGCTCCTAGTTTGGATGATCTCCTAGTCGAGTTTTATAAAACTTTCGCATATTATTTCTTCTGATCTTCATCATGTTTACCTGGAAGCTCTCCATAATAGTTCCCTCAGAGTTTATATTAATGTAGGGCTCATTTAGTTGATTCCTAAAGGTACTATTCAAATCTTCAATTGGATATCTATTACCCTCCTCAATGTTTTGTAAAATATCATAGCTAAAGTTGTAGCTTTAAAAATTAAAATTGTTGCTCAAATGATTGTTTACCGTGAACAATATTCTTTTCTTAAAGGTCATTATATTTTAGATAATATTATGATGGCCTCAAAAACTTCGTAATGGGATATCATATCCAATCAAGATCTCCTCTTGGTTAAGTTAAAATTTGACAAATCTTATGATAGAATCATATGGGATTTTATTCTTAGTATGCTTTATTGGCTTGATTTCAGTCCAAAATTCTATAACCAAATTGGTATGCTTTTTTGTGATGCTTTAGCTTGTGTTCAAGTTAATGGACATCTTTACCCCTCCTTCCCTCTTAAACATTTTATCAGACAAGGTTTCCTCCTTGTCCATTTTTGTATTTTTTGCTTGTATATGCTCTTGGTTATCTTCTTTATAAGGCTCATTCTAATGGCATCATTCAAGATATTAAGATTCCTAGGGATAAGCATGCTCTTAACTCATATTTTACTTATTATTCCCTTGTTTTTATTTAAAATACACAATAAGTAGTGGATACAAATAAAGAGATTATTCAACTATATTGTGATGTCTTTGGATTCATATCAATGACTCTAAAACTAAATTATTCTATACCTCTTCCTCTCCTCATGGATGCAACTCCTTGAATAAGTGGAATTTCAGCCCTCATGGTATGATTGTGTGTTATATAGGAATTCCCTTTGGGATTCACATCTCTCCTAAGGATATGTGGAACTAGGTTATGGAAAGACTTCAAAAAAAATTAATGTTTGGCAAGTTTGGTTTCTTGCCGTAGCAGGAAAAATTCATGTTACAAATAAAATTATGGTAGCCTCTCATGTTTATTACTCATCTTACCATATGGTCCCCAAGGTAGCCTATAACAAATTAACTCAGAACATTCATAAATTTTTATTTACCAAATGGGATGGGGAGGTGGTAATGACTGCCATCTCATGGAATATTTGTACTCAACCTAAGGATTTATGAGTTCTAGGCGTCATTGATCCTCTTACCCAAAATAAAATTTTAGCTCCAAAATGAGTTGCTAGAGACATCATTAGTGATGAAAATTAGAAACACGCATTTTATTAAAGAATATTGATAGCTACTCATGAAGGTAAATGGAAAGAAACCCCATGTGAGGATAAAGTCCTTAATGCACCTTAATTTACAGTTAAAGGAACTATTCTAGTTACCCAAAATTGGAAAGCTTGGAAATCAATTTCTTATTTATTGGCTTGGAAGTCTGACTCCTTGAGACATGTTCTGAGCATCAGTATAAATAATTGCATGTTTAGATTTTTTGAAGAAAGGTATTAATAGAATTAGAGATATCTAGGATTTGGGTAGTTGCTCTATTCTTACTTGGAACTAAATATGCAATTATTGTTCCCTTCACTCTATTTTCAAAGAGTCTTATGTTTTAGTTATGGCTTCCATCCATTGTGAGCTCTTTATAAAGTTATGAAAAACTACTCATAATATATGGAATGACTAGAGATGGCTTAATGGTCATAGAATCTCTTCTATTACTTCTATTTGGACATGCAAAAATCTTCTATGTCCTCCTTCTTTAGACTCTAAGCTAAATGTCAAGTGGCAACTGAATTTTACCAATGTCCAATGGCAATTTCTTGCTACTCAAATTTAGATTTTTCTGTTGAATCCAAAACTCAACTTCTTGGATGAGAGATGTTGCATCAAAAAATTCCAACTTCTAAAATTATGGCTGTAATTTTACACATTCCCCCTCAATACAATTTTTGTAATGCTTTAGAAACTCTTATTCTATGACATATTAGAAATGAAACTATGCCATTCAAATGAAATAGAAGATGTTGGAGTCTAATTCATCGTAACATTACATTTACAAAGATTCCACCAATATTAGATTCTTTTGGATGTAGTTAGTGGTATATTATTTTCTTATGGAAACCTTGGTATCAACTAAAAATTGAAATAGAATATAGAAAATATATCAATATTATTATTTTTTAAAAATCTTTCATTTTACTTAAATTTGGAAAATATATATTTTAAAGTTGTAAGTTTACTGTAGTGGTAAAGTATTTGGATCTTTATTCAGAAGACCCATGTTTAAATATCATTGGATAGAGGGGATTGGGACCCATCATAAAAACCCATGTAAATAGAAACACCAACAAGTTCTTGTTCAACGTTTGTTGTACCAATTATCTTAATGTGACTAAATGTAAAAGGAAAAGGACAGCCCTTTCAAAACCCTATTAAAAAAATAATATACCTTATATATCTTAAATGATATATATAGATATATCTTTTATAATGAAGTCATATTATCAACTAAAAACATAATTGTAATTATCTTTTCCTCTCTATACAAGATATTTACTTACTTATGAAGGTATGTTCAATTTAAAATAATAATAATTATATATATGTGCCTTTTATTTATGTCACTTCATATTAATACCAAAACATCCAACTTCTCTTTTTTTATCAAAAATATCTTTTATTTTTTTCTATTAAATATATTTTTCATCTTTCTTAAAGTGTTATGTTTCCACAATCAGCTCCTTCACATCATTTACATAAAGAGAAAAAATATCATATGACCAATTTCATTCTAAATTTTATATTTCACCAATATAAATATCTAAAGAGAAAAAATATCACATGACCAATTCCCTTTTAAATTTTATATTTTACCAATATAAAGATCTAACATTGATATTAGTTAAATTATTTTCTACTCAATTTTCTTCTCTATTAATATGCTCACATTTCCAATAGATTACCTCTAATAATAGATGATGAACATCAACTATAATAATTTTTATCCAATCTCCACATCTATTTTTATTAAAATAATTGATGATAATTTGTGAATCCCCCTCAATTGAAATATATTTCCACCCCTTTTCAATTAAAATTGTAATTCTTTATCAGAAGTTTCCTAACCTCTTCATAGTTGTTAGTTAAAGTTATATATGATTTTGAGTAAGTGAGGATAATTTTACCTTTATTATTTTGCAAAACATCACCTTCATTATATTTTCTCATATTTCCTTTGGAACCACCATAAAAATAAATTTTCATAAAAGCCTAATTTTATTCCTTTTCAATTTACCATAGATCAAACTAATTATGTGTGTTTTAAGGACATTGCCATAATCGACTCTTCCATATATATTTAAATCCAATAACCAAGTGTTTATAACCTCTTTTTCCACATTTGATACTTCCCCTAACGAACACCATGCCTTTAAATATTTTACAAAAGAGGAAATAATCATGATTTCAAACTTGGGCATTTTGACATCTATTTTTTATTTTATTTTATTTTATGTTAAACTCTAACAAATAATGATAATACCAACCTCTACAGGACACTTAATGTGTTATCTCTAATATAATTAATCCAAAATCTCATTAACTCTTTCAACATTGAAGGAACTACCCAACATATTTTTTATATTTTTTAAATAGTAAGATCAAATAGAATGAGTAAAGTGATAATGAAGAAGTAAATAGTCTAATGTTTCTAGATCCTCCTTACACAAGGAACATATGAAATGTCAATAATATTCTCTTGTTTGTAGACTCTCTCCTATAAGAATATTATTTTGAACTACCAACTAAAGGATTTCTAAGGCTTTAGGGAAGAGCCTGTAATGATCAAACATTCTTTGAATATTTGGTAATAGGTAATTTTGATTGCTCTAAATCCTCATATCCAAAATTTATTAATTATCTACATCTTTTGATAGAATTCAAACCAACTGATCCTTTTGTGTAAAAATAGGAAAATAAAACTCTTGAAGCAAATTTTGAAGTTCATTTGCAATTTTTTTGAGTTACTCTCCTTCAACCAATTTATAAAAGAAATCCATGATTTAGAGTCAATTACCATATTAATATAGTCTTTGAATTTTGGACCTTTACAAGCTAGGCATGCATAAGCCAATGATTTGCATTTTGAATCAAACATATGAGGATAGGATACTACATCAAACAAATAATTTCTATAATTTCCTTCATTTATTTACCATATAATATTATTCTTGATCAATTACAAACTATCTAATTTAAAATTCCATATTTGTGATCCTTGTATAGGATACTTTACAAGTGAGTTTCATTACATCAATAGAACCTATAAATAAATTTTTGAAGTAAATTTTTTGCCTCATTATTTCCTTGAAATTTGAATAATCTCTACCAATTTTTTTCCCATAAGGTTAAACTTAAAATTTTATAATTGTACAATATTTTCTGTCTAACATTATTTTATTTGCAAACCCTATCCTAGTTACAAAGAGAAAACCAAATTTTTTCCTCACATATTTTATAGATAAAGTATATTTTAATTTTATTGATTTTGGATGTTATACAGTATTGAAATTAACATAATATAAATAAGGATGGATTGCAATGTAGTCATTATGAGTTGTCATATTCCACCATGGTTAAGAACTTACCTTTCCAACCTGCTAAATAAGCATTCATTTTATCCAAAACACAGACCATAAATATCCTTTATTTTCCTTTATGGGACAGAGAAATTTCCTAGTAGGTTGATGGTTTTTTTAATTTAAAACCCTAAAATACCCATAATAGTACATTGTAAATCTAGGGTAGTGTTAATGAAAAAGTCTTGAATTTTGCAGTATTAACCAATTGTCTAGTAAACTTCTCATAGAATAGTAATATTGATTTAAAATATAAGGTCTCATTGACTAATGAATGATCCAAAAGAAAAGTATTGTTAAGAAATTAGGGATGATATTTGAGAGGACCATGTTTTGAAACATGAAAGATCTCCTTAATTCCTCCACATGAATAATAAAGAGACAAGTAGATAGTGAATCACCTTGAGAGATCCCATAAGATAGCTTAAAATAACTAATAGGGGAACCATTGATCAAAATAGAATAATTTGGAATGTAATAATATCATTTAACCCACTCACACCAACCCTAATTAAAACCAAACATTTTGAGAATATCATGAAGAAACCTCTAGAAAACCCTACCATATATTTTTTTGCATGTCTAACATCATAAGCATACCTATTTATTTTGTGGAATGAAGAGAATGAATGGCCTTCTATGCAAGGATTACACCATCAAGAATTTGACATAATTTTTCAAATGAACTAATAAATTATATTAAAAGTCTTATGGCTAAAAACTATCAAAATATTTTTCCTTCCTTTCTTGGAAACAAATTTGGCATTGGTGTCATTTATTATAGCCTTATTTTTTGAGCCTCTTCAACCACAACTATGATATAATAAATTCTAGAAAAAATGAAATAAAATTCTAGGAAATCCATTAGGAGTAGGTTCCTTGTTAGGATGGAAAATAATTACTTCATGCAAATCCTCCATAGATATCTTCATCAAGATTTCATTTTAGCCTAAGGGGTTTGTAATAATGGGTTTGTAATTTGATCTTGTTCACAATAAAATATTCTAAGAGATTACATACTCTATTTGCAACCATGTATTGCATAACAAGAATATATCTAGTATTTATACTATATGAGTTTATCCAATGCATCTATTATGTTATGTATATTGAAAACTTGAAGGAAAAACATTTCAAAGGCCATTTGAATTGAAAAATAAAGTAAAATATTACATTGATTTAGACCATCCAAGAGTAGCACCTTCTTTTCTAAAGGAGACATAACTCTATTAATGTCACTACCAAGAATCCATAGAACACAATTATGAAACATGATTGTTTTTACCAAAGTATGTCAAGTCCTTCCAACATATTTAATAACGAGTAATTATAGTTGGAGCATGTGCTTTTGTAACCCCAACATTGATGTATTCTTCTTTCTTGCAAAACAACTAAACATTATTAGGATTAAAAATTTACAATTTTCAAATAAAAACCATTTTACATGTTCTACAAAGCAAAATTGATTAATAAGCATTTTCCACAACCCTTTAGAATTAAAACTATGCAATTCAAATGAAAGAGAAGATATGACATTATTGAAGTCCAATTGGTTAGAACATTACCTTAAAAAAAAATCTACCAATGTTAAAGTTATATAGATGTATGTAATTTTCATTTAATATATACTTTGTAACTCATGGAAAGTCAATTACCACATTTCTATATGGGTGGCATTCCATATTCAATAAGGTGAATTTTCAATACACCAATTATTGCATAAAGAGAGATGCATCCATGAATGTGAAACGAATGAAAAATTTATGCAATATGAAAGTGTCATATCTCTTCTTAAAGATTACTTGCATTATACTTTATTTTCTAAACAATAAAATAATTATACTAATTTTCTTATATAAGTGTTTTGGTTTGTCATACACTATTATTCCTAAATTACATTTATTTCTTAATCTTCCTTAACTCAAAATTCTAAATTTTAGAGCAATCAAAATTTTGGATCTCAAATCATTACATCAAAATTACTAGAATTAAAATTCAAAACCTAATAAAAAGAGAACACTATAAAGATACTCCTTCAAAAGTCATTACATAGAAAAAGGGATCATTATGTTCTTAACCTATACAACTAAATAAAATAAGTGCTCATTTTCTTATCTATAGGAATTGGATTAAACTTGTCCCATTATTGTTTTACACTCTTGCGTGCTTGTTTCAAGCTTTCTTTTCTAATATTTTAAATTCTTTCTTCATGAGACATAAATAATCTCACCAATTCATCAAACTCCAATTTCTTCAAATCTGCATGTTTTTCAATAATCATTTCGCAATTGTTCCACTTTGATATTCGTTTTCTTATGTGGCAGATGTGGCAGATAATGTTTGCTATCCACGGTCATGTGGTCATCGTTATGTAGTTGGATAAAGTAGTTTGTAGACCTGAACGTCTTAATAATTAAGGAATTTTATTATCAAATTGTCTTAAACTAATTGATTTAAAGTATAATGTTTTGAATAAACTCGTTTCAATTGCAAGAAAGGAATTCTATTACATTAATATGTTATGATAGCTTTAAAAAATCCTTCATGCCAGTTACCTTCAACATAGTTAAAATCTCACCATTTTTTCAACCGATCATTAAGGAGTCGAATTATCATTTGTGCAACCGGTAAACAAGGAGCCGAATAGAGGGTTTTACGTGAAGGATTTACACGGTGTCCAATCCTTCACCGGTAAGTCCCTTCTTTGTAAGTTTACTTGCCAGTCTCAAAAATAAAAATGTTTTAGAACAATTGGGGTAAAATTGGAAAAAGCTCATACAAATGCATGCCGGCTACGTACGTAGAGGCAGATCTTCATGCTGCCGTTCAATCCTGAAGACGAAAAAAACTCGTGGTTGGATAGATTCCTTATTGTCAAATACGGATCCTTCAACTTTGCCTGGTAACGACACAGCATATATGAGGCACTAAATACTGTTGCCAAATACGAATCCTTTAACTTTGCCTGGTAACGACAGAGCATATATGTGCACTAAATACTCTGGTTCCCCCTTGTGTTTACAAGCTCGCAGTAGCTTTAGAATCCCATCAAACGGACCTATTCAATTTTAATCGAAATAACAAAATGCAAAACAAAAGCTGTTACCTTTTACGATTGAAGTCTGGCTGCCGAGGACGTAGGGCGAGCACGGGGCCTAACGTGACCCATTTCCAGCAGAGATATGCGAATTTGATGATATGCGAATTTGATGTGTTAAATTTTCAAAAATTCTAGGTAGACATGAATATAGGGAAAGGAGAAGATATGATAAATCTAATACTGTAAACATCACAAAATTTTAGATAAGCTCTATCCAAAACCCTATATCAAAAGTTCTGGCAAGATCAAGTAACCATTATTGAAGCAAACTTATTCAATATGGAATGATATAAGGGCATAAGAGCTAGATTCAGGTCAACGGTAAAATGGATTAATAAGGGGACAAGGGTTCCAAATTATTTTTTTAAATTTTACTAACATGGAAAACAATACATCTTTAAAATCAAAGGCCTCCAAGATAACTCGATATTAGATAATGATGTCAAGGATAACATTTTTTAAGATGACGAAAAGGGTTAATGAGATAATTTTCTAATGGTTGTCTAGTTACATGACATTCAAATGGTTGTCTAGTTACATGACATTCAAAGTTGATGAGAACAAAAAAAAATAAAAAACTGTCTAAACAATCTTTTACCGCCTAATGAAATTAGATATGTTTTTTTCCTTCAATGTTGAAGAGAAAGACCATTGGCATCGATAGATTACTTATAGGATTTTATACTAATGTGGGATACCATAGAACATTATTTCCTATAACATGATTAGATATAAGGAACAAATAGGAATATATTTATTGAGGTTAATAGTAAAGAATCAAGTTACTTTTGTAAATGTTTCATATAAAATCATAGCAAATGCTTGATTCAAGTGAATCAACCCTCATTCGGAGTAAACTAGGCTTATTTCGATTGGGAATTATTAGTGTGGGTTATGACTTCAGTCCTAAATTTAGACTTTGAAAATGATTATGAATATGTTTTTTTGCCCGTTTGTTCTCCAAATGTTGTAATGAATCAGCTTGGAACCTAGGTTTTGATATAAACTAACACCTTTATTTATCTATGCTTTGGATTTGGTTATTATCAAAAGCACCTTATCTAAGTTAGTCCTCTTATAACACTTAATTAGCATAGGATGCCCTTAAATTTCCTTTTCATATCTAATTATTATAGATACCTTAGGTTGTCTCCTTAAATATTTACATAGTCCTTTTATTTAGGGGTAAAAACATAGTATTATGACATGATTTTAGTTTATGACATTAAATTTTATAAAAATAATGTACTTAAATTTAATTTGGTTGAAAATTAAAAGAATGTATGATTTGACAAAATATTGTAAATTAAATACAAAATAAGAATATTTATCTTTTTTAAAATAACTATATATAAATATATTAAATTATACATTTTTTTGGATGAAAATGTCATTATATTAATAATATAATGTCTAATCATAAAAAAAAGGTGGTTGGTATTAACACACCTAGTAAACCAATACACTAACCATTGTGGTTAGGAGTATACAAGAGTGTCAAAAATAGTCCACAAAATACCAGATAACAACTGTCAAAATAGTGTCAAATATGCATTCAAAAAGAAAGAAGCCAAGAAATCACTGCCACCTAGAAGGGGAAGGAAGAGGCACATGACTCATAATGCAAGGTGCATTCCCCCAATGATCCATGAGGGTATGTAAGTACTGCAGCTCCACCTGTACTTTTTCAACCTATACTTGAATTTGTAACCAGCAATCAAAGAATATATCATATTTATCAGCAATAGAGAAGACACGCCCGACATCTTGCTAAGAAAAAATAACTCTATTCCAAGACTTCCATAGATAAAACAGGGTACCAATTCTAAAAATATTCCAAACAACACCCAAGTTGAAGGAAAAAGCAATAGGGTCACCCAAAATAGCATGCACCCAAGTAAAATCCTCTTGCATAAAAGGTCTAAAATTTTTAAGAACCCACTCCTAGGCTTACTGAGCCCGATCACAAAACCAAAAAACATGCAATAAATCTTCTACCTATCCATAAATTGGGCAAATGAGATTATGAACACCGAGATGCTTGAGCTTATTACCAACAAGTAACCCTTGGTGTAATATGTTCCAAGAAAAAAAACTATGTTTAGGTTCAATATAAGTACACCAAGCAATCTGAAACCTCTTATTCCATCGGGAGGAAAGAGAGACTAAGTTCCATCTCAGAGTGAGATTATCAACCATTGGAACTTATGGGGTGAGCCATTTGTAACCAAAATGAGATTTATATTGCAAAATAAGAAGCTCCCTAAGCCAACACCAATCTGACCACCAGGGTTTTTGAAAATGCTTGTGTAGTTTGCTCCAAATATAAAATGTAATACTATCAATAACCACTTGATAAGTGTCTCTATCACAAATATTTAAATTGTGAATTTGATGAAAACTTTCCCAAGGTATCCAACACTTGGTATGACGGGAGAAGAAATCGAACATGGAAGCATACCACGTTTATAGAACCTCTACGTTCTGACCCACTGCACCAGAGCTAAGGGAGAACATGCCTTGTCCTTATTTTTGAAATTGTTATCAAGATGGATTGATTTAGATTCATAGATAGTTCCATTTGACAAACATTCTATGAGTATGTCTTCAAGAAATAGATATAGGAAAAATATCATTTTTATAATCCTATTGTAAATATTTTAATTATTATTTATTTTCAATTAAAGGAGTATAAATTCTTACGTAGGTTTTTGTAATATTTATAAATTGGAACTCAGAACATTAACACATTTTTATATAAAATAAAGAAAACAAAAAATTTAGAGAAAATATAATATATGAGTTTTTATTATACTTTTAAAATTTATTTACTTACAAAATAATAAAAAATATATTTTTACTTTCATACATATCTTTAATAATTAATAAATAAAAATATGTAACTATAATAAAACTAAATTATATTTATATACTTATTTTTACATTCCAATATCTAGTTTGGAAGGTAAATTATTATTTAAAAAACAGTATTTTATGCTTTATAAATTTATGGAATATCACTAGACAGATAGTTATCTTAACATGTTACCTTTTCAATTTAAAAGTTTGATTTAGTCAACATAGAGTATTTTTAGCAATCAACTCTAGGATAAGCTCTCTACTAGCTCATTTTTGCAAAAGTTCAAGGGTTAGAGATGGTTAGACGGTAGATACATGTGACCCTTTGGTTAAAACTTTATACAAGATTCTTGTCCTACTAGTTGTCATGTCCACCAAGCTTAATGAAATGGAATGCGAATCTTTTCGACTTCTCATCATATGAATCAAATGTCTAAAGACGAAATCAAGTATGTCTAGTATTTCTAGCACCATTTATCCTAATGGTGCTAGGTTTGAATCTAGTAAGAACATTTTCTTGGTTCTATAGATTGGCTAGGAAGATGTAGCAGACATTGTAGGAAGATCGTTCTCACTATTTGGTGATAAGTTAAAATGGATGGAAGGTATCTTAGGTTGGACTAAGTAGTTTAACAAGGTTTCCGAGACTTTTTGCTCTTTGATCATGGGTGATATGTCGTTTGTGAGATATTGCTTTTGACTTATCAACCGTATGTCTCCGCTACGTAACCATATCACGTGAGACATTTTTATATATTAAATTCAAGTTTTAATTTATAATATAATATGAATAATTTTTTTTATAATAATTAAAAATTATATATTAATATTTTTAAAATGAATATTTATAACTATTTTAAAAAAAATAAAAAAATATTTAAAAAATTCATATTGAAGATTACTTTTAAATATATATATTTTTGGTAGTATTAAGAGAAAAGAGGGTTTTGAAAGGGACCCACAACTTTTTAACACAACAAAAAATACAGAGAAAACATAACAAACACAACAACCACACAAAAGAAGGAGCCCACAAACCCAAGAAAAACCAGACGAATTAACCACTCAGAAAAGATGGTTTTACATTAAAGAATCAAATTCGTGAATAATTTCTCTAATATATAAACACCCTCAACATAATCGAAGGCCATTTTAACAGAACTCTAAACTGCATGTTGCTTGATTTCCATCAAACGCAAGCTGTAGACTGTAAAGGATAACACTTTTCTTTACTGCAATTTTAGCCGGAGAATACCTTTAAAATTACTTTTAATAAGTTAATCGAAACCGAATTTTAGTTCTTAGGAGAGAGTAGTGCCTATCAAATTTTAGGACCAACCCGGGGTATATATTATTCCTGCGGACCGTCCATACAGGCAGTTTGTACATGTGATCCATGCTGGCTCCTGAGATGGTTTAAATGTTTTGAATGTGTTGGATACATATATTGTTTTTATAGTATATAATTTTTTAAATAAAAGTTAAACGCTAATTATTTAAAGAATTGAATGAGATAACACATTCATAAGCATTTATAAGATTTAGAATATAATTTATTTTTACATTAAATTTAAAATAAACTTATTTTTGTTTATATTCGAATAGCAATTTTAATAACAAATGCTTACAACTACAAATAAATTTAGAATATAATGTTTTTAAAGTTAAGTTTTTGTTTTTGATTGGCACAAGGTTTTGAAAGGGTTCCCTAACCTTGTACATTATGGGCTCAAAAAAAGCAAAACTAGATCTCAAAAAAAGAAGCTTCTCTAAGAAGTAGAGATCATCTCAGATGCCCATGTAGGGGTCGCAGAACATTTGGAATAACCAAAACAGAGATGTTCTCCCCAAAACCACGGAGGAGTAAATTAAAAAATAATCAAATACCCACATAGGGGCAGCGGATGAAAAAACAAATTATAATACCCGCTTAGGGGCAACAGAACCATAACGCCAAATACCCACGCAGGAGCTCCGAAAACATAGACAAAGACCAAAAAGGAGGAAAAACCATGCTGGGGGAGTAAAAAAAATAACACTAAATTGTTGTATGGCCCGTAGCATTGCAGTCGTTAGCCCCCACCAGGCTCTTGAATTCGTCCAAGATCTTGAATTGATCCTTATACTCATCCTGGGGGGTCTTTTCTTGGGAGAGCAGGGAAGACGTCATCTTGGCCGCTCTCCCAAGGGTATTCATAATGTCATGAAGGTCCTGGAGGTGGCCTCTTTCAGAAATATTGGGCCAACAGGAAATATTGGAGGCCAAAAGGGGAGGCGGCTTGGTGGAGGTGCCCTCAAGAGGATGGCTCTTCTTGGGGGAAGTATCTTGCTTCACATGAAATGATAGAGAGTCATCAGAACCTTCATTGTTAACAATAATTGGAGCTTTACGCTTACCACTAATGGACTTAACTCTGGTAGAGCATCTGGTTCTTGGAGTCCCCTCCATCCTCCTGTCAAATTCTAGCACACGGTTGGTTCAGGAGGACACAGACGTATCACCACCACCAGCTACACCATTGTCATGAACAGATCCTATTGCTACTACACCCTCAACTCTCCTCATTTATCCATCCAAGATGTACTGATAAAGTAGCAGGTGTAACTCCTAGTGCAAAGGAAGAAAATACACACCACACTTGATATTAATAATCAATTTCTCAATATATCGAAAGAGATATTCTAGAATGTTGATGGTCTTATTTTCCCATAAATGATTGATAAAAGTGAGGCGTAAGCTTTGAAGGACCGCACTAGGACTATCTAGTGTGAAATAATGTAGAACTGTAATCATAACCACATCCGAGGGTTTCGATAGGAAATATCGGATGATACCATATTTATCCTTAGTGAGGGATTTGTCTTGGTCTTTGAACAAGGCTAACTTTCCTTGGGACGTGTAGACACCAAAATAGCACAAATATGATCATGTGGCTACAAGCACTGACCGAATTGGCATACATAGCCCCTAGGGCAGCCCCAGAGGTTAAACAGTGTTCCTAACCACTCCCAAAGTAGTTTTGGAAGGTCATAGGTCAATTTGGCACCTTTCAAGCACCCTGATCCTTTCTCGTTCCACCCTGGGATGATTATAATGCTATTCACCCCACCCCAAGATTAGCAACAATCGCTCTAGGGTGGGGTGAATAACAAGTTTGACGAGAAAAAAGTCAAACCTTGAAAAATGGCAGCCCATATCTGCCACTCAACTCCACCTTCAATGCATGGGAGTGTGAGTGAGCGTTTCAAATCTCAAAGAGGCAGTCATGGAGCCCTTAATCAGGGAGGAATCTTCTCTCCCCTGACAAGGCATGATGGCCAAGTGGCGCCCCTACATGCACATTCAAAGCAGACCTTTAGGTCTATAAAATGGTGAGTCTTATCACCCCAAAAAAAGGATAGAGGAGGAGCATTTGGATCAACAGAGTGCTGTCAAATTATATCCTCACCCCTCGTTTGTGCTTCCTACATCCTTGATCTCTCTTTTGGAAGAGAGGTTATTGAGTGAACATTAGGAGCACAATCTGAGCCCAAAACCTGAACAATTGGCCACAATACCACACCCAATATGCCAAAACAACCCCCTGGGATATTTTGGACCCATACCAAGTGGATTGGTGCCAAAACCAAGCCCCAAATAGTGGGCGTCCTGCCCCCGGGCGCCCCCTACACTACTGCAGTCCTAATCGCCCCACCCCATAGTGATTAGAAATCCATAGAATATTTATTCACTATTTATTTTGCATCATTTTTTGTGTGTTCCATATATGTTATAGTTCAAATTTCATTCAATTCTGATAAGTTTTGACTGTGTTTTCATTGTTTTATGCTTTCACTAACATACATGGAGCACCTTTAGATACAGGGCGATCGAGGTAGAATCTACAAAATACAACCTTCTGGATTGTCTCAAAATTCCCTATTTTTCCTAACCCTAGGTTTACAGGTGTTTTTGAGACCTCTAGATGGGACATTTGGGAGGTCACTTTCGGACATTTTATGACAATCCTAATCGTCCCACCCCGGAGTGATTAGAAATCTATAGTAGATTTCTTGACTGTTCCTTTTGCAGTGTGTTCATGATGATTTTTACATGCTTCTTTTCAAGTTTCATCTTATTTTGATATGTTTTTATCACTGTTTTAATTATTTCATGTATGCATTAACCGAAGGCCTTGGGGATTGCATGTTTCCCTCCATCCACATGTGCTATTAATCGTTTGCTATTTCTCTGAATGTAGGATCTCAACACTGGAGGGGTAGCAAGGAACTATAGAAGCACTCATGCAAGTGACAGTGACATTTGGTCCGCCCATTTCAAATGTGGGCACGCAGAAGATCTCGAAGGGAAGCGTATCATCCGTTGGTGTAACAATTGTATCGAACACTCCTAGCCCCTAAAAATGGGGGAGACATATTGTAACATGATCTCAAGAAAAATCAATAAAAGAGGCTGCACTTTAATTTTGCTTTACATCTCGTTTCGCTCCGTTCGTTTTCCCCTTTTCATGCACCTGAGTTCTTTGTTAATTTGTAGGACTTAGCTTTACCTCTACTTTTGTTTGCATTGCATATGGTATGCCATTGCTTCCATATGCAGGTGATTTCAATGGTGATCATGGTGGGACATTGTCCCCTAATTTTTGGATCTAATTTCTGATAAAAAATTTTGTGTTTTTGCTTACAGGTGTTAATCCTTCAAGCACTGGACTATTGCTCGTGCCACCCTGTGACGAATACAGACTAGAATTCATGCCACCCTAGGATTAATAAGGCATTCATCCCACCCTATGATGAATACAGATCTACTATTTTTTCTACCTCGGGAAAATTAGCTCTCTGTGAAGTTTTTGAGCAGAAACTCAAGGGTATCTTATGTGGGTAGAGAAGAGGTAGGTTTTTTGAACATCCTCTGTAATTTCTATCTTTGTTTCTATGATTTTTCTATTTTCTTTGCTTGCATGGAAGATTTTACTACATGTTTCCTTTCTTTGCGCAAGTAAAAAGAACCACACACACCATGTGATAATATAAACATCAAGGAGTTGGTCGTAAAACCCCAACACTTGATCAAGACCAATGGTGGATTTCATCACCACCTTGGCTTGATTTTGCATACATAACCCCGATCGCGATTGTTGCTAGACATAAATCTTGAAGAAATCTGACCAAGTGTAGTTGGGGTGATTCCCAGCACATGAGGATAATTCTTCTATGGTAGGTGTCAAAAATAGAGCGATTCCCCTTTCGTACCACCTATGTTCCACGTACTGTTCTACTCTTGCGTACCAATAGTTTCCCTCATGTAAGGATGGGTATATTGAGAGGTTTGGTATAACATCCTGGCAGTGGTATATTGAAGGGGCAACCATTTTGGGAGATATAAGAGCCCTCATATTGCATGTACAACAAAATTTTCTTTACAAGGCTTTCAAAACAAAAATCAAAACACACTGAACCAGATTTAGGGCACACATTTAATCCATAAACGAGATAATCACTTCTTTGTTTGTGTGGCTCTTGTTTGTTTAGTGTAGCATAAAAATAAATAAATATCGTAAATAAGATAAAAATGTATACATATTTTAGAGAAACACCATGGTGTACACCCGTAGCTAAGCCCAATCACGGGTAGAAGCTACGAAAAGTGTACAAGGGGGCACAAGTCACCTCCGTTATAGCCCCAAGGACTTGGTTATACCACCTTGGTAGCTTGACCCACAACATAGTCCACATCATGCCATTACATAACGGGACTATAGAGGCACCCCTTCGAGGGACACTCCCATTCAACATAGACCCTTTCAGGAGGAGTACAGACACCTGGCACTCGACATAGACAAGAAGGCTCCCTTAGAAACTCGTTATGAGTGGCCACCACATGATGGAGTGCTAGAACAACATAGGGCCCATAAGGAGGGGCAACATGATTACATCATCCCTCCTCTACCCCTTATTACTGTCAAAAAAATAGGCCAAACCCAGAGCACAAGGCTCTTCAGACAAGGCAAGCCAACTCTGCCCGCCCCTTTCACATATACGAATGAGAGCATGAGGAAGACCACTATATTCCTCAAGATAAATACACAACACGGGAGAAATGTGCCTTTGCACCTGCTATTTATCAGGATTTCCTGCTGAGGCCAGAGCCTTGGGTGAATGCCGCTAACCTCGACAGAGGGAAGTGACCTATAGATATCTCAGATCACCATGACCAAGATAGAGTTGTAGGAGAGGCATCTAGGCCTCCTAGACTTAATATGGTAGAACAAATTGACTTGGCATTTTCCAAACACGCCACCAACCAAGCGCAAATCATGTAGCTTGAGCAAGACCAACAACAGTTAGAGCATCTGTATCACCTTAGAAAGGAGCGCATTCGACATCAGACATATGAGTTGCTCCAGAACATTGTGCCTAAGAATGTTCCAACCCCTCACACACATAGGACAAAACTATATGAGAGGCACAACCCCTTGGTGTGAGACTAGTCTCCACGACCTTATCAAGCATTGCCTCCAAGACCTCCTAGACCTGAGCGGGAGACCACCTCTAGAGCCAATGATGGGCACCCTCTGCGGGCACCCACCCATGTTTATAGGTCATGCCCAGGAACTCCTCAATAAGCCTATGAGGAATTAGATCAAGAAGAAGAGCGGGCTAAAATACCCTACCAAGGCAGGGGGGCGCTATCTGGCTACCCCTCAATAGGCCTCAAGTTTCTCGTAATTTGCAATGAGAAAAAACCAAGGAGGAAGAGATCAAATATTCCAATGCATACAAAGCATTGCTATAGCACCTAGAGTCTATGGATACCAAGACTTTTGGGCCTCAAAAGCCCACTTTATGCCAGCTTCGTAGTCACCTTGTGCATCCTTCAGTACCGGCACCCCCATACCCTGAACACTTCAAAATGCCTCAATTGGTGATTTTTAGAGGGGATGAGGATGCCCAAGAGCACGTGACAAGATTCTTGAGTCAATGCTTTGGCATTCAGGACAACGATGCTTTGCTTCTAAGAACATTTATAACCATGTTCGCAGGCCCTAACTCATATTGGTTTACCCAGTTGTCGAAGCATAGCATCAATAACCTAGACCAACTAGTGGACGCATTCCTCGAATGTTTTGCCTTCAACACTAAGAATAAGGCATCGTTGAGTGACCTAGCTAGCCTCAGACAGTATGAGGATGAGACCATGGTGACTTATGGAAATTGGTGGAGAATGTTGCTTTCAAAGCTTCCTTACCTCCCTCCTATGGCCGACCTAACCCAAATGTTCTTGAAAAGTTTCCTAAGGTCGATCTTCGTGCTATTACAGCTACAACAATATGCCACTCTGGAGGAAGCCCTAGCGCAAGCCAGAATCATTGAAGAGATCAAGATACAGGATGGCGATATTGCCAATCCATGCAAGAAATAATGGCCCAAAAATGCCAAAATTGGGTCCATGCAATTGAAACCTGCTATGGTTAATCAGGTTTCCATAAACATACCAAAGTCTGCACAGACAACACAACCCCAAAAGTCTAATTATCAGGCAGTTCCTCTTGACAGCTACAAAAAGGAAAATCATAGGCAAGAGCAAAATCAGCAACGTCGCCCTAGGCGATAATTCACACCCTTCTAAGAATCTAAAGAATATTTGTTTGACCGCTTGTCCATGGTAAACTTGATGAACCTACCAGAAAGTCGACCCGTAGACCCCAACGCACCAAAACCCAAGGGCTATAGGGAAGACTTGTACTGTAGATTTCATTGACATAAAGGACATGACCTTTACGCATGTTGGAAGTTCAAAAGCTTAGTGCAAGACCTAATAGAAAACAAAATTCTAGCGGTGGATAATCCCGTAGCACCAAACAACCAACAAATGGAGGTCTTCAAAGACCCCCTGCCTGCCCATGATGCGCAGGCAAATACTCTTCAAGTCAATGAGGTGACACAAAATTGCCCCATGCAGGGGTATGTAGGGATGATAAGCATAGTTACATGGAACAAGAGGTACCCGAGCACAACTACCCCCACTGCAGCTACAGGAGAGGTTCCATCAATGTCACAACGTCAACAAAACCCTACGCAACCTCCTCCACCTAGACCAGTGGCCATGATTCAGACTAAAATTACCCAAAGTTTAAGGACAACGTCAGCTAGGCTCTCCATATATGAGCTTATCCAACAATAATTGGCCCATTGAGAGGCTCTAATGGAGATACTCAAAGCCATCGAGCTACAACCCCATGAAGCAAATTCGTTCAACAACTTTGTGGGACATGTAAAATGATGTACAGAACCAGTCATCACCTTTAGAGAAGATGAATTGAAATCGATGACTGGTGATATGGTGGATCCACACCTGCACATCATTGCATGGGTCAAAGAGATTCCATTTAAGAGGGTGTTGGTGGACACTAGCTTGTCCAATAATATAATCACAACAACGGCATTGAAACACCTCAAGTTGCCAGCATCTCACATTGTGGCCTCCACCTATACTCTTTGAGCATTCAATGACACAATATGCTTGACAGTTGGCACAATTGTCCTGCCCATCCAAGTGGTAAAAAATACTATTCCTATGTTGTGCCACATCCTGGAAGGTGAGATGGCCTACAATATTTTGTTGGGTCGGCCTTGGATTAGGGACATGAAGTGTGTCCCTTCGATAGCCCATCAATACCTAAAGTACACATACGAAGGGCAAGTGCATGTAGTCCTGGCTGACTTAGAGACCTTCAATTACTACAATGTGGTGCATCTAATGCCACAATCGACCCTCCCATCGACACATTTGGACTTTCAGTTGAATTCGTCCAACCAAGATCCGATTCCACATACATCCCCGCTGTTAAGTCCATCAAATCACCAATCGGGCCCATCTTCATCATCTGGCCCTTCACCCATGACACCACCTATGGTGGACACAAAGAAGGACAATGGGAAGAAGGCCTTGGAGGAAATACAACCATTAGTCTCAACCATCTCTACCAAAGAGGTGCCCAGCCGAATGGAAGTCGAGACACCTAGTTCACCCAACATGGAGTGGACCTAGGAAGAACACCCATTCCCTCCCCCTCAACCGCCAACGATCACTTTTGATATGGCCAACACGGGCCTGGGGGAGTATTTAGTGTGAAACATCATAACAACACCCGCACTTGAGTCCATACAGGACATGGGGAGACCTCGCCTCCCCATCGGCACTATTGTCCCTTTGGGCTACCCACCAAATTAGACAAATTTTGTATATGGGGGCCTCAACAATGGTATTGAACCTTACTTGCAAGAGGAAGAGGACGAAGATCCCTTTGTTGAGAACGTCAACTATTTGTCCAACCCGAACTTCACTTTGAAATACCTTGGCCAATGTAATTGGCATGGATATGGGTTGGACAGATATGAACAAGGGGTGCACGTTCTTTGTAAACCAAGATATCAGATGCCATACAACAAATCAAGAGTAGGGTTCAACCACCCTCTACCCCTTGACATCTTGGTAGAGAACATGCAAGGCCTAGGGCTAGGCAACAAGGATGGGTTGGCACAAGATCCATATGCCAATCCTAACACAACATACACATTGGGGGATTATCTCCCATTGTTAACAACCAACCTTGTGGGTCTCAACAACTCCTGACCTTCGATCGAGAAAGGGGAAAGTTAAAAAACTTGCCTCCAAGAGGGATATAGACAAGGCCAAGAAGGATCTTCAGAAGATGAGTCAAAGTATGAGATAGCAACTTGGGACCCTTTCGAGTTAGATAGCAATCACTCGCAAGTGACGCCCATAGATGACTATCAGGAGAACTTCGTGGCGATGTTCCCCTTGAATGCTCCAATAGAGCAATTGCCACCTCAAGAGAATCAGGTCCTCTCGTAGAGAGCAGAACAACCCCAATGGTACAAAATTAACTTGCTCGAGCAGAGATAGCCCAACATGCCACAAACAATTATCGGAGCCAATGAAGTCCTATGGATCTCTAACAATGATTATGAAGATGAGACTAAGATGGCATATCTCAACCATATGCGATAGCAGCAATACCCCATGGACATTGACGATATGTTTGAAATGCTAAACATGGGGCCAAGGCATAGGTGGCACCTAAACCAAGCATAGTTGGACCAAGTGTTGCATCCACCACTTCAGGCATACCGAGAGCACCCTCCACCTAGAGACCCTATAGAGTCATCAGTGCCAAGGGTAGACCCTGTCCTTTTATCTACACATAGGGCCAATCCATTTGTGCCAATACCCATAGAGCCAGATCCGGAGCATAAATATCACCAAGGATGTTCAAGTCACCACCCGCACGGTAATGGAGACCAAATTCACTTCATCAACATGATCTCCATTGACTTAACCACCCCCATCTGCAATCTAGTCAATCCAGCATGACCATTGTATCTAAACCTAGATGCCATAGATTGGGATCATGCTAACTCGCCACCATATCCATCAAAGTACTGGCCTTGCGATGAGATGCTTCACTTCACCCCAAGACCAACTCAAGATATCTTCCATGCTGAAGAGGAACCCAATGTTCCAAACATAGATCTAAATTTAGCAAATTATATCCACCTGATCCCAACTCCGCACCAATTGGAGGATGGGTCCCACATGTTAATCGAAGAGACGATTGACGTAGACATCGGCTCTAATCCAATGAATCCTTAAATCATCAAGTTGGGGGTAACTCTATCCTTCGAAGAGCAATCCAATTACATTGCCCTTCTCAAAGAGAAGAAGGAGGTTTTTGCATGGTCCTACAAAGACATGTCGAGGCTAGACCCACAGCTAGTCATGCATAATCTAATGCTTGATCCGACAATCAAGCTAGTCAAGAAAAAACTATGTAAGATGCACCCAATAGTAGCCTTAATGGTCAAATACGAGCTACAAAAGCTGTTGGATGCACAGTTTTTCATCTGCATGGATTACCCACCATGGTTGTCCAACATGGTACCTATCGAGAAGCCGAGTGGGAGGATTCGCATATGCACCAATTTTCAAGATCTAAACAAAGCGAGTCCCAAGGATGATTTCCCCTTGCCTAGCATCGATGCATTGGTAGATGCTACAGTAGGCCACAAAATGCTTTCCCTCATGGATGGTTTCTCGAGCTACAACCAGATTCGTATCAATCCTGAGGATCAACTAAAAATAGAATTCACAACACCCTGGGGGACATTTTGTTATAAGGTCATGCCCTTTGGCCTTAAAAATGTTGGAGCCACCTACCAAAACGCTATGACATACATCTTCGATGATCACATGAATAAAACTTTGGAAGACTATATGGATGATTTGTTGGCCAAATCTCTTTTGCACCGAGATCATCTCGATGACTTAAGCAAGATCCTTGATCGCCTCATCAAACATAAAGTCAGACTAAACCCCAAGAAGTGCGTATTTGGCATCACATCTGGAAAACTATTGGGTTTCATAGTCTCAAAATGAGGCATTGAGCTAGATCCACATAAATTCAAGGCAATCCTTTAAATGCTTCCCCCAACCACCATTAAGCAGCTCAAAAGTTTGCAGGGAAAGGTCGTGTCAATCAAGCGCTTCATAGCGCAATTATTTGACAAGTGCCGACCCATGAATAAATTATTACACAAGGGGGTAGAATTTCACTGGTATGATGAGTGCCAGTCAGTATTCGATGACATTAAACAATACTTGGCTTCGTCACCAGTATTGGCACCACCTAGACTAGGAGTGTCATTCTATTTATACATCTTAGCTACTGAGGTGGCATTGGGTGCCATGCTAGCCCAAAAAAATGAACTACATAAAGAACAAGCTACTTACTATCTTAGCCACACCCTGGTCAATTATGAACTTAACTATGCATACGTCGAGAAGCTATGCTTAGCAGTGGTATTTACCACCAAAAAGCTACACCACTACATGCTGAGCAATACGACGTATGTTGTGTCTAAGGAGAATCCATTACGATACATGATGAGTCATACTTATCATAGTAGCCACACGGTGAAATGGATCATGTTGTTGATGAAGTTTGACATCGAATTCATTGGACAAAAGTCCATCAAAGGTCAAGTCATCATCGATCAACTAGCAAAGGTTCCTCTCAAATATGATCAGGCTCTGACCATAGAGCTACCCGATGATGGGGTCTTCCATGTCTTTGAATCGCCAAATTATGATGAGCCTGAGTCACAGGCTGACATAACCCTATTCTTCAATGGTTCTAAATGTGAGCAAGGAGGTGGCACGGGAATCATATTTTTCACACCGCATGGGGCTCCAATGCCTCTATCATTTAAACTTGATTTCTTGTGTACCAATAACAATGTTGAATATGAAGCCTTGCTCATAGGTATTCAGATAGCCATCACCATGAACATAAAATGCTTGAACATATTTGGTGATTCACTATTAATTGTCAACCACGTGAAAGGGGTATTCCAATGCAAATTCCCAATTCGATAGGCCTACAAAGCCCTTGTGGATAAATTCCTAGAAAAACTTGAATGGTATGACATCGAGGCACTCCGTCGATCATCGAATCGTTTTGTGGACACTATGGCCTCCTTGGGGTCACTAATCCTGCAAGACCCTTCTGGTGAGATGAAAACCATTCAAGTCAAAAAATTATCGCAATCCATGATGGAGCGTGCAAGCTCTGACCTAATGCTAGGAATCCACCTGATCTAGATTAAACTAGCTCAAGATAAGTTCTATCGAATCCACGATAGTCTGAATCACACCAAATGGGGGTCCTTGTTCTCCCTGAACCCTCTTAATAGCAACACAATGCTATTTTTACAAGTTTGTTCTCGCTCGGCTTTTGCTAGGGACGAACTTCAAGAGGGATTGGTCTTTCATACCATCAAGGTTTCTGATCAGCAGGATTGGCACACACCCATAAGAGGCTACCTCAAGCTAGGTAACCTCCCACTTGGATTGATGCACACCACAAAAATATCATTCAAACAAAAAGCGACAAAGCATGTCTTGCTAGGAGACATTTTGTACCGTCGAAGCTATGAAGGAATCCTCCTTCGTTGCTTGGACTAGCAGGAGTCCACTTGGTTGATCACCCAAGCGCATGATGGTACATGCGGTGGCCACTTCAGTGGTATGGCCATCACAAAGTGCATTCTTTGCATGGGCTATTATTGGCCATCTTTAGAGTGAGATTGTTGCACGTATGTAAGGAAGTGCGTGAAATGTCAACACCATGCTAATTTGACACACGTACCTTCTCAAGCCTTACAGTCGATCCAATCGGCTTGGCCATTTTCATAGTGGGGCTTAGATCTAATCAAAAAGATCTCCCCTTCATCGTTAGGTCATCACATGTTTATCATAACGGCAATAGAGTACTTCACAAAGTGGGTGGAAGCAATTTCGCTTACCTCTACGACTGGGCCCCGCATTGCGGAGTTCCTTTTACATAACATCATATGTCATTTTTCGTATTCCATCCAATATAATCTCGGATAATGAGACATAATTTAAGAACAAATATGTGTGTGCTTTGACAACAAAGTACAAAATTCAGCACAGTTTTTCAACACCTTATTATCTATAGGCAAATGGGCAAGCAGAGGCGTCAAACAAAATGCTAGTTGCCATCATTAAAAATATGGTCACAGATAGTCATAAGGATTGGTACATTCAAATACCGCTTGCTCTATGGGATTATCACACTAGCATTCGGATGCCCACTGGGGCAACTCCATTTTTGTTGGTGTATGGCTCCGAGGTAGTCATGCCTCTCGAGTTGGAAATACCTTCCCTGTGCATATCAATGCAAGAGTTCATCGATGATGACACTACGTGGTAGGCCCGGTTAGACCAGCTTACGTTGCTCGATGAATGACGCATCAATGCTCTTGAGCATTTACATATCTATCAAGAGCGACTTAAGAAAGCATACAACATGAAAGTTCACCTGAGGGACTTTTAGGTTGGTGACTTGGTCTTAAAAGAGAACCAACAAAATTCTAACTTGCTGCCCCATTTAAGGGACAAGTTCATGGAAAATTGGTTAGGTCATTATGTCATCTATAGTAAAATAGGACCTGGAACATACCGACTAGCCTCTCTTGATGGAATCAAGGAACTAGAACCCTTGAAAATCAGTCATTTGAGGCCATTCCACATTTAAAAGAGCCATCGCCCACCCAAAAAGCTCCAAGGGTTCCCATAATCGCTTGGTCAACCCCAAAATGCCCCAAAGGTTTCCATAATCTCTTTGGTCAAACCAAAAGCTCCAAGGATTCCCATAATCACTTGGTCAACCCCAAAATGCCCCAAAGGTACCCATAATCCCTTTGGTCAAACCAAAAAGCTCCAAGGATTCCCATAATCACTTGGTCAACCCCAAAATGCCCCAAAGGTGTCCATAATACCTTTGGTCAAACCAAAAGCTCCAAGGATTCCCATAATCGCTTGGTCAAACCCAAAATGCCCCAAAGGTACCCATAATCCCTTTGGTCAAACCAAAAAGCTCCAAGGATTCCCACAATTGCTTGGTCAACCCCAAAACACCCCAAAGGTATCTATAAACCCTTTGGTCAAACCAAAAGCCCCAAGGGTTTCCATAACCGCTTGGTCACCCAAAATGCCCCAAAGGTATCTATAATCCCTTTGGTCAAAATCTCCAAGGATCCGAAAGAATCACTTGGTCCGCACACACTCGGGATAAACCAACCATACGAAACTTCAAAAACAATAAAATAATCAAAATAACAAAAAAATAACATCTCACTTTCATGCATAAACTTAAATCAAAACACAAAAAAGAAACTGCATTCGGCATCATACACATACATTGCATATTTTTTGGTCATATAGGTCAAAGGCACCATAGACTGTAATTACTCGACAATTCTATCATTTCCCACATTTTTCCACTTTGTACATAGTCCAGCAAAAATAAATGCCATCCACATTTTTCAAAATATCATAATCAGTTGTCTTCTAATGTATCCAGGGCTTTCGTCATTCAACTGTCTTTAGATTTCTAGCCAAAAACTATACAAAGTCAGACATATTTTTACAAAGGTAGAATTTTCCTTGGATCACACCTTGTTACGTAGCATCCCAACACAAGTTAAAACACATCAAAATTCCCAAGTTGTGTGAATGAAAGATGAAACTTGCATAGTAGGCTAGGGTACCATACGTGAAATGACTATCTTGCTCATCCCCATGTGCAAATGACCCCAAGAATGCTGAGAGTTGGCAAAAGGACAATCATCTTCCCTACCCAATTCCCCAAGCATCCCAAATTCTCAAAAAGTTGCAAATATCCAAAAAAAAAAAAAAATTGCAAAAATCCAAAGTACAAACTCCAAAGTTTGACATCAAAATCCACAAAGTGCATCCATCAAAAAGCAAAAGCAATAGTGATTCTCATCACTCAATCAAAAGAAAAAACAAAAATAAATAGTGATTTTTATCACTACATATAAGAGCAAGTATCCCAATAAAATTGAAAAAAATAAGGCATTCGAACTTGAATCCCTGGAACTCTCAGCATTCAAAGGGTCATGAGGTGATCCTCAGTACCGATTTTGTGGATAGCCTATCGATAACTGGCGGTAAACCTCTTCCATGATGATATATCTATCGCATTAAACTGCTATAGATCAATGTTTGCATGTGGATGAGCTAGCTTATGGTATCCTAGATTGCACTGCAGATTAATATTACTAAATACAACAAAGGAGTTAGTGGAGCTAGTTAGGTGATCGGCAGTATAGGTTTGGTTGATAGCCTATATGGCACTGGTGGTATCCTCCCAACTACCACATAAACAAATTCAATCGCATACACAGGTATGTGAAATAACTTGGTCAAACTCAAGTTTGATTGGTACCTTGTTCAAAAATCTTGTGAGATAAATGTACAATCTTGACTAGCTAGTTAAAGTGTCTGAGTCTCGGTAAAATCATAACTACATTCTAAAATAACTGTGGTACATTTTATTACTTACATCTCCATCAAAAAATACAAACAAAAATTACACCTCCAAAGTCATCTCACAAAACAATCACATAGCATAGAAAGCTAGTAAATCCTGTATATTCTATGGCACCACTGCCTGCATAACAATAAATCATTCCATCCATTCCATATGCATACATCTACCATCATAAAGTAGAAACATTCGCATTCACAATACCACATGCATACATCAACATAAATAAATGTGCATAAATAAACGATAAATCATGACAAGTGTATAATAAAAAAGAGAGTCATGTATATATATATATATATATAAAATACTCGCAGGCTACAATAAGTCAGTCCTCTGACCTCACAAAAAAAAATCAAAACTCAAAAACCCCAAGCCTAGGGAGTCGGCCACCATGATTACATAGTATCAGTGCGACTGGAACTACCCCTAGTGGTGTGGGTCCTATGGGACCTCTCAGGGTGGCTGCTGCCAGCCCCTACATCATGGCCACTAGCGCTACCCTCACCCAGTGGCCTACGACGAGAGGATGCTAAATGCTCAGTTTTGCTGTCTCTCGTATGGTGTAATAATCCACCTCTAGTGAGCTCAGGTAACTGCCCATCAAGGCGGATAATCTCAGCCTCCAACTCCACCCAAAACTGACCCACTCCACATCTCATCAGTGGTATGCAGCTAATGCTTCATCCCCCTACGCCAACTGAGCTTGAATGAGATCCCTCTCAATGTTGTGCTCCTCATCTCATCTCCATAGTAGCTCCTCCAATCATGCTATCTCAGTGCGATACCTAGCCTCCATGTCCCCTAGGACTGCCTAGGGCATGGTCATATTTGGGATGGTAGGCTGCTCCAACACCCACTGCTTCGGGACGTCCTATGTATCTGGCTATTCTGGAATCGCTAAATCATCCCTAGTCAAGTCGTCAACTTCCACCATATCTGCATCATTGAGCGGAGCCCCCAAATCCTCCCCTGGAGCCTTTGCACCCCCACCACCTACTGTTGTTGTATTTGGACCTCCTAGAGGCCCATCATCCTACCATCGCCACATCGTCCACCATTGGTCATACTCGACAGTCACCCCAACATTGTCCACATCAGGCACATCAATCACTGCATCTAACTCCTCATCCAATGGCTCAATGATCGACCCAGGCCAGAGTCCTCTCATCGCCCCGACGCCGATAGATCAAGGGCTCACCAGGAAATCCCTGGTGCACCCCAAACTATCAAGTCACCCGAACATATAGGAAGTACTCCTACTCGGTCTTGTACTGCCCAATCAACCACCTCCCCTTGTGCACCTGTCGGAGCCACTCCTTAGCCTCATGCCAAGCTAGATAGTCTTGGTATGGCCGCCAGAACATCTCCCCTAGAGTAATATGCAAGATGGCATCAACATAGTGCCCTATGAAACCTGCCCACCGTTGACTCTGCCCCTGCTCCTCGTACCTCTACCATAGAGTAGCATAGCCAATCTCCCTATCCACCATCTCCCCTCGAGTGATCCAAGGCAACCCATACGGCTGCTCCATAGCTATGTGCTACCACCCCCAACACTACAACAGATAGCTACACCCAATCCCCTTCTACCTCCGACAACAAACCTCGTACAGATCATCATATAACTGTGCCAGTAGCATCTAACCCCACCTCATAATTAGTGGTGCTGCTATCAGACACTCCACTATTCTGAACACTACCTCAAGCAGGTTCCAAGGGAACCTCACACCTGAGGAGTCAAGAAGCAGCATGTTGGAGATGAGGGTCATAAGCAATGTATGCCTCACCCCCAACATGCCCTTCTCAAACCACCACCTCACCAGAATCTTGCCAATTATGCAGTCCCCCTTTGCCCTCTCCATCGCCCCATCCACCACCATATTTGCCACATGCCCAAAGCACCATGTCATCACCGTCGTTCGTTGATCACAAGGAGTCATCTGAATGGGCAGCCCGTCTATCGAAATCCACAGAATCTGATACATGTCCTCCAGAGTCATTGTCATCTCCCCTATTGGGAGATGAAACGTGTTGGTGTGGGGATCCCAAAAATTGATCAGGGCAGTCAGATATGCCCGATCCCCCACCACAAGCTCCAGCCACGTCACCTGCTTGAGCCCAAGGGCATCAAGCCACTCCTAGTCCGCCATAGTCAACGCATCTTATGCATCAGAAAATACCGTCGACTGATGGTACCGACTCTTCACAACCTGAAAAACAAAAACAACACAAAAACATTAAAACATGACAACAAAAATAAACTGTACAACAACATTAACAAAATGTACAACAATATATACAAAAATAAAAAAAAATTGCACCAATAACAAAACTGTATTTAAGGTTTCTACCTTAATTTCAAAATGTACAACAAAACATTCTAAAACTCAAACAAAAGTACAGACAAACAAAATACAAAAAAATTGTACAACAAAAAAAACAAATCTATGCACAAAGAACAAAAACAAAATAAAAAAACAATTAAACTAGGGTTTTGATCTTAGTTTAAACAAAACAAACAAAAAAAAATTAACCTAGGGTTTTAACCTTACTTTAAACGAAAATAAAAAATAAAAAACAACAAAAACCTAGGGTTTTCATCCTAGTCTAAACTAAATAAAAAACAATTAAAATAGGATTTTGATCTTAGTTTAAACAAAACAAAACAAAAAAAAATTTAACCTAGGGTTTTAACCTTAGTTTAAACGAAAAAACAAATAAAAAACAACAAAAACCTAGGGTTTTCATCCTAGTCTAAACAAAAAAAAAAAAATTAAACTAGGGTTTTGATCTTAGTTTAAACAAAAAATAAAATAAAACAAATTTTAACCTAGGGTTATAACCTTAGTTTAAACAAAAAACAAATAAAAAACAACAAAAACCTAGGGTTTTCATCCTAGTCTAAACAAAAAAAAAAAACAAAAAAAAAAACAATTAAACTAGGGTTTTGATCTTAGTTTAAACAAAAAAAACAAAACAAATTTTAACCTATTGTTTTAACCTAGTTTAAACGAAAAAACAAATAAAAAACAACAAAACCTAGGGTTTTCATCCTAGTCTAAAAAAAAAAAAAAAAACAATTAAACTAGGGTTTTGATCTTAGTTTAAATAAAACAAATTTTAACCTAGGGTTTTAACCTTAGTTTAAACGAAAAAACAAATAAAAAATAACAAAATCCTAGGGTTTTCATCCTAGTTTAAACAAAAAAAAAAAATTAAACTAGGGTTTTGATCTTAGTTTAAACAAAAAAAACAACAAAACAAATTTTAACCTAGGGTTTTAACCTTAGTTTAAACGAAAAAAACAAATAAAAAACAACAAAAACCTAGTGTTTTCATCCTAGTCTAAACAGAAAAAACAAAATACAAAACAAATTTTAAACTAGGGTCTTAACCTTAGTCAAAACAAAAACATATTAAAAAAAAAACAAAAAATCAAATAATCAAATAAACAACACAAAAAATACAAAATTTACACTAGGGTTTTAATCTTAGTCTAAACGAAAAAAATAAATAAATCAAACCAACAAAAATTCAAACTAGGGTTTTTTTTTAACCTTATTATGAACAAAAAACAAAACAAATAAAACTTTAACCTAGGTTTTTAACCTTAGTTTAAACAGAAAAACGAAATACAAAATAAATTAATTACGGTTATCTACTGTAAAATAAAAACAAACAAAATAAAGAGGAGCACCTACTGGTCTTGCCTCGGATTCGCCACTCGAAGATCCGGTTCGTGCACTCATGGTATCCGCAAAATCTCGATAGTGCTCTGCTACGTAGACTCGAACTCCTCCTCACAGCTCCAAATCGCCAAAAAAAACAATTGCAAATGAGCCCAAAACCTAGTTTTGGCCCTTATATAGGCTCTTAGGCCTGTAATCGTTCCACCTTGGGACGATCGCTCTAGTTAGCACTCGTCCCACCCTGGGAAAATTACAAACCTAGTATTCATCCCACCCTGGGACGATTACAGAGCAAGAAAATAAAAAACAACCAAAACTCCATCCAAAATGCACCAAAAACAACAATAAAACTGCCGAACAAAAGCACCTTTGCACCTACAATTTTTGGCATACAAAATCGATGTTGGGGTCACAAATTGTCACTATCCTACTCCCTAAGAAGGCTACCATAGCCGGACCACTCCACGAGAGGACGAATTTTCAACAATTTCATCGCCCAACGACATCAAAGAAAGGGTCAAAACCCACCAAAAAACATAATAAAATCGTCGAACAAAGGTGCATTTGCGCCTAACATTCATGGCATCCAAAACCGACATTGGGGTCACAAATTGTCATTATCATAATCCCTAAGAAGGCTACCATAGCCGGACCACTCCACGGGAGGACAAATTTTTGACAATTTCATCCCCAAAAGGCATCACAAAAAGGGTCAAAACCCACCAAAAACAGGTCCGATTGTTGGGAAACTGCATAAGCATTCAATGGAAAAAAACTGAATGCACCCTTACAAAAGTCATCTTGGGTCAAGCGACTCGTCGCTTTTCTCATTTCGATCATTCCCTCATCGATTCGTCGCTTGAGGGGGTAGTCACACTTAGTCACCAATCAACAAATACACACCCAATCAAGGAAACGACATGCATTCAAAGAATCATTGACAAATACAATCACGCTCCTGCTTGGGGTAGCAAACAAGCAATAATCACAAGCTGATCAAACACTTGGCATTCTAGAATCATGAGCTCAAGGTTCCCATAGACAAAAGGTTGGGCCCTTTGCCTATTCATGACTGAACAATGTCCAAGATCAAGTAACACCTCACTGAAAAAGGTTAACATTTGAATTAAGCTCCTTAGCTCGTCAGAAGCAAGGATTCAAGAATGCATGCCCTTTCCATACTTGGGGCATCAAAATTTGGTTAAGGTTATCTATTTTTGCTCAGCACTGCGCCACGCACAACACATCCCAAAAAGAGGCATCTGTAGACACCAAAATAGCACCAATCTGATTGTGTGGCTTCAAGCACTGACCTAATTGGCATACATAGCCCCTAGGGCAGCCCCTAAAGGTTAAACAGTGGTCCTAACCACTCCCAAAGTAGTTTTGGAAGGTCAGAAGTCAATTTGGCACCTTTCAAGCACCCTGCTCCTTACTCGTTCAACCCTGGGATGATTAGAATGCTATTCGCCCCACTCGAGGATGATTAGCAACAATCGCTCCAGGGTGGGGCGAATAGCAAGTTTGATGGGAAAAAAGTCAAACCTTAACAAATGGAAGACCAAATATGCCACTCAACTCCACCTTCCATGCATGGGAGTGTGAGTGATCATTTCAAAGCTCAAAGAGGCAGTCATAGAGGTAGTCATGGAGCCCTTAATCGGGAGGAATCTTCTCTCCCCTGACAAGGCATGATGGCCAAGTGGCACCCTTGCATGCACATTCAAAGTAGACATTCAGGTCTATAAAATGGTGAGTCTTCTCACCCCAAAAAAAGGATAGATGAGGAGCATTTGGAGCAACAGAGTATTGTCGAATTATACCCTCACCCCTCGTTTGTGCTTCCTACATCCTTGATATCTCTTTTGGAAGGGAGGTTATTAGGTGAACATTAGGAGCACAATCTGAGCCCAAAACCCAACAATTTGCCACAATACCACACCCAATATAATGACACAACCCCCTAGGAGGTTTTGGACCCATCCCAAGTGGATTGGTGCCAAAACCAAGCCCCAAACGACGGGTGTCCTGCCCCCGAGCGCCCCCTGCACTGCTGCAGTCCTAATCGCCCCACCCCAGAGTGATTAGAAATCCATAGCATATTTCTTCACTGTTTCTTTTGCATCATGTTTTTTGTGTTCCATATATTATGTAGTTAAAATTTCATTCCATTCTGATAAGTTTTGACTGTGTTTTCAATGTTTTATGCTTTCACTAACATACAGGGAGTGCCTTCAGATACAGGGTGATCGGGGCAGAATCTGTGAAATCCAACCTTCTAGGTCATCTCAAAATTCCCTATTTTGCATAACCCCAAGTATGCAGGTGTTTTGGAGATCTTTGGATGGGACATTTGGAGGTCACTTTCGGACATTTTATGACAGTCCTAATCGTCCCACCTCGGAGCGATTAGAAATCTACAACAGATTTCTTGACTGTTCCTTTTGCAGTGTGTTCATGATGATGTTTACATGATTTTTTTCAAGTTTCATCTTATTTTGATATGTTTTGATCAATGTTTTAATTATTTCATGTATGCATTAATCGGAGGCCTTGGGGATTGCATGTTTCCCTCCATCCGCATGTGCTATTAATCATTTTTTGTTTCTATGAATGTAGGATCTCAACATTGGAGGGGCAGCAAGGAACTATAGATGCACTCATGCAAGCGACGGTGATGTTTGGCCCGCCCATTTCAAATGTGGGCACGTGGAAGATCTCGAAGGGAATGTATCATCCATTGGTGTAACAATTTTATCGAACGCTCCTAGCCCTTGAAATGGGGGAGACGTATTGTAACCTGATCTCAAGAAAAATCAATAAAAGAGGCTGCACTTTACTTTTGCTTTACATCTTGTTTCATTCCGTTCTTTTTCCCCTTTTCATGCACCTGAGTTCTTTGTTCATTCGTAGGACTTAGCGTTACCTCTGCTTTTGTTTGCATTGCATCCGGTATGCAATTGCTTTCGTATCCAGGTTCTTTTAGGATGATTGCTTCCACACTTTATAATCCCTCCATCATTCAAAATCCCCATAATATCATCAAATAGGTTGATCGTAACAGTGAAACTTAAGCCTCAAAAAATAATATGACCTCCATTCCACATGTGGAAACATTTGAGGGATAGGTCAGGGTCGTGGCCTTGGAACAACTAAAGGAAATTAAATAAATCATGATCACAAAAAATATCCTTGATTAATGTAATCAAGTGGATGGTGGTAGGTTCGATTTTATCCATTGAAGCAGGATTAGACCAAAGGGGGAACAAATAGGGGAGCACACAAGAGTAAAAGTACAATGGTAGGGAAAACACATCTCAATGAGATGATAATGCATGATTAAAAATAAATGGGAGGATGACTCGACCCAAATCCACTAACGACAGTGGCACAAAACATGTGCATCATGCTTCAGAAAAGCATATGATATGATTGAAGGGAAAGTGGAAACTATTGGTAAGATCAGGTTGACACTAGCAGCATCCCAATTGGAAGGTCTGACCACAAAACAAGGGGCTCCAGGCAAAGGAAAAACTTCAATTGATGGATGAGCACTAGATTTTGTGGAGAAGGTTTTCAATATTGTTGAAGGAGTGATCCACTAAAAGTTATGATGGTTAGACACATAGTTAAACAAGGTAGCCAGATGGTTATTGCTACGCTTCAAGGCACACTAATCAAAGGATGTGGGGGGATGTGAAATGTTCCATGAATAGAAATGAAGAAAGAGGACCAAACCACCACATTATTTGCCACCTAAGAGAGGATTGAATTAAAAACAAGGTGCTAACATGGAAAAATAGAGGGCCCCCATATATTCATCATCGCCTTGATCGTGGTTGCTCCCTATGATCCCACAAACCTTCATAGTGATAGGAGTGACCTATCTAGACACATGGTTGGCACTGAGGAGACTGTCATTCTAAAAATTTTCTTTAATTCTAGTAATCAACATGTGACATATCATCACCCACTAACCAACATCAATTTTTTTATTCATAATATCATCAACAACAAATATGTGAGAACTCCTATTAATTAAATTTACCTTAGAGTGACTAGGCAAGGAGTGGAGAGGATGCAAAATAGTCCATGTGGGATTCTTCCAAACAAATTGTATAATATTATTGTTCATGAGTTTCATGAACCTCAAGATCATTGATGATGTTGAGAGCAGAGGGAAAATCATTTTCCCACACAGTGAGAACCTAATCAAAAATACCCATGTTGGCTAGGAGATCGACCGCACGATTGCCCTCATGATAAACGTGATTGAAAGTAATGCTCATGAAGGATTGCATGAGCCACTTGATATCGAAGATCATATTCATGATATTCCAAGAAATAGACTAAGATCCTGAAAGAAAGCATTGGATGATGTTTTTGGAATCACCTTCAATTTCCACATTAGAGAACTGCATACTGTGAAGGAGGATAATACCTTGGTGAAGAGTCCTAGATTTTGCAAAATGACTAGACTGGTATCCCAATTTTTTTGCAAAGGCCAACATGATATTACCTGAGTGATCTCTGATAATTCCACTAGCTCCAATGGGTCCAGGATTACCATTGGTAGCTCTATAAAAATTCAACTTGAGAAAACCTCTAAGAGCAGGAGACCAAGAAGTCTGAGATTGATCCACCTTGGGAGGCTAGGAGTGAATGTGACAAGTGGATATATTGAGAGAAGAAACCAATAGTTCTTTAGTATGAGGTTCAACATCACTATCATGAACAATGTGTAGATTAAAGATACAACACCAAACAAAAGATAAAGAAATCACGATAAAAAGTAATGCAGAACATAGTTGTACAAAACAAACGATTTTTATTAATCAATGGAGTTTAGAAACTCCTTTTGAGTACAACGGGGCACTGTAACCCTTTTCGTGATACAAGATTACAATTTGTGCTAGGGTTCTCCGAAACCCTAGGCGGCACAATATGGTGGCGTCTCCGAAGAATGTATCCTTAACCTCAACGAGAATGAGTGGGCTTCGTTGTATCCTTTGGCTCGGACCACTCCGGCTTAAGCAGTTGCTATCATCCAATCAAATCTGCCATTAAAATCCTGCACACATTAAAACTACAAAAAGGTTAGAAACTAGTAAGAGGGCTCCACTTGTGTGAGCCCTCAAAAATAATCTAAAACCCTAGAAATGAAATAAATAGAATGCAGAATCTAACGACGGATTAATACATAAAAATATTACTTGCTTTAGAATCTATACCTCTTTTTAGTTAACGCGGCGAGACCAGGCGGCACCTGGAAGTGATGTAACTGTCAAATCGGCTACGAAAGGCGCCCTGGTGCGATCGTTGAACGCCCGCGTGCTTTTGGATCGGGGTTGCAGACGTCGGTCTGCGTCTGTGGCTGCGGGTAAACGCCCGCGGGCACTTGCGACAAGAATGGGGGATTCTACAGAATGTTGCGAAGGGATGGCGGCGAAGTTGGCGACGGATGCGGCGATGGATGCGACGAAAAGGGACGGCGATGGATGGGTAGGTTTAGTTGAAGAAGAGATAGATAGCGATAGATAACAAAAGAGAGATAGTAAAAGAGATAGGGTTTGAGCCATCAAGGTGACTCAATTTATAATCTACTCTTAGGGCACACTTTAGGGTTTTAACGACACTTTGAACGTGTGGCTAAGATTAAAGTGGATCCAAGGGTAGAGAATAAATCTAGGTTGTGAAACGGATTAAGATGGATGGACGGATGAGATTAAATGAAGGATGGATGGCTCAGATTAAATCACTTAAAGTATCTTATATATATATATTAAAATATATTAAAATATTAAAATATATATATAAATATTAATTTAAATAAATTTGGGAATGAAAAATGGCGGGAAAGGTGAAATTGGGCCAAATAATGGCGGGAAAAGGTGAAATTGGGCCAAATAATGGCGGGAAGGTGTGGATTTGGGCCAAATAATGGCGGGAAGGTGGATGAGCTGACACGTGGCTAACGAGGAAGGTATAGATGACTTACAAGTGGCTGGATTTTGGTGTCTACGGATGCCCCTTTTTGAGCTGCTTTGTGTGAAGACACAATGCGGCACAAAAACTTAAGACACTGAAAGTCTGGATCGGACGCAACTCTCTCTCAAGACTAAAGCACAACTTTGAAGACCAAAGAATAAAAGAATATTTAAAATTTTATCAGCTTACCCCCTCAATTGGCGAGCGAGAATGGTTCTCACAAGCCAATTGGAAGAAATTGGAAGAAAATGAACCGTTTTTGCCCCAACGGTGAAAAAAGGGGTTGGTGTATGAACCATCTGTTTATGTCCCAACGGGGAAAGGGGTTGGTGTACAAACCGAGAAAAGAATATGATTGAAGACGATATGAGTGATGTGAAAGATGGACCGTTTTATGCCCCAACGGTTATAAAGGGATTTTTGCCAAATTGTAAGTTCCATGATCATGTAAGATGAATTCCACTATAGGAAAATTAGAAATTGATAACGGATGCCCCAACTCCTGTGTGTGAGTCCATACTGTTAATGAAATTGCCTTGTTGGTGCCATTGATATGCAGAGATGAAAGATGCATGAAAAGAGTCCAGAACTCAGAGATGCTCCTAGTGACTGTATGGATAATTCCTCGGGTCGGAACCAATCAACCTAGGTAGCCTCAATCTCTAGCAAGACTCAAAATAATGATGATATTAAAGATTGTCCATGTTTAAGGCCCCATGAACTAGGCCATCAATGACAACTGTTGAGCAAATTAATCTTGGTATGAGGTCACTTGAAAAGTAGAATACCCAAAATTGATTTCCAATTTTCAAACAGTGAAATAGTTGATTATGATAAATGGTAGGTGTCCTTATGGTGGTTTAATCCTCTTATCGAATTGCATGGATTCAAATCGTTGCAATCGCCAAGGTGATAGAATATACCACTAGATACGAGGTTTACTTTAATTTGATTTGGCAAAAATATGCATGATGAAAGAAGAATGAATGAAATTGACGATAGATCAGAAGAATTGATGAATGTGGTTAATTTTGTGAAGGTTTTGAATATTTTTAACCCAATTTGTAAAACAATGATGAATGATGCGCTTTTTGAGCGAAATGACAAAATTTGTGTCTAAAGCTGTTGTAACCTTCACAAAATGTTTTATTATGATAAGAAGAATGGATGAATTGAATTTGATGAAATTTGAAGGAGGTAAGCTTCAATTTTGCAAGTTTTGTTCCTTTATTCAATACTGACACCAAACGCGGTCTGCATTTGTGGTTGGCAGAGACGCCCGTCGGTGTTTAGGCGCTCTGCAAACGCAGGACTACGTCTAAATGCGCCATGAAATGCCCCACTGCATTTCAGGGCGCCAAAACCAGCTATTTAAACAGTTTCAGCGAGAATTTCGCTCATTTGTGCGTTCGAGCTTGAGAGAAGTGCGTCTGAGGGAGTGGAGTGAAAGGTTTGTGTGGGAGCTATGGCGGAGATAGGAGCGGACGCGCCAGTGCAGCCAGTTGAGGTATTTGTTCATTTAAGCAAGTACTTATTATGTGTTTTTTTTTTTTTTTTTTTTTGGAAAAATTTGTAACAAATTTTTGTTTTGTTGTTTTGCAACTTAGGGTGTTAGAGGCACGACACCGATTCTCCCCTATCATTTCGGGGATGAGGAGGTCGTTGTCCCAGAGTAGGAGATATTGGAGGCGGTGGGACTAGCGGAGCCCGGTTGGAGGTAGTGGGTCTAGGCACACCACTAGGTCTAGGGCTCCTACTAGGTCTCAGGGGTCCTCTTTTGATGGTTAGCTTAGTGCTTAGATGCACTCTTTATGAGCCTTGGTGCTCTATTGTATTTTGTAGCCTTTTGGCATTCACTGTACGTTTTGACCTTTATACATATATATATATACATGGCTTTTATTTATTTGGTGTTTTACTCTCTTTTGTGTGAATGCCTATGTTTTTGTGATGCATGTTTTTATATGTTTTAATGTTTTTGATGCATATGTGATGGAATGGAATGCAAACTTATAGATGATTAATGCGAGACTAAGTATATAACATACAAATCTATGGATGATTAATGCAAGACTAAGTAAATGATATGAAATCTATGGATGATTAATGCAAGACTAAGTAAATGAAATATGCACTAAGAAGCACTCATATTTTTAGATAGTTAGATTTAGCCAATTGTTATCATAATTGTTTAATCAGGGGCACCGAACTTGGTGGCTTGTGAATGGATGACGTATGGAATGACATGAATATGGAAGAAGATATGGAGGGCGATATGGAAGAAGATATGGAGGAAGACTGTTTTACAAAGACTCAAACATGCTAGTGGTATCAAACAAACTTACTAATACTTCCTAATTCAACTAGGACCAAATGTGTGTGCATGCGAGTTCATTAACCAAATCAGAAGCATGGTAGTGACTCTAGGCAATCAAAAACCTGTGTGTGTGCAAGTGTGTTCATTAACCTCATCTTGCATAAATTAGGTAACCTTGTTATGGAGAAGACCCCGAAGCTAGTTTGTCCGTATGAGCATTCAGAGGTCTCTTTTTGAGGAGAGACATGTCGCCACGCAATGAGTATACTCCACTTGCCGAGTCAAGCGTCTATAGCCCCGGTGAAGGTTAACTCCATAGTCCATGTTGTTTTTGACCTTTGTAAGCCTTGGGGATGACTACCTATCCGTCTGATTGGACAAGTAGTACGATCCTTACAACTTATTTGGGATCTGTGGTGTGTGAAAAATGTTCATTTCCTTAGAGCTTTGGGGAATCGGATTCTCAACCGAAGTATGATGAGAATTTTACCCTATCCTTACTACTCTGTTTATATTTATATTTTGTGATTGCTTGTGATAGTGGTAAGAACCACTGTTTTATGGACTATGTTTGCATGATAGGACAAACGAGGATTACCCTTTTCACTTCAAGGCACAACCCAAGGATGGTGTTATCTCTCTTTGACACAAGATGTTTTTAAGATGTGAAAATGTGATAGGTTCAAGACCGCTTTTGAAATCATTTCCCAATACTCAAGATTTTATTTAGTGTAATTTGTGATATGGCCCTAGAGAACTTTGACATGCATTTCAAAGTTTGCTTAAAACACTAGGAATGGGTGAGTGATTGAAAACATTTTGGCAATGTAAATATGTGCAAATGGAAAATGGGTGTACGAATGACAATTCGGTTTGATGGATTTTATGAAGGTGCCCCTGATTAAGGCAACATGACTTTTGCTTGACCAAATTTTATATCCAAAAGATAGAATGGTCTCTAACATGATATGCAACTATGGCTGAAAATGAAATGTTATGGTTTTCAATGAGATGTATGCACATGAAATGCAATGTTTTTGAATGAGATGTATGCAACTAACAATGAAATGCAAATTCTTTTTATTTTATTTGTTTTTTTTTTTTTTTTTTTTTTTTGTTGTACAAGCCATGTATATATGTACATATAAAATTCAAACTATGCGTAGAATGCCCTCAAGTGTATAACATTAAGTGGTTCGGGTTCTTCCTCTCCCTCTAAACTGGCAAGTCTATAAGTTCCATTACCCACTCTTTCAGTGACCATATATGGACCTAACCAATTAGCCACGAATTTATCTCGAAGATGCGGCAATGCATTGGTGTTTTGTTGATTCTCTTTAAGGACAAGATCTCCTACTTGAAATTCTCTTAGATGAACTTTGGCATTGTAAGCACGTTTCAATCGGTCTTGATAAACTCGCAAATGCTCTAAAGCATTGATTCATTTTTCATCTATGAGTGTGAGTTGATCAAGACGTGCTTGTCTAGCAGTATCATCATCGATAAATTCCTGCAAAGAAATTCGCAAGGAAGGGATCTCGAGCTCAAGAGGCATGATTGCTTCAGCTCCATAGACCAAAGAAAATGGCGTTGCCCCAATGGGAGTTATGATGCTTGTTATGTAAGCCCATAATGCCAAGGGGATTTGTGTATGCCAATCTTTATGATTTTCTTTAACAAGTTTCTTAAGAATAGCAATTATGGTCTTATTGGAAGCTTCGGCTTGTCCATTGGCTTGTGGGTAGTAAGGAGTTGAGAAACTATGTTGGATATTATACTTTTCGCAAAGAGCTCGAACATCCTTATTCTTAAAAGACTTGCCGTTATCAGAAATGATTTTAGAGGGAATACCAAAACGACAAATGATATGGTGAAGTATAAACTCCACAATTCTAGGACCTGTCGTATTGGTTAGAGGAATAGCTTCAACCCACTTTGTGAAGTATTCAGTGGCTGTAATGATGAAAGTATGTTGTCTGAAGAGGCGGGTGAAATCTTGCCAATTAAATCGAGACCCCATTGTGAGAAGGGCCAAAGGCTTTGGATGGGTTGTAAAGCTTGTGATGGTATATGGGTTAAATTAGCGTGTTCTTGACACTTTTTACATTGTTTAACATATTTGCAACAATCTTGTTCCATAGTGGGCCAATAATACCCCATACGTAAAATACGCTTCGCAATGGCCATTCCACTAAAATGACCACCACAAGTACCATCATGGGCTTCAGCAATAGCTCTATGTGTTTCACATGCTTCTAGACAGCGGAGGAGTACTCCATCATATCCACGTTTATACAACACATCCCCCAAAAGAACAAAACGAGCTGCCTTTTGCTTAAAACAGCGGCGGGCGATTCGAGACAAATCAGATGGGAGTGTTCCAAACTTGAGGAAGGCTACTATCTCACTAGACCAAGGCTCATATGGATCCGAATGGATAAAGCAAACATCTTTTTCATCCTTAGACTCAGCACGGACAATTGCGAGACTTAGAGATTGTGGAAATGATTAGGGGTTGTACCTCTCCAAGGGAGTCCTTTGGAATCAATGATCCAAGAGAGGCCATGGCATCCGCAAATCTATTAGTCGAGCGAGGCAAACTAGTGATCTCATACCAATCAAACTTAGAGAGCAACTTCATTGCTACATCATGATAAAGCTTAATGGTAGGTTCTTTGGCTTGGTATTCTCCTGTAATTTGTTTAACCACGAGTTGAGAATCCCCAAATATCCGAATACGCTTAATGCTCATAGCTATGGCTGATTGAAGACCTAAAATTAAGGCTTCATACTCTGTTGTATTATTGGTGCATTGGAAGTCTAGTTTGAATGATAAAGGGATGGGAATCCCTTGAGGTGTATGAAACACAACTCCGAGCACCTTGACCTTTCGCGCACTTAGAGCCATCAAAGAATAGCGTGATGTCAACATCTTCCTCCGGAATGATGTCCTCTTCTTGTTCGGTGATAGCAAATACCGAATCATCCGGGAGCTCAATAATCAAAGGATGATCACTAGGTAGTGGAGCTTCCGCAAGTTGATCGGCTATAACTTGACCTTTAACGGATTTTTGGCTAATGAATTCAAGATCGAATTCGGTAAGCAACATTATCCATTTAGCGGTACGAGTGTTATTATAAGTGCGAGACATCATATAACGCTGAGGGTTTTCTCTAGCTATGACATATGTTGTATGGCTAAGCATATAATGACGAAGTTTCTTAGTGGCAAAAACCATTGCTAAGCACAACTTTTCCACATAAGCATATCGGGTTTCATAGCTTACCAATGTTCGACTAATATAATAGACAGCTTGCTCACGATTTTGTTCATTCTTTTGTGCAAGCATTGTCCCTAAGGCAAAGTCCGTTCTTTGAGATATAAAGATTGAAAGGGACCCCTGGACGAGGCGGAGCTAAGGCGGCGGAGATGCTAAGTCTTGCTTGATGTCATCAAAGGCTTTATGACACTCATCTGTCCATGAAAATTGTACCCCCTTTTGTAGTAGGTGGCAAAATGGCCTACATTTATCAGAAAGTTGTGCAATAAAGCGACGGATTGAATTAATCTTTCCTTGCAGACTACGCAACTCCTTCAAATTAGTTGGGGGACACATTTCCATAATGGCTTTGACCTTGTTTGGGTCCACCTCAATACCTCGTTTAGAGATAATAAAACCTAGGAGTTTGCATGAGGTAACACCAAAGACACATTTCTTAGGGTTCAACCTTACTTTATGCTCTAGAAGTCTATCAAAAACTTTTTCCAATACATCAAAATGCTCTTGTCGAGTTTTAGATTTTGCCAATAAATCATCCACATAATCTTCGATAATCTTATGCATATAATCATGGAAAATATAAGTCATGGCTCGTTGATAGGTTGCACCTGCGTTCTTAAGGCCAAAGGGCATCACCCTGTAACAAAAAGTTCCCCAAGGTGTGGTAAATGTTGTTTTGTGTTGATCTTCAGGGTTTATTCGAATATGGTTGTATCCTGAAAATCCATCCATGAACGAAAGCATTTCATGACCAGCGCAGGTGTCGACAAGAGTATCAATGTTTGGAAGAGGAAAGTCATCCTTAGGACACGCTTTATTTAGATCTCGAAAATCGGTGCAAACACGTATCCCCCGTTAGGCTTGCGAACGGGTACCATGTTAGAAAGCCACTCAGGATAATCAATCGGGACGACAAATTTAACATCCAGAAGTTTTTGAATCTCCGATTTAACTATGAGGGCCACGGTAGGATGCATTTTCCTAAGTTTCTGTTTGACTGGTTTAGCATCTTTTTGTAAGGTGAGGTTATGGACAACCAAATTAGGGTCTAGGCCTGGCATGTCTTTGTAAGACCATGCAAATATCTCCTTCTTCCGCTTGAGTAGAGCAATCATTTGCTCTTGTTCCTCTGATGATAGACTTTTAGCCAGTTTCACAATTTGGGTGCCATCTTGGTATGTACTAAGGTCTACATCGATAGTTTCTTCAATAGACATGTGGGAACCTTCCTCAAGGTGATGGGGAGTAGGGATCGGATTTATGTCATCTAAAATGTCATCAAGCTCCTGTGCCTTGCTCTCGTCTATGTCTGCTGGAAGACCTCCGGCTTAGAAGATGAAGGTGAATGTGGAGGTGAAGGAGGAATGTAGTTGGCGGAAGCCCTTAACAATTCCTCGGAAAGGATGAACTCCGAAATAGATGGAGGGGATGAAATCCGATCCATGTCAATCAGGCTTGGGTTGATCGGGATTGGCTTATCCGGATCATATGGATTATGGAGTGGGGTGAATAAGTCTTCAAAATTCATTGTCGACTTATGGAAGAAAGGATGGGCGGAATGGAAGGGAAAACCGGTGAAGACCTCGGAAGACCTGAGATGCAAAACAACATAGTTTTTGAGTTTTTTTTTTTTTTTGTAGTTTGAGTTTTTTTTTTTTTTTTGTAGTGGTGAAAACCACTATTAACACATACATAAAGCAATAAAGTATTTTTATATATTTTGATTTTTTTTTTTTTTGAAATTTTCTGATTTTTTTTTTTTTTGGTAGTGGTGAAAACCACTATTTTAGTATATACATATAATACGGGTTTGGATTATGGCTTATGGATGTGGCGGAGGGGGTGGTTCACCTCGTTCTTGTGGAAGAAGCAAGCGAAAGATGGCCTCTTGGAGAGGGAACAATTGGAGATAAAACTCGTCTTGTTTAGTGAGGGGAACAATGGGCGCCGACTCTTCTTCGGATTCATCACCATTTGACATGACGTCAAATTCTTCATAGGCTTCATCTTCGGATTCGTCGGGGTGGAGGATTTCTTCTTCTGAATTAAGATTAATGCTTTGAAAAGCTCGTTCAAAAGAAGAAAGGGATGGAAGTGGTTGGTAGCCAAGACCAAAACGCTCAGTGGGTCTATGATATGGCATATCGATGCGTTCAGTTACCCCTTGCTCGTATCGACCTAGGCCAAATTGCTGCCAATTATGTCTGTGGAAATAGCGAGAGGGAAAACCCTCCATCCTTTTGATATTGGCGAGGGACTGGATGCTTAGGTTCTAGTATGGTGGTAGGACTAGAAGATGACTCTATTCCCCCATATACAAAATTAATGGAATTTGGCATAGAACCCATGTTATAAACCGATCCAATGGATAAATGTTGGTCATGTGGACGACCAAAATCTTTAACTGTTTGCACATTGAACGGTGTGATGTGGACATCTTGGATGGCATACTCACCAATACCTGCATCGGTGAGATGGACCTTGACTTGGGAGGGAGATGGACTAGATGATGGAATAGAAGAATGTGGGATAGAAGAATTGGAAGGATTTGGTTGGGTTGATGCTTCACTAACTTGTGAAACATCGGCTGGTGATGGTTGGGAAGATGGAGGAATAATAGGTGATGTTGAAGAAGGTGTAGAAGAAGGGGGTAATGACGTGGAAAGAGATGATTGGTCATGGCCACATGTGCATGTGGTCAGTGATGAAGAAGAAGGAAGATTAGGAGATGAAGAAAGTGGTGAATGAGATGGAATAGCGGAAGAGGAAGATGGTTGCGATATGATGGGTAGCTCCTCGGGAATGGGAGCTTTAGAAGAAGATGGTATAGAAGAAGTAGATGGGGTCAAGAAAAGATGAGTGGATGGCAACACAATCTCATAAGGATTTGAGACATAGTTGCAATGTTTGAAGGGTTCAATGTCAGCGGGTACACAATGAACCTGTCCCTCATATACATACTTGAGACATTGATGCGGTATAGAAGGGACACATCTCATCTCCCTAAGCCAAGGCCGTCCAAGCAATACATTGTATGCCATGGACCCTTCCAAGATGTGAAACAAGGTATGCAAAGTTCGGGCCCCTACCTCAATGGGCAAGATAACCGTGCCAACCAGGGAAGATAAAGCATCATTGAATGCTTTAAGAGTAAAAGTCGACTTTGTGATAAGGGATGGCGACGGCTTTAGATGACTCAACGTCGATGTTGTAATGATATTGATTGAGGAGCCGGTGTCAATTAAGACTCTCTTGAATGGCTTGTGATCGATCTTGGCCATGATATGCAGTGGAGGATCTATACTTTATGTTGACATAGGTTTGATTTCAAAATCATAGAAAGTGATGGAGGGCTCCATGCATGTTTGAATACTCCCCACAAAGTTGTTGAAGGCATTAGTATCTTGAGTTTGAAGCTCGATTGACTTTAATATTTCCATTAATGCCTCTCTATGCGGGGGAGATTGTTGAATGAGGTCATAGATCGATAACTTGGCAGAAGCCATTTTTAAAGCTGGTAGTTAACCGGCTACTCAATGACATGATGGGTCGTTGGCGTTGAGTAGAATGATTTAGCGGTTGTTGAGAAGTACTAGCACGTCGTTGGGTCACTTGTTACACGAGGTGGATTGGGGGTTTGTACAGGTGGCTGTGGTTCAGCCTGATTTGGTTGGTTCGCCCTTTGACCCCGGGTTACTACGTTAATAGTACCCACAAAACCTTGGTATTGTTGTACATGGTTGACTTGATTAGGAGGAGTTACATGAGTTACTCCCCATGAAGTTGTTGGAGCTTCCTCCCGATGTGGAAGGGGTGTTTGAAATATACCAAGATTTTGATTTTGTTGGGCTAAGGGGCTATCCAATTTAATGGCTCCAATCTCAATAAGATCTTGGATCACATGTTTGAAAGCTTTACAATTATTGATATCGTGCCCATTTTGCCTATGATAAGGACAAAATAGGTACTCCTTGTAATACTTCCCCCTTCTAGATGGTTCTAAAGGTTTAAACTCGGGTAAAGTTAAGCGATTTGTGCTATATAACTTGTTGAATATGACCGCATATGGTTCATCTAAAGGTGTGATCTGTCGCTTGGGACGATTGTTTTGCCAAGGTCGAGTTTCCATGGTTGGCTCGGTATTGTGAGCTGGTTGAGGAGGGGCGGGTACCGCATGATAAGCAATTGGTTGCGGTTGACTTTGCATTACTTGTTGTTGTTGAGCCATTACGGGCTGACTCGCCACCACTTGATTAACTTGGTTAACATTTGAGGTTGTACTAGCCTTGTGTTTGTTTGTTTTGGCCATAATTATTATTTCGTTGTTGGCCCTTTTGTTGCCATTCTTTTCTACGGGGTTTTAAAACACCCTCTTGGACTTTAATGTCTTCTATGATACTTGCTTGGGCCAAAGCCTCTTCAAAAGTCTGTATTGTTGTAATTGGAGTAACCAAGAGATAGGTTTTAGACAACTGTGGGTGAACATTTTGGTTAACTCCTCCATTGGTAGGGAGAATGGCGGTTTATTAATGATAGCCCTCCAACGGTTTCCAAAGTCATAAACAGTCTCATCGTCATGTTGCTTGAGCTTGTATAAGTCGGACAATGAGACTTTCCTTTGTACATTTAGGGAGAATCGTTCTAAAAATAGATTAATCAATTGTTCGTAAGCATAAATGCTATGGTGAGCTAAATGATTGTACCATTGTACAACATCTCCCCCTAATGTATGAGGAAAAGTTCTGAGCATAAGAGCGTCATTATTTTGGATTCTAAAGCGAGCATGCATGAATGAGCTCACATGTTCATGAGGATCCTCGGTTCCTCGAAATTTGTCAAACTTCGGTAATGTGAAATCGGTCGGATATGGCGGTGAAGGTACCGAAGGATGAATTGGTTGATTGATCAACGACCTTAGCGTAGGTTTCGACTAGATGAGCCGGGCATGTTGAGCATAAGGTTGTCAATCTGTTGTTGTATCGCATGGAGTCGAGAATCTTCATGAAAATTTTGACTCGTTTGATGATTATGAGGATGCAATGGAGGAGTGGAAAAATGATGAGATGGGATGAAATTGCCTGGATTAGGCGGTGTGGAATGGACAGGTTGTTGGTATGGATGATACCGAAAAGAAGGTGATTGGTTTGAATGATGAGCTGGACTGGGTTGGGAGAAAGGTGGGGTAGGAATGGACACCACCGAAGATTGGGATACCCAGGTGGGGCCTGAGCTAAGAAAAGCTGGCTGGGTAGAAATTGGTTGAGGTGTAGGATTTACTACGACAGGTGGTTGAGCATTTTGTTGTTGTTGTTGTTGAAGCAACTTGTCGAGGTACTCCCTAACCTTATTAATCTCTAACCCAAGGGAGGTGGGATGATTGGATGAAGGTGGAGGGCGGTGCCATGGTAGTCACGAGAGGCGCATAGCGGGGGCAATGAAGGTGGCTGAAGTAGGCGGTACACGGGAAGAAACAGATAGGCTGTGCCCCGGGTAGGGTGAAACCATAAATGGTTTGGGAAGAAGAGGGTTGAAATTGGTCATGGCTAGAGGAGGTTCCACCGGCCTCATAGAGAGAATTGGTGTACACCGGGGTAAATGGAGGAGAAAGTGGTCGGGAAGACACTACATTTGTCTCCAAAGGAGGACAATTGAGCATATGGGAAGATGTTGGAGATGAAGCCGGCTGAGCGAGATACCACATTAGCCTCAAAAAAAGGGTTAGTGTAGACCTGAGTGAAACCGGCGGGTATGGTTGATGCAATATCCTGTTGAAAAATAGAATCTTGCATAGGGGAATCTTGGATTGGCTCAAGGACATAGCCAGTGCCATCTCTTAAGTGAGTTTGCACTTGGGCCATATCAATGTGGGTAATATGGCGGGGAATTGTCTTCCTCCATGGGCATGGCCATGTGATAGACGGTAGAAGGACGTGAAAGACACTGCGAGCGAACACTCCTGAAATTCACTAGGATAAGTGGCTATGTTGGTGGTGGGGATGTTATGTGAATTACCCATTTGATTATTTAGATTTAACATTTTAGATTGATTCCTTGTTAAGACCATGAAGCAATAAATCTAAACAAATTCAGAAAAGAAGAATGCAAAACTTGAATGATAAATTTACACTAAAGAAATTATCAGAAAACAGTCACAACCTAGGTTTCAACCAATGTGTCTTACTGCGGTTAATTAATTATTTTATGATCTTAATCTGTAGTAAATTTTAAGTGTCCGGTTTATGAGTTTTGCATGTGATCTAATCTTGAATTATTCACAAAAAAGGTAAAAACTATGGCTAGGAAAGGACAACGAGATTCTTACTTGGTGATGAAATCCAGCAAGTTTGCTCGGGGGTGACCTATGGTGTCTGAGGCGGAAGTTTAATGGATGGAGATGAATTCCACCGTCACTAAACTTCAAGCAATACACAGTGATGAAATCCGAGATATTCTTGTTTTAAATGCAATATGAAATGCGGTGAATTTTATTTTAAGTGTTTTAGTTGTCTAATGTATAGATACAAAGCTATAAATCAAAAGTTCTAATGATCTAAGCAAGAGGCCACTGAAAACATGCCATTTCCTCCGAAGAAGTGGAGTACACCGTTTAAAACCCCACTGCCTACCAATGATATCGAGATATCAAAGGAGCAACCGGAAGGTTCGTCCACTTCTCTGCTGGAATCACCCAATGGCGGGAGTACTATTGACATCCAATCAATAGTCCTACTTAGATAACTAAAACATATAATTCTTAGCTATTATAATATGCAGCTAGGTATGCAATTTTTTTTTTTTATGCAAGCAACAACCAATAATGCAATGAAAAAAATGTAAAAAAATGTAACTAAAAATAACTGTTCTTTTCCAGTTACTTAGTTTTTGTTCATTTTAAAGTAATGATCTGAAAAAGAAACAGAATACGACAGAAAAACCAAAAACGTAAAAAGTACGAGTTTAACAAAAAAAAAAAATGCACTTACTCGGAAGCCTACGCTTTCTTTGTGAAACTGCCTTCAAACGCCCAAGGGAGTCTGCGTAGGCTGAAACGCCCCTCTGCATTTCGGATCGGACTTCCAGACGCCGCTCTGCGTCTGCTGCGTTTTTGCAAACTCCTCAGAAACCCTAGTTCGCTGGAACAAGAATTTCACGATTTCTGGAACCTGCAAAATAAAACAAAAACAGGAATAGATCAGTAAAGCAAGTATTAAAAACATGAAACCCTAGGGGGTCCCACCGTGATCGCCATTTGTAGATTAAAGATACAACGCCAAACAAAAGATAAAGAAATCACGATAAAAAGTAATGCGAAACACAGTTGTACAAAACAAACGATTTTTATTAATCAATGGAGTTTAGAAACTCCTTTTGAGTACAACGGGGCACTGTAACCCTTTTCGTGATACAAGATTACAATTTGTGCTAGGGTTCTCCGAAACCCTAGGCGGCACAATATGGTGGCGTCTCCGAAGAATGTATCCTTAACCTCAACGAGAATGAGTGGGCTTCGTTGTATCCTTTGGCTCGGACCACTCCGGCTTAGCATTTGCTATCATCCAATCAAATCTGCCATTAAAATCCTGCACACATTAAAACTACAAAAAGGTTAGAAACTAGTAAGAGGGCTCCACTTGTGTGAGCCCTCAAAAATAGTCTAAAACCCTAGAAATGAAATAAATAGAATGCAGAATCTAACGACGGATTAATACATAAAAATATTACTTGCTTTAGAATCTATACCTCTTTTTACGTTAACGCGGCGAGACCAGGCGGCACCTGGAAGTGATGTAACTATCAAATCGGCTGCGGAAGGCGCCCTGGTGCGATCGTTGAACGCCTGCGTGCTTCTGGATCGGGGTTGCAGACGCCGGTCTGCGTCTGTGGCTGCGGGTAAACGCCCGCGGGCACTTGCGACAAGAATGGGGGATTCTGCAGAATGCTGCAGAAGGGATGGCGGCGAAGTTGGCGACGGATGCGGCGATGGATGCGACGAAAAGGGACGGCGATGGATGGGTAGGTTTAGTGAAGAAGAGATAGATAGCGATAGATAACAAAAGAGAGATAGTAAAAGAGATAGGGTTTGAGCCATCAAGGTGACTCAATTTATAATCTACTCTTAGGGCACACTTTAGGGTTTTAACGACACTTTGAACGTGTGGCTAAGATTAAAGTGGATCCAAGGGTAGAGAATAAATCTAGGTTGTGAAACGGATTAAGATGGATGGACGGATGAGATTAAATGAAGGATGGACGGCTCAGATTAAATCACTTAAAGTATCTTTATATATATATTAAAATATATTAAAATATTAAAATATATATATAAATATTAATTTAAATAAATTTGGGAATGAAAAATGGCGGGAAAGGTGAAATTGGGCCAAATAATGGCGGGAAAAGGTGAAATTGGGCCAAATAATGGCGGGAAGGTGTGGATTTGGGCCAAATAATGGCGGGAAGGTGGATGACTGACACGTGGCTAACAGGAAGGTATAGATGACTTACAAGTGGCTGGATTTTGGTGTCTACACAATGATAGAAAAATTCTCTATAGTAGCATGGATGATTCTGGTAAGTATGTGGTGAACGTCATGAGAAGAATCATTGAAAGCACAGGAATTACGCTCACACCACACCTCCCACAAGAAGTGGGGAAGACAAAAAAACCAAAAAGTTTTGAGATGATAATATTTGAATATATTGGGCCACTGAACACATAGGTCATCAAGGAAAGTGGGCAGGACCCAGGAAATACCAACAAAGTAGAACAAATATGACAGGATGGAATGGGAGAAGGGGTAAGATAGGAAGAGATGATGGGTCAATTCACAATCCTAGATACATAGGTACCAATGATTGGGGAAGGAAAATCCATGATAATAGAGGTTCAGGAGGGTATGGATCTTATCCTGGAAGGCAAGCTAGAAGAATAAACTCACTTTGGGAGAGATATTTTTTCTAGATGAGCGAGGAGGGAAACAAAGGTGGGGACTGGTCTTTAGTGAGGGAGTAGGCATACTTGACAGTGAACAGACCATAGGAAGTAGGAGCCCATAAGATAACATCCTTAAGGGAAGAGTAGGAATGACATAAAGATGTAGCAAATTGGATAGAATGGAAGTAACAAGACACTGATCACTATGTAGACCATCAATAGGAAACACTTTCTAGGAATTCTTATTATTTTCAATAAAATGATATACCTTGGATCCAAAGATGATTTATGTGATAGGTTTCAAGCAGACGAGGTTTGCATGATCCTTCAAGGGTTGGTATTCAATCTAAAGGTCTTTCTAGAATCTAATTTTAGCACCATTACCTAATCTCCAGCATATGCGTTTCTTGAGAATCTCCCTTGACTTGAGAATGGAATTCCAAGCTTTTGAATTGGAAATGGGAAATGGGTCCTCCAAAGAATTTCTATCATGCCATTGATAATTTTGCTTTTATGATGGAGACCCATAAGGAATTATCGCTTGTAATGACTCTCCATCCTTGCTTGGTTATGGGATCCATGTTCATATTGTGGACACTCCAGAGCCTAATACCTCCATGATCCTTTCAGGAGTAGACCTAATCCCAAGCGACCAAGTGAATACGATGCTTCAGTTCTACCAAAACAGAGGAAATTTCTTTGAAGTTGCTCAATTTTATTGTAAACTTCCACTGGTATATGAAATATGGAGAGGAAAAAAATAGGTATGCTTTGGAGGGTGGGTTTAACAAGAGTGGACTTACCAGATTGGATTAGAAGGTTTCCTTTCCAACTGGACAATTTATTCTAAATACGATCAATGATAAAGTTCCATAGAGAATTTTTTGAGGGGCCAGGGAAAATAGGGAAACCTAAATAAGTGGTTGGGAGCTCAACGATGGTGCAATCTAGGATGGTAGAAATGTGTGCTTTGCATCTAGTAGATATGTTAATGAAGTAAATATTAATTTTATTGACATTGAATTTTTGACTAGCAACAACCTCAAATGAAAGGAAAATCTATTTAATGGACTAGGCTTGGGGAACAAAGGTAAGGGTGGCCATAATAGTATCATAAAAAAACTACTCATGGAAAATGGGTTGAATGGAGGAGGAAGGTTTAAACCTAGAGATATTACCTTTGGAAAAAGCAAAAGTGAGGATTATACCTAAAGCTTCAACAACTATGATGAAGAGAAAGGGTAAGAGAAGGGCACCCTGTCTCAGCCCTTTGAAGCACTTGAAATTCCCCATAGGAGAACCAATGTCTAGAATAGAAACATTGGTAGTAGAGATACATTCCTTGATGAGAACAATCCACTTAGGATGAAAGTTGAACCTGGATAGGACAAAGAAAAGGAAGCTCTAGGAGACTCTGTCAAAAGCCTTATTCATATCGAGCTTAAGGAAGAACCTAGCCTTGCCACTCTTAGACATAGAATGAATGATTTCATGGATGGTGATGATATTGTCTATTATAAGCCTCCCTTGGACATAGCTTCCTTGATTAGGGGCAATGTTGTGGGGGAGAATGATTTTGAGCCTGTTGGCAAGGTATTTGGTGAGGATTTTGTAAAGGACATTACAGAGGCTGATAAGGCAAAAATAAGTGATATTATGGGCCTTTTTAACCTTAGGAATGAGGTCCAAGAAGGTAGAGTTGACATCTCTGAGAATATATTTGTTCTGATGCATGTACTAGATTATAGAAACAACATACTCACCCACAATATCCCATAAGCATTGGAATAAAATAGGAGGGAAGCCATCAGGACCAAGGGCTTTCCCACATTGCATGGAGAAAATAGTAGAACATATTTCTTTAGATGCAAGTGGATTGGTCAACCTTAGGTTTTGGTCCACCATGACAAGCCTAGGGATATTCTGAAGGAGGGCCTCGGAAGTTTGGAAGTTTTAATATTAAGTTTTAAATAAATCTATTCTTTTTCATATTCTATTAACAACTTTGACTTTTAGAGTTAATGTTTCATGTGTTATACTCTAATTAGCTAGGTAACACCTTTAAATTTCATGTAAAATTGTTAATTTTTCATGAGAGAAGAAAAACTCTAATGTTTTCGATATAGAAGATTTTAATATTTTAAAAAGAAAGTTGGAGACTTAAATTTAAATATGATAAGATGGAATAAGTCCAAATCAAAGATGTTCAAATTATAAAAAATAGTTCCTTTGAATATCATTTTAATTTGTTGATGATATTATTTAAAGTCACTCATCAATTTATAAAACTATGCAATTTAAATTAATATTAACATTCTATGAGAAGGATGTTGGATAGTTCATTTATACTATAAAATTTAAGATTTTTTTTACTAACAATACTTTAGATATAATTTAGATTATTGTGAATATTTTAAGGTTTAAAGTAAAAAAAAATACCATCAATATATCTATGGATTTTTGTTGTTTGGTAGAGGTAATAAAAAGGAGCTCTAGGACATAATTTTGGTTAAAATAAAATCTTCTTTGGAAATTTGGAAGGTAAGATATTAGCCATATCTATAAGGCTATGACCCATAAAAACCACATTATAAGTTAATTCTATGCGTTAGAATTTCAAGAATGTTAGTAGGTATAATATCTAAATTTAACAAAACATAAAATGACCTTCTTTGGAAAGGATGTGAGGTAAACTTGAGATATTTGTAAGTGGGATAGAGTTTGCAAAATAACAAGTATTAGAGTGATATATGTTTTTACATGGTGGAATTGATAGTTGCCACAATGATCTGGACATGCTATCTATATTTTATAGTTGTCATAGTATTTTGTGTTGTCCACCCTGAAGCCACCACATAGTATTCTACATAGTCTACCCCTATAACTAGCATGCCACAATAATTTTAAACCTTTTATGTCACAAGTTTTTAGTCCTACGAGACCCGATATTTGAACCTAGTATTAGAGTGGTATTGTTATACAATTATAGAATAATAAGTTTGACATTAAAGAAATATTTTGGTCAAATATTAGTAAAAGATCAAGAAATTAGTTGAGAAATTATTACTTGAAAAATACATAGGTACTATAGATGCAAAAAAATTGTAAGTCAATAAAAGGGATTCTAAAAATTCTCATTTTATGTTTATTTTATTTATGATCAAAATGAAACTCACACATTGGTCATATTTGTGACTTAGAGGTTCATAGGCCAAATAATATATTGGCATAATAAATATTTCTAGATAATTCTTTTCTATTAGCAATATGGTTGAGGGAGAGCATCTCACAAATGTAGAAAATATGCTTTAAAATATGCTTCAAGATTTATATTTATTCAATTTTATATGGAAGGATGAGTCAATTTAAAATATGTCAAAACATGGTATTTTCTTAGTTATGTTGTGATATAAGGCTTTCAATAATCATAATTTTGTCATCTCAATGATTTCTCTTAGAATAATGTTTGGTCATTAAATATCCCCCTAAAGCCTCAATATTATGATGGTTAGAAGTCTAAAATAACACTATTACAAGTGAGTCTCTAACAAATAAAATATTATAGATCATCTAGGTGTGACTTATGTAATAAGAATCTAGAAACTAGATCATTTAATCCTTTACATACACCATCTAGGGCTACATTTTCTATAAATATGAGAATATACTTGATAGCTCTATCAATATTTAATAAATTTATGAAATATTTGATTTATTATTTCAAATATCAAGCATTATGCTTTCTATGAAGGCATGGATATTTTATTATTTGTTGAAATCTATATATTAAAATGAGTAACATATTTTGAACAACAAATCTCAAAACCATGCCTAATTTCAAAATCATAATATTAACTCTCTTGAATAATTTTCATAGGCATGGTTCTAATCATGGGAAGTCTCAAGTAAGGAAAAAGACATGTTGGCCTCATGGATATAGAAATTAAATATATGCAATGGTCATCAATTATAATGAAGTTAAGACAAAGTATCTTTGTCAATCTATGGAAAAATAGAAATATCCAAACATTGGGTTCGTCAAAATAAATGTCAATGGTGCTTCTAAAGGAAATTGATGGAAAGCTTATGAAACTAGTCCTTTTCAAAATAAAAAAGGAAATTTTTTCCTTAATTACTTAGAATCATATGGAATATCAACTAACAAATATGAAAATGCTAGGACATGTTTTACAAGTATATAGATTGTCATAGGATGGCAATATGTTTGGTTTTTCTTTTATTTCTTTTCTTTGTTTGGGGTCATGAGATATTATTAATGTTACCAAGAAAATAGATATGGGGATTGGATAAAAAGTGATATTATTTTTTATTTCAAACAACTATGATAAGAGGAAATACCCTAGAATTGTTAGCATATCTATAGCAAAAGAAATAATATACAAAATAATTTAAAATTTATAAGGAAACTATTTTTTTTTTTGGGTGTGGATAAAAAAGGGGGTTGAAGGGCCCCGACCCTTTTCATAGAGCTCAAAATATATACAAGAAAAAAATAAGAGAAGATCATACAAATGCAAGGTAGCCCTATCTTAGTAAAAAGAATAAACCTGGGCTAAACCTGTTGATGTAGAAGCTGAAATAATATTCCTCCCTCTATCCTTATATTTAACATAGATGATGCAGTTCTCAATTATTTACATAAATGATAAAGAAACTACTGATAATAATGTAATTTAGTGTGCTCAAATACATCATCACATGACCCTAATAAGTATTCCACTTTGCTTTGCCCTCTTTATCTCTTCCAACTCCATGGGAGAATATGACCAAACCTTGAAATTCTCAGATTTAACTGCCATATTCACCATTTTATCAACAACTTTGTTTCCCTCTCTATAAATATGTTTAACTTGACTTTCTTCTAGGTTTCCCAAAATAGTCCTCGCATCTATAATTATTTGGAAAATTCTAGAATTATTTAACTCCCCTTTTTGAAGGGAAGTTATAATATTCTTGGAATCCCCCTCAAGAACAATTCTCCTAAAACACAAATTCACTGCAATTCGGAGGCCTGTAAGCATTGCCCTTGCTTCAACTTGTGATTTGTGGTAATTCCTAGATCCTCAACATTTGCAGCCACTACTTGACCTTTGGAATTTCTAATGAGGTCGCCACCACCAGCATGACCCAGGTTACCTTTTGCAGCTCCATCAAAGTTAATTTTTACCCAGTATTTGTGGGAACGTTCCCATATGGTATCTAGTCTCACCTTATTGAATTTTTCCATATTTTATATATATTTTTCTCTAGAGAGGATCATTGCAATATTTTCTTGGCCAATAATTTTTTTAATACGATCCTCCAATAGGGATGTTTTTAACCTAGCATAAACTCCAATTATTCCTCTAGTTTTATTTTTGAACAATTGTCTATTTCTTTCCAACTAAATCCCCCAACAAATATGTGGAATGCATTTTTACCAAAAAATACTACTTCCTAAGTGCCATTGTTCCCAAATACTTATTAGATAATCTAGAATGACCCAATCAACATTAAATTCTCTCAATAGCATATTTAGGATATCATGAAAAAAGTCACAAGTTCCAAACAGGTGGTTCACACACTCATATTCTTTGTTACATAAGATACAAACAGTTGGAACCATAATTCCTCTTTTGAACATACTGTATTTTGTAAGGATATTATTGAGAATGGAAGTCCAAAAAAATATAGCAAACTTAGGAATTATATTTAGCTTCCAAATTCTTTTAATATCGGGTTTCTTTGAGGTTACTTTTTCCCAAGACTCTATATCTATCCTTCACTAAGTACTGGCCTTGTTGGTTTCTACCCTAAATTATTTGATCCTCCTCTAAACCTCTACCTAAATAATAACTCCTTAGGAGGTTTTGTAGGTCTTTACCCCCCGAGCATTGCATATCTTCTTCAATAATTTTCCACTCCTAAAAATCACCCACCTTATGAATGTAACCATTAATTTTCTTACCATAGGTTCTGGTTAAATATTATTTAATATCTTTGAACTTTATGTAGCTCACTAAAGGCTCATCTTGAATCCAAGGGTCTTTCCAAAATTCAATTTTTTCTCCCCTGCCTACTCTCCATTTTAGATCTTGCCATATAAATTTTCTGCTATTTATTATATTTTGCCAAAAAATAGACCCAGGTGGAGGATTAGAACAACTGATAAAGTGGTTTATGCCCTCCAAGTATTTGTTTTGGATAATGTTAGCCCATTTACCTAATTCTCTAGGTGCAAATCCTCCAGCCACGTTTAGCTAGATGGGCTCTATTTATATCTCTCAACTTCCTCAAACCAAGCCCCCATTCTGTAAAGGTTAGCAATAAATATCCCAGGATACTATATGTATACATTTTTTGCATTCAGTGCCATCCCATAAAAAAATAATTTGTAGTATTTCTAAATTCTCTTCCAATTTCCTTGATATCCTTAGGAAATACATGAAATAAATAGGGAGGCTTTGAAGCATGTGTTTTATGAGTTGTAATTTCCCTACAGAGGATAATAGATATCCCTTCCAACCTTGAAGTTTCATATTAAATTTATCGATAATTGAATTCCAAAGTTCATATTTCATCTTGCCTATAAACAAAGGCAAACCAAGATATGTGATAGGGAAATTTTCCTCCTTACAGTCCAAAAATTTAACTATTTTATCTCTTATACTCTCCTCTATGTTATAATCCTGCTTTTTCTTAATTTATTTTATGGCCTGTAGTTTTTTCATAAGAATCAAGGACTTTTTAAAATCCAAAGCTTCTTCCTCTATAGCTTTCCCAAGCAAGAAAGTATCATCCACAAACTGTTGATGAGATAAATCCTCACCAATGGATGATTGTTTTATACCTTTGATATTAACATCCTTTCTATTTCTTTTCAAAGTTCTTCCCAGGGCATACGCCATAATGATAAATAGATATGGAGACAACGAATATCCCTACCCGATTTCTCTGCTAGAAGGAAAAAACCCAGCATATTGTCCATTGATGAAGATTGAAAATATGGGGTTAGAAATACACATACCAATCCATGCCCTCCATTTTTCACTAAAACCCATTCGCTCCATTATTTTATCTAAGAAAGACCATGAAACCCTTTCATAGGCTTTGTTCATGTCTAGCTTAAGGAACATGCCTGACCATTTCCTCCTTTGAAGAGAGTGTGTTATTTTATAAATGATAATGATGTTGTCAGTAATATTCTTACCTACCATATAACCTCCTTGATATTCATTAATGATTGAGGGGATGATGTTTTTCAACCAATTGGCCAAAAATTTAGTAAAAAAATTGTAAATTGTATTACATAGGCTGATTTGTATAAAGTCCTACAATTTATATGCCCCATATTTATTGGGAATTAGAGCAAGGAAGGTATTATTGCATTCTTTCAGCAACTTACCATATTATTGGGCTTCTTGGATTGCATTGACTACATCTTCTCCAAAATTATCCCAATGATGTTGAAAAAAACCTGGTGGAAAACCATCTGGCCTCGGAGCCTTGGATGGTCCCATAGAGAACACAAATATTTTAATTTCCTCCTTAGAGATAACCTTGCATAGATATTCATTCATGATATCATTTAATCCTTTAGGAACATTGTTAATGATGCTTTATATTTCCATGTTGCACTCTATTGATTCTTTGTTAAGAAGGTTCTGAAAGAAAGTAATGGCCAAATTTTTAATATCATTTAAATCCTCATACTTTCTTGCATATTCCCCCATAATGTAGAGGATTTTATTGTTGTTCCTATGTATCATAGTCAAAAAATGGAAGAATTTCGTGTTTCTATCACCTTCCTTGATCCATAAAAATCTTGAATTTTGTTTCCAATGAATTTCCTCTTGGGCAATGTTATTATGATACTCCATAAGGAGTCTTTTTTCCTTTTCATTCCACTCTAGTTTTCTACCTTCCCTATCTATTATTTTCTCTATATCTTGGATATCATTTTTAAGTTGTTGTTTTCTTAAATTGATGTTACCAAAAACCTCTTTAGTCAAAATTTTGATTCGATACTTGATGTTCTTTAATTTTTGGGTAAATTTATACATTGCTAATCCTTGAGCATCCTCCTGCCACCAATATTGAATTTTATTTGTAATTTATGGGTGCATATTCCACATGATTTCATACTTAAAGGGTGCTCCTCTTTGATTCCCCTCCTTTTCCATATCCAACAAGAGGGGATTGTGATCTAATCCTATTGTGGGCATACATGTAAGTCTATGAATATTTTTTATACTTAGACAATTATAAAAAATAAGAACTCTATCCAAGTGTCTTTGAATGTGATTATTCCCCATCCTTCGTTTTGTCCACGTAAACTTACCTTTACACATATCCAGGTTGATCAACTTATTATTCTGAATAAAATCATCAAAATTTTGCATATCTTGAGTGATGTTAATCCTCCCCCAACTTTTTTCCTCTATTCTTAAGATTGTATTGAAGTTACACAAAACCATCCAATGCAAATAATGAAAAGACTCCTCTAAAAAATAGCTTATTCTATACATGGAATCTCTCACAATTACCCAACAAAAGTTAGTTTTTTGTTCTTCAATTTGACTATGCAGAATCTCTCTTCTTGATTAATTAAAGTTCCATCATAATTCATTTTGTCCCAAAATATAAAAATACCTCTAGCAGTTGAAGAATACAAGCTTATATTGAGAGGGGGGTGAACAGTATAGCACCCACTTTTTACTTTCTTTCCAAACCAATATCAATTAGTGTCATTAATTACAATAACCAAATATAGCAGTGTGCATTAATGACATAGATAGTAATAGTAAGCAAGTGCACAAATCACCACACACAATTGAGACACAAGATTTAACATGGTTCCCCAATGTGGGGTAGTACACAAGATAATCTCATAATATTTCACAAAAAATGGGGATCCTTATCCCAATACAAATGATTACTTTGATCTTCTCAAAGCTAGGCTATCCTGATCTCCTTAGCTAGGCTATTCACTGATCTGCTCAGCTAGGCTATCCATTGATCTTATTAGCTAGGCAATCCACTAATTTTCTCAGCTAGGCTATCCAATCATTTGCTTAGCTAGGAAATCCACTGATCTACTTAGCTAGGCTATCCATTGATCTGCTCAGTTAGACAATCTTGATCTAATCAGGTGGGCTCTTCACTGATATGCTCAACTAGGCAATTGGTGTTGGTATCTTTTTCTATTTCTATTATATCTCTTTCACCGCTCATAAATCTATCTCAATGCCTTCTCATAAGGCTCAAAAAATACTGCTCAAATGTTGTCCCAAATATGTACTCAAGGCCTTCAAAAGCTGCCTCAAATATGTCTAGAAATTATGTCACAAAAACCTTCTCAAAGGCTCACTCAATCATGCACAAACGTTGCCTCAAATCTGTCTAGAAATTCTACCCCAAAAGCCTTCTCAAAGGCTCCATCAATAATGCTCAAGTAGCACTCAAATATCATCCACAAATCAATGAAGGCAAGGCTCAATGATGAACTCAACAATGAATGGTAATGTACTCTTCAATGGATGACAACAATGATCCACAATGATATCAACAATGTATGACAAATACTCTCTCAAATGGATGATAACAATGCTCAATAATGAACTCTCAAATATATGGAAAATGAGCTCTCTCAAATGGATGATAACAATGCTCAACAATGAACTCTCAAATATATGGCAAATGAACTCTCTAATGAAAACCTCTCCAAGCAATAAAAATGAGGGCTTTAACCAAGGACAATATCCACAAGTGATAACAATATATTCTCAATATCTTCCTATTAGCTCTCAAGAAACAAGCACAAATCCCTCAAGCAAAGAGCTCTCAAATAGCCAAAAATGATCTCCTCGAATGAAAGACAAATGTATCCACAAGTAACTAGCAAATGATCTCCTCAATGGTCTCAAATAGTGGCAATGTACTCAACAAGTAACCAACAATAATCTCCTCAAGCAATGGCAAAAACCTCCTCAATAATGGCAATACTCTCAATGAAATCCACTAACGCAATAATGAACTCAAGCATCAATTTTAACCACAAAATTGATTTTCTAATCCATCCACTTCTTATAAATAGCCAAGGAACATAATAAAGCAATTTGTATTCAACTTCAAACCCTAAATCATATGCATGCCTTCTAACTCAAGGTGACAATTAACTAGGTATCAAGTTTCGAGTTTAATTTCATAATTAAATCATGCACTAGATGTTGAGCAAGGTGTTGCAAGAAGTTTGTCATTGTTGTCAACACAGGCAGTTAGATCCAATGATGCAGTGGACAGACAGTGTAGGAGTCATTCAGATGCAGAGGACAGAAGTTTCCTGGAAAACAGAGATGACCCAGTTTCAAAAATTCGAAGAAAAAGACAAGTTAGAAAACTGTCGCGATATCGCGACATGTTTTCTGTCGCGATTTCGCGACAAGTCGGAGGAGAGAGAAGGCGCAGTCGAAAATGTCATGATTTCATGACAAGTCGGAGGAAAGAGAAGGCGCAAGGCAAACTGTCACGATTTCGTGACATGTTGGAGGCCAAGAAGCTAAGTCGAGAAACTGTAGCGATTTCGCTACATGTTGATTTTTGGCTGGCCGAAGCAAGGAGAAAGCGTTAAGTGGAAAAGTTGTAGCGATTTCGCTACATGTCAAAATTTTGGCTGAAGCAAGGAGAAAGCGTTAAGTGGAAAAGTTGTAGCGATTTCGCTACATGTCAAAATTTCGCTGGCCGAAGCAAGGAGAAAGCGTTGAGTTGAAAAGCTGTAGCGATTTCGCTACAAGTCAAAAGTGCACAACGTGAAGGTGTAGCGATTTCGCTACCAGTCAAAAGTGTAGAACTCAAAGATGTAGCGATTATGCTACAAGTCAAAAGTACAAGGCACAAAAGTGTAGTGATTTCCTTGCAAGTCATAATTTCACGAGCGAAAGCAAAGTTGGAAGCACAAGGCACAATATTGTAGCGATTTCGCTACTGCATGAAGCTAGGATTGTACGGAAGCCGAAAGCATCACGATTTCACGACAAAGATGAGGATGACGTCAACAAAAGCTGAAAGTGTCACGATTTCATGACAAGTTGCAAGAAAAGCCTCAGGAAGCCGAAAGCATCATGATTTCATGACAAAGATGAGGATGACATCAACAAAAGCTGAAAGTGTCACGATTTCGTGACATGTTGCAAGAAAAGCCTCTGGAAGCCGAAAGCGTCATGATTTCGTGACAAGATTAAGAATGACGTCAGCAAAAGATCAAAGTGTCACGATTTCATGACAAGAACGGTGGCAAAGCTTTCAAAGGGCAAAAGAGTCACGATTTCGTGACAACGAGGGCAAGAAGGCGTACGGATGTAAAAGGTGTCGCGATATCGCGACATGTTGGAGTTTCGAGAGGAAAGCCGCAGAACCAGATAGACTTTTGAAGCCGACATTCTTTAGGGTTTGAAGCCGACATTCATTAGGGTTTGAAGCCGACATTCATTAGGGTTTGAAGCCGACATTCATTAGGGTTTGAAGTCGACAATCATTAGGGTTTTAAGTCGACATTCATTAGGGTTTGAAGTCGATATTCATAAGGGTTTGACAATCGACGCTCTTTAGGGTTTAAGCCGACTACAGTCTCAATATTGTTCTTGAAGATTTCTTCTATAAAAGGAGGGCTAATTCAAGATGGAGAGTGACTAGTGCGAAGATAACGTGTGTATGCAAAATTTGTAGTGCATAGAGAGTGAGTCATTTCGATTGGAGCTAAGGCTGAAGTGATATTTCTTTTGTGACGAAGTGAAGTGTGCATATCGAATCTTCGTGAATTAAGAGCGCGATGTGCAGAGGTTGTGTTCTAAGTCCGAAGTGATAGTGCGTAGACTACAGAAGTGATCGATCATCTGATTGCAGTAGAGAGTGCGAAGAAGTACAGAGAAGCGGTCGGATAGTGCGAATCATTTTGTGCAGAAGCAGCAGAATGCAAAAAAATAGCAGACTGTGAGAAATGAGGTGAAAGTTTTATTCTGTAATTTTTATTATTGTCTTCCAAGTTGTAACTTGGCATAAGGGGTTGGTGCCTCTTTCCAGTAGGTGCTGGTAAATTAGGAGTCGGTGCTCCATTCTGCCTGAAACAGATAAAGCAAAGGGGTTGGTGCTCCTTCCAGTTGGTGCTGGTAAAAGATATTGTAAAGTTGTAGCTTTGCATTGGCTGGATTTGGATGGTAGTCCAAGCAGTCATTTTGAGGAGTAGCCACATTGGTGAACCTCGTTAAATTACTGTGTTGTGTGTCATGCTTTCTTGCTGCATTTTGATATTTCTTTTATCAGTTTAAACTACTGTTGGATCTAAAACTATATGTTTTAGAATTTTTAAAGATCACACTGATTCACCCCCCTCTCAGTGTCATTGTGATTACAACAATTGGTATCAGAGCCAAGTACCTGAACAAGGCTTAAACAGCTAAGGTGATCTTGGAAGTTACGCAATGGCAAGTGGTGAAGGTTTCTCCTCGAACAAAGCACCATTGTTTGATGGGACTAATTATGCGTTCTGGAAAATTAGAATGCAGACATATCTCAGTGCTTTGGGTTTTGACATCTGGGGTGCGGTAGTTAATGGTTACAAAGCTCCCGCCACCGCTCCAACAGACACTGCTGGTAAAAAGGCATTTGAATATGATTCAAAAGCAAAAAATGCCATCATGTGTGGACTAGTGGACAGTGAGCTAGTCAAGGTCATAAATTGTGAATCAGCAAAAGATATATGGGATAAACTAGAGAACATTCATGAAGGAGATGATAGGATCAAGGAGGCCAAGCTTCAAGCACATCGAGCTCAATACGAATCGTTAAAGATGGACAATGATGAGAACATAGAGACTTTCATGCAAAGAGTCAATGGGATCACCAATTCAATCAGAGGTCTCGACGAAGAATTAACCGATGCTGCTATCGTGAAAAAGGTATTAAGATCGCTCCCCCCTAGATTTGATTCTAAAGTCTCTGCCATAGAAGAAGCCAAAGATCTAAATCATTTTAGTATGGATGAGATGCATGGTTCTTTGACTGCCTTTGAAATGAGAATAGGAAGGTCTAATCCCACAGATAGAGAAGCTGCTTTCAAAGCCCTAAAAGGTAAAGTCACAAAACCAGAGTCAGAAGAAGAGGATGTATCAGATGAAATGGAAGCAAATTTTGTCAAAAAACTGAGAAAGGGAAAAGGAAAGTACAGAGGAAAGCTACCATTTAAATGCTTCAACTACGGAGGCATTGGGCACTTTGCGACAAAATGCCCACTCAATGAAAAGAACCAGGGTGAGGAAGCTTCGCACCAAGAAAGAGGTAACTGGAAGAAGAAATCAAACTTCAGAAAAGGCAATTTCAAAAAGAAAAGTTTTATCTCACGAAATGCAGATTCTTCAGAGGACAGCTCTAGTGAAGATTTCGAAGAAGGAACAGGTGAGGCTCTCTTTATGGCATTTGAAGTAGAACAATCAGAAGAAGCGAAAAACACAGAAAAGAGAGAAGGTATGAACTCTAAAGTGTCTATTGAAAAAGATGAGGCTGAAGTTGATTTAGAAGGTGAGCTGGTCTCTGCACTTATGGAATGGAAATCTGAGAAAAGAAAGAACCAAAAACTGTCAAGAAAGCTCGAGGATGCAAATGACATTATAACCAGTCTAAAAACGTAGACAGAAGAATACAAGAAAATGTTCGAAGATCTTGAAGTATAGGTAACCATGAAGATAGATTACTGTTGCAAATTGGAAGAAGAAAATGTTGGTCTTCGAATACAGATACAAGAGCTGGATCAAAAAATTAGCTGTCATTTCAAGCGTGAAGAAAGTTCGATGAAACTGGACAAAATTCTAAGCGATCAAAGACCCGCAGGTATCAAATTCGGTCTGGGCTTTACTGAAGGAGAATCATCAAACAAGCAAAAGGCAAGCAATGTTGAATATGAAAAAGGTAAAGACAAGAAACAGGCTGTTGAAAGAAAAACAAATCAGGCAAAAGAAAGCAGTAATGCCAGTCCTGAAATAGGAACTGACAATGACGGCTTTACCAAGGTCACACATCAAAAGAAAAGAAGATCTAAGGCTCCTGCAACAACTTGGCAAAAACCATCTTTCAGGTTCAATCATTATTTCTATGGTTTCTGTTTTAAATGTAATGGTTATGGGCATAAAATTGTTGACTGCAAGTACAATATAGGTCCAAGAAGTTTCACTAGTAGAAATGCTTTTGCTCCTCTAATGAGTTATGCAGTAGAATGCTTTAATTGTCACAACTTTGGGCATATTGCTAGAAACTGTCGTAGTATTTCTGTTTCAAATCAATCTCAGAAAAGAAGAATTCAACCATATAGGGCAAAACAAAATAGAATTTCTTCTGAAGGATATGTGCAAGATTCTAAAAAGGGGAAATCCAAGCTAGAACCCAACACCACAGTTAAAACAGAATGGAAACAAAAAGAACAGCTCAGGAAAGAACAAGAATCTTTAATAGTGCAGACGACTTTTAGAGCTCAGAATAAATGTGTACCGTGGATCCTTGACAGTGGTTGCTCAAGTCATATGACAGGTGATAAACAAAAATTTGAAAAACTACAGAAATATGAGGGTGGTTCTGTGAAGTTTGGCAATAATGATGGAGCCAAAATAATAGGTAAAGGATCTGTCAAAATTAGTGAAGGGAAAATCAAGTCAGAAGAAGTTTTATTTGTGGATGGTTTGAAACATAACCTGTTAAGTGTGAGTCAAATCTGTGATAAAGGACATGAAGTAGTTTTCAAGAAGCAGGGTTGTGAAGTCAGAAAAATAAACAATGGGAAATTAATAGCAACCGGCTCAAGGACGTTTGGCAACCTGTACACACTCTCAGAATCTTCAGAAGGTATGTGCTTCATTGGACAAGAAGAAGAGAACTGGTTGTGGCATAAGAGGCTTGGACACATAAGTTTTGATAATTTGGTGAAAATCAGCTCTAAACAAGCAGTGAGAGATATTCCAACCATTAAGAAACCTTCAAACAAGTGTTTGTGCTTCATGTCAGAAGGGAAAGCAAACCAGAGTTTCATTTAAAACAAAAGAATACCACACTAGCAGGCCTTTGGAACTCATTCATACAGACTTATGTGGACCCATGAGAACTCAAAGCATAAATGGCGACAAATACTTTATGCTGTGTATCGATGATTATTCCAGAATGACATGGATATTCTTCTTAAAAGAAAAAATAGAAGCTTTTGAAATGTTCAGAACTTTCAAACAGCTAGTTGAAAATGAAACAGGAAAAAGGGTCAAATGCTTGCGATCAGACAGAGGAGGAGAATTCATTTCGAATGAATTTATAGAATACTATGAAAAATACGGTATCAGGAGACAATATTCAGCAGCTAGAACTCCCCAACAGAATGGTGTAGTAGAGAGAAAGAACAGAACTATACAGGAAATGGCACGCACCATGCTGGTAGAAAACAAAATAGCAGATAGATTCTGGAAAGAAGCAGTTCACACTGCAGTATACATTCAAAACAGATATATGTTAAGAACTCATGAATGCAAAACACCTTATGAGTTGTGGTTTGGTAGAAAAGCAACAACAAAACATCTCAAAGTTTTTGGCTGTAAGTGCTACATCAAAAAAACCGATGACAACCTTGGGAAGTTTGAAGATAGAGCGAGATGAAGGTGTTTTTGTTGGTTATTCTCCAAATAGCAAAGCTTACAAATGCTACAACAAGAGACTCAAGAAAATTGTGGACAGTGCAGATGTTAAATTCGATGAAGGGAGGAAACAAATAGTTAACTTTGAAGAAAACTACCCAATCTACGAAGAAGTCATTGAAGGAGATGAGGTGCATGGAACAGAAAATACGTCTACGGTTGATGTAGATAACTTATCCGATGACTCAGAGGTGCAAGAAAATAGAAAATTCAAAACAGGCAGCTGGCAGAAAAATCATCCTAGAGACCAAATAATTGGAGATCCCACAGCTGGCATTCAGACAAGAAAGAAAGTAATAAGTAATTACTCTCTTTTATCCAGCATTGAGCCCAAAAACATAGATGAAGCAAGCAAAGATGATAGTTGGATGAAGGCAATAAATGAAGAGTTGGATCAGATTGAAAAGAACAGAACTTGGGAATTAGTACCTAGACCTGCAAATAAGAATATAATCGGCACCAAATGGATATTTCGGAACAAATTAAATGAAGACGGACGGTCATTAGGAACAAAGCAAGACTGGTTTGTAAAGGGTATGCACAGATCGAAGGCATTGATTTTGAAGAGACTTTTACACCAAGTGGCCAGATTAGAAGCAATTAGAATGTTTCCGGCCTTAGCCAGTCCACAAGAACTTCAGAGTTTATCAGATGGATGTAAAATCTGCTTTTTTAAATGGGAAACTTGAAGAAGAGGTCTATATTGAACAACCAGATGGCTTTCAAATTAGTGAAGATCCTAACCTTGTCTGCAAATTAAAGAAAGCATTATATGGATTAAAACAAGCACCACGGGCATGGTATGCAAGGCTAGACAACTATCTCTCCCAACAGGGATTCAAGAAAGGTTTAGTGGACAGTAATCTGTATGTGAAAACAGAAGGTGGACATCTCATTGTTCTTGTTGTCTATGTAGACGATATCATATTTGGCAGCAACAAAGATGAATCTTGTAAAGACTTAGCAAATAAGATGCAGAATGAATTTGAAATGTCTATGATTGGTGAATTGTCTTACTTTCTTGGGCTACAAGTTAATCAAAATGAGAAAGGCATATTCATTTCCCAAATTAAGTATGTGAAAGAAATGTTAAAGAGGTTCACTATGGAGGACTGTAAGCCAGTAAGCACTCCCATGACAACAGGCTGCAAATTGAGTAAAGAAGACAAATCTCCACCTGTAGACCAAACCATGTACAGATCTATGATTGGAAGTTTACTATATTTAACAGCTACCAGACCTGATATTCTACAAGCAGTTTGCATGGTAGCTAGATTTCGAGCCGATCCCAAAGAGACTCATGTGACAAGCAGTTAAAAGGATTTTTCGGTATCTCAAGGGCACCATTGAGTATGGGTTGTGGTATCCAAAAGGCAAAGACTTCACTCTTATATCATATTCAGATGCAGATTGGGCTGGATGTGTTGATGACAGAAAGAGTACCAGTGGAGGTGCATTCTATTTGGGGGACAGATTGGTTGCATGGCACAGTAAGAAGCAAGAGTCAGTTTCTTTATCTACAACTGAGGCAGAATATATTGCAGCAGCAACATGTTGTACACAAGTCTTGTGGATGAAACAAACTTTGAAAGATCTAGGTATTAATTTCAGTGAACCAATATCAGTAAAGTGTGATAACACCAGTGCAATTAACATCTCTAAGAATCCAGTAATGCACTCACGGACAAAGCACATTGCTATAAGGTATCATTTCTTGAAGGAGAAAGTTGCAGAAGGAGAAGTTAAATTGGACTATGTCCCAACTACAGAACAAGTAGCAGATATTTTTACAAAACCTTTGCCCAAGGAAGTATTTGAGTATCTTCGAAGCAAATTAGGAGTAGTCACACTTCCTAAGAAGTGACTAGCTACAGGGATCACCTTCTCAGGGGGAGCATTTGAATATTTGACTATTCTTTTGCTCATGATCATGATTTGTGCTAGATGCAACAAATTGTGCCTGAGAATTGTGAGGATGGACTCAGGGGAGTTTGCAGCAGCCCTTTGGTATTATTGACAAAGGGGGAGAAGAGGTACAGGAATGTACACGAGTGTTGCCAACAATTCCAAAGGGGGAGATTGTTGAGCAAGGTGTTGCAAGAAGTTTGTCATTGTTGTCAACACGGGCAGTTAGATCCAATGATGCAGTGGGCAGACAGTGTAGGAGTCATTCAGATGCAGAGGACAGAAGTTTCCTGGAAAACAGAGATGACCCAGTTTCAAAAATTCGAAGAAAAAGACAAGTTAGAAAACTGTCGCGATATCGCGACATGTTTTCTGTCACGATTTCATGACAAGTCGGAGGAGAGAGAAGGCACAGTCAAAAATGTCACGATTTCATGACAAGTCGGAGGAAAGAGAAGGCGCAAGGCAAACTGTCACGATTTCACGACATGTTGGAGGCCAAGAAGCTAAGTCGAGAAACTGTAGCGATTTCGCTACATGTTGATTTTTCTGGCCGAAGCAAGGAGAAAGCGTTAAGTGGAAAAGTTGTAGCGATTTCGCTACATGTCAAAATTTCGCTGGCCGAAGCAAGGAGAAAGCGTTAAGTGGAAAAGTTGTAGCGATTTCGCTACATGTCAAAATTTCGCTGGCCGAAGCAAGGAGAAAGCGTTGAGTTGAAAAGCTGTAGCGATTTCGCTACAAGTCAAAAGTGCACAACGTGAAGGTGTAGCGATTTCGCTACCAGTCAAAAGTGCAGAACTCAAAGATGTAGCGATTATGCTACAAGTCAAAAGTACAAGGCACAAAAGTGTAGTGATTTCCTTGCAAGTCATAATTTCACGGGCAGAAGCAAAGTTGGAAGCACAAGGCACAATATTGTAGCGATTTCGCTACTGCATGAAGCTAGGATTGTACGGAAGCCGAAAGCGTCATGATTTCACGACAAAGATGAGGATGACGTCAGCAAAAGCTGAAAGTGTCACGATTTCATGACAAGTTGCAAGAAAAGCCTCAGGAAGCCGAAAGCATCACGATTTCATGACAAAGATGAGGATGACGTCAGCAAAAGCTGAAAGTGTCACGATTTCATGACATGTTGCAAGAAAAGCCTCTGGAAGCCGAAAGCGTCACGATTTCGTGACAAGATTAAGAATGACGTCAGCAAAAGATCAAAGTGTCACGATTTCATGACAAGAACGGTGGCAAAGCTTTCAAAGGGCAAAAGAGTCATGATTTCATGACAGCGAGGGCAAGAAGGCGTACGGATGTAAAAGGTGTCGCGATATCATGACATGTTGGAGTTTCGAGAGGAAAGCCGTAGAACCAGATAGACTTTTGAAGCCGACATTCTTTAGGGTTTGAAGCCGACATTCTTTAGGGTTTGAAGCCGACATTCATTAGGGTTTGAAGCCGACATTCATTAGGGTTTGAAGTCGACAATCATTAGGGTTTTAAGCCGACATTCATTAGGGTTTGAAGCCGATATTCATAAGGGTTTGACAGTCGACGCTCTTTAGGGTTTAAGCCGACTACAGTCTCAATATTGTTCTTGAAGATTTCTTCTATAAAAGGAGGGCTAATTCAAGATGGAGGGTGACTAGTGCGAAGATAACGTGTGTATGCAAAATTTGCAGTGCGCAGAGAGTGAGTCGTTTCGATTTGAGCTAAGGCTGAAGTGATATTTCTTTTGTGACGAAGTGAAGTGTGCATATCGAATCTTCGTGAATTAAGAGCGCGATGTGCAGAGGTTGTGTTCTAAGTCCGAAGTGATAGTGCATAGACTGTAGAAGTGATCGATCATCTGATTGCAGTAGAGAGTGCGAAGAAGTATAGAGAAGCGGTCGGATAGTGCGAATCGTTTTGCGTAGAAGCAGCAGAATGCAGAAAAATAGCAGACTGTGAGAAATGAGGTGAAAGTTTTATTCTGTAATTTTTATTATTGTCTTCCAAGTTGTAACTTGGCATAAGGGGTTGGTGCCTCTTTCCAGTAGGTGCTGGTAAATTAGGAGTCGGTGCTCCATTCTGCTTGAAACAAATAAAGCAAAGGGGTTGGTGCTCCTTCCAGTTGGTGCTGGTAAAAGATATTGTAAAGTTGTAGCTTTGCATTGGCTGGATTTGGATGGTAGTCCAAGCAGTCATTTTGAGGAGTAGCCACATTGGTGAACCTCGTTAAATTACTGTGTTGTGTGTCATGCTTTCTTGCTGCATTTTGATATTTCTTTTATCAGTTTAAACTATCGTTGGATCTAAAACTATATGTTTTAGAATTTTTAAAGATCACACTGATTCACCCCCCTCTCAGTGTCATTGTGATTACAACACTAGAACATATAACAAGTTCAACACTTTCCAACCTTATGACTCCCTAATTTTTATTAATACATACAACAAACACCTATGCTTTTATTTTTAATTCCACACCTTAAAACTCCACATACAATAATCACAAATATTTAACTTCAAACCTTATAACTCCCTAAGCACATACAACAATCATTTATTTTTACTAAATACTTTATAACTCCTTAGTTATAATAGAAATAATTTTCAATGCACCAAAAATTTTGCAATATCAAATATTACTATGCGCTAGAGATAAATACCTTTTTATGAAATTTTTAGCCCTTGCAACTTTCGAGATCAACAATGCCCTTGCCAAAATTAATGTGCCTTCACCATATTCAAAATCATTAATGACTTACCAAAAATAATGTGCCTTCACACCTTTGTAGGAGTCGAACTCTGTTCCTCTCACTTAGTGCTATGAAACACTTACCATGTGAGCATTAGCCCATGTTGGAATTTAATCCCAAACACCCAACTTTGCCTATGCTCAAATCTGAAAACTCAAATTTCCTTCCTTAGAAAAACACTTTGCCCCTGGCAGGATTCGAACAATGAACCTGCCTTGTGCAAGGTTTGTGTGCTACCAATTGCGCTATAGGATCCTATGTGATGTCACTTTCCCACGCTGTCTCCTTGACCTTGCTTTTAAACGAAAATTATTTTTCTTTATTTCTTCTTTGCTTCCCTTTCGACGATTCTCACTCATGCACAATATTCCCCAACTCTTATAAACATAAGATTTTACCTTTTACTTATATGCACCTCCATGCCTTCGAATGATGTCGACAGATTTTATTAATCTCCCCAACCATTGCATATCGACGAATAATAAAATTCAACTTTAGACCTTATAATTATTAAATAGGAATTTAATAATTCACCTCTTAACTTTGAATTGGGATATCTCCTTCATTCTATTGAATTTTGCCATGAAACTTTTTTGCACCTAGGTTTTATTTGAAAAAACCTTTTCATCCATAATTATTTGGAGAAGTCTTAGCATAGTTGTTTTAATGAAAAACCCTTTCCAATGGTTTTAATAAAAACCCTTTCCATTGGTTTTAATAAAAACCATTACCATTGGTTTTAATAAAAACCATTAATATAATATTTAAAAATTATTTATTATATGCCTCTTGTGCCACAAAACCATGTATACATCCATGCTCTCCAAAAATATCATAAATGATTATTTATGAATTGCTTTTACCACCAAAACTCAATGTTATCCATGTGACATCAATGACAACACAAAAAAAATTAAATTGCCAACAATCTCCCCCTTTGTCATTGATGGCAACACCTCTGATGCAAATCACCACAATCACTGCAAAAACCATCTTTGAGAATCAAAGTTGCTCCCCCTGACTCAATACTCTCTATGGAGGCTACTCCCCCTATCTCAATGCTCTCTTTGGAGGCTGCTCCTCCTAACTCAATGCTCTCCCCCTTACTCAAATATCTTCCCCTTTCACATCAATGGCACACTGCAAAAACCATCTTTGAGAATCAAAGTTGCTCCCCCTGACTCAATACTCTCTATGGAGGCTACTCCCCCTATCTCAATGCTCTCTTTGGAGGCTGCTCCTCCTAACTCAATGCTCTCCCCCTTACTCAAATATCTTCCCCTTTCACATCAATGGCAAAAGGAACACTTATGGGGCTAAAAGATATGAATCTTAAGCTTAGACCCCCCACCACCTTCTCTCTTGAGGTGATTAATTTTGGGGTGGGAGTACATTTACTTCCATATTACATTGTTCCTTTCCTTTCATTATTGTTCTTCCATTGTTATCTTGTAGATATCCATTGTTTCTTCTATTGATGAAACCTTTGCATCATACTTCATGGGAAGTCAACTAAAATTATTTTGAGTAACATATGATTCTTTCATCTCAAATTCTGGACCTCGCATGGTGTTAGCAATCTCATCAACTCAAAATAAAAACTTTGCAATATCTTCAAAATATTCCATTTTTAATTCCTTGAATATTTTTCTATGAGTTTGTAGTTTTGCCAAATTTACCTTGGAATCTCCTTCATAGGTATTCCACAACTTGGTCCACATTTCATTAGTTGAATTACATACCATGACTTTTGCAAAATTTGTCTCACGTAGCCCACTTAGAATGCAATTCATTACCTTTGCATTGATCTCAACCAATTTATTAATAGTATTATCTGTCTCGGGATCAACTTCAACCTTATACTTGTTTGCAACCATCTACCATATGTCATATCCTTTTGATATCAAGTAGCTCTTAATTCTCATGCTCCATAAAGCATAATTGTTACTGTTAAACAGTGGAGCCTTACTTATAGATGATCCATTCTATGAAGCCATATGTATTCTTGTAGAATATATCCTCAAGCTATTAGCCTTTCAAAAGGAACTTTCTTTGATACCAATTGAAGAACACAAGCTTATACTGAGATGGGGGTGAATAGTATAGCGCTCACTTTTTACTTTATTTCCAAACCAATATCAATTAGTGTCCTTAATTGCAATAACAAAATATAGCAGTGTGTATTAATGACATAGATAGAAATAGTAAGCAAGTGCACAAATCACCACATATAATTGAGACACAAGATTTAATGTGGTTCCTCCAATGTGGGGTAGTCCACAAGATAATCTCCTTATAATATTTCACAAAGAAATAGGGATCCTTATCCCAATATAAATTATTACTTTGATCTACTCAAATCTAGGCTATCCTGATCTACGTAGGTGGGCTCCACTAATATGCTCAGCTAGGCTATCCACTAATCTAACCAGCTAGTCTATCCACTGATCTACTCAGCTAGGTAATCCACTAATATGCTTAGCTAGGCTATCCACTGATCTGCTCAGCTAGGCAATCCACTAATTTGCTCATCTAGGTAATCCACTGATCTTATTAGCTAGGTAATCCTAATCTACTCAGGTGGTCTCTTCACTGATCTTATCATCTAGGCAACTGGTGTTGGTATATTTTTCTATTTCTGTTCTCTCTCTTTTACTGCTCACAAATCTACCTCAATGCCTTCTCACAAGGCTCAAACAATCCTGCTCAAATGTTGTCCCAAATCTGTACTCAAGGCCTTCATAAAAAGGCTTAAAAAATGCTGCTCAAATATTGTCCCAAAAATGTACTCAAGGCCTTCATAAAAATCTGAAACAATGCTACTCAAATGTTGCCTTCTCAAAGGCTCACTCAATCATGCAACAAAGCTGCCTCAAATCTATCTAGAAAATCTATCCCAAAAGCCTTCTCAAAGGCTCACTCAATCATGCACAAAATCTGCCTCAAATCTATCCAAAATACTTCTCAAAGGCTTAATAAATCATGCTCAAGTAGCACTCAAATATCATCCACAAATCAACGAGGGTAAAGCTCAATGATGAACTCAACAATGAATGGCAATGTACTCTTCTATGAATGACAAAAATGATCCACAATAATATCAACAATGTATTACAAATACTCTCTCAAATGGATGATAACAATGCTCAATAATTAACTCTCAAATATATGGAAAGTGAGCTCTCTCAAATGGATGATAACAATGCTCAACAATAAACTCTCAAATATATGGCAAATGAGCTCTCTAATGAAAACCTCTCCAAGCAATAATAATGAGAACTTTAACCAACCAAGGACAATCTTCGCAATTGATAGCAATAGGTTTTCAATAATATCTTCCTCATGCAATGTCAATAAGATCTCAAGGAACAAGCACAAATTCCTTAGGAAAAGAGCTCTCAAATAGCCAACAATGATCTCCTCAAATGATAGACAAATGTATCCACAAGTGACTAGCAAATTATCTCCTCAATGGTATCAAATAGTGGCAATGTACTCAACAAGTAACCAACAATAATCTCCTCAAGCAATGGCAAAAACCTCCTCAATAATGACAATAATCTCAATGAACTCCACTAAGGCAATAATGAACTCAAGCATCAATTTTATCCATGAAATTGACTTTCTAATCCATCCACTTCTTCTAAATAACCAAGGCACATAATCAAGCAAGTTGTATTCAAATTTAAACCCTAAATCATATGCATGTCTTCTAACTCAAGGTGGAAATTAAATAGATCTCAAGTTCCTAGTTTAATTTCATAATTAAATCATGCACTAGAACATATAACAAGTTCAACACTTTCCAACTTTATGACTCCCTAATTTTTATTAATACATACAACAAACACCTATGCTTTTATTTTTAATTCCACACCTTATAACTCCACATACAACAATCACAAATATTTAAATTCAAACCTTATAACTCTCTAAGCACATACAACAATAATTTATTTTTACTAAATACCTTATAACTCCCTAGTTATAATAGAAATGATTTTCAATGGAGTAAAACTTTGGCAATATAAAATATTACCATGCGCTAGAGATAAATACATTTTTGCAAAATTCATAGCCCTCACAACTTTTGAAATCCATAATGCCTTTTCAAAAATTAATGTGCCTTCACCATCTTCGAAATCATTAATGCCTTGCCAAAAAAAGTGCACCTTCACACCTTTGCGGGAGTCGAACTATGTTCCTCTCACTTAGCACTGTGAAGCACTTACCACATGGGTGTCAGCCCATATTGGGATTTAATCCCAAACACCCAACTTTGCCTACGCTTAAATCTGAAAACTTAAATTACCTTTCTTAACAAAACACTTTACCCTTCGCGAGATTCGAACAACGAACTTGCCTTGTGCAAAGTTTGTGCACTACCAACTGCGCTATAGGCTCCTATGTGATGTCACTTTCCCATGATGTCTCCTTGACATTGCTCTCAAACGAAAATTATTTTTCTTTAGTTCTTCGCTGCTCACCTTTCGACGATTCTCACTCATGCGCAATATTCCCCAACTCTTATAAACAAAATGTTTTACCTTTTATTTATATGCACCTCCATACCTTCGAATGATGTCGGTGCATTTTATTAATCTCCCCAACCATTGCACATCGATGAATAATAAAATTCAACTTTAGACCTTAGAATTATTAAATAAGAATTTAATAATTCACCTCTTAACTTTGAATTGGGATATCTCCTTCATTATTTTGAATTTTGCCATAAAACTTTTTTGCACCTAGGTTTTATTTGAAAAAACCTTTTCATCCATAATTATTTTGAGAAGTCTTAGCATAGTGGTTTTAATAAAAAACTCTTTCCAATGGTTTTAATAAAAACCCTTTCCATTGGTTTAAATAAAAACCTTTACCATTGGTTTTAATAAAAACCTTTATCATTTGTTTTAATAAAAACCATTAGTATAATACTTAAAAATTAAATATTATATGCCTCTTATGCCACAAAACCCTGTATACATCCATGCTCTGAAAAATATCATAAATTATTATTTATGAAGTGCTTTTGCCACAAAAACTCAATGTGATCCATGTGACATCAATGACAACACAAAATAACTCAAATTGCCAACAACAATACCTTGTGTTGGGCTTATGATCCATTCAACATTTGGCCATACGTCTTTCTGAATAATGTCAAGTTTTTTTTGTGTAAATTTTAGATTCTTGAAGATAAATAATTTCAGGTTTTACTTCCATGAGTAGATCTCTAACAATTATTCTTTTCCTCGGGGAATTCAGCCCCTGCACATTCCAAGAAAATATTTTTAATTTTTGGTTTTGTTTGATGGGATTTTACCCTTAACCATACATTCTTAATTTGGATCTAATTATTATCCCCTGTTCTCTGGTAATTTTTGTTCTTCTTGTTTGGGGGGTCTTCCTTGCTTTCTTTTCCCATAATTACCTGTATTATTTGTATTTTTTGTATGTTTTCCAAGAGGATCATTATATCCCAATTGATTACATCCTATAGGATATTCTTATGTTATTGATTGAGTTGTTTTAACTAACTCTAGTATTTTTCTAAATATTATTTGCATACCCTCCTTAGACTGCTTTGATTTTTCTATTATTCTTAGATCCTTTTGTTCCTCAAATTATTTAATTTTGGTTTTTGAACTTAAAAGTTGATCTAATCCTTCCATACCTCTATTTATTTAATTTAAAACCCCCAAACTCCTTCAATCCAATCCTTCTCCTATTTTGAGTCTAGTTGAGTGGACGGGGTATCCTCTATCATTTTAGCATCATCTACTAATATTTCTTCTTCAACTTCCAAATTACCGTATGCATTCCCTATGTTGATTGCAATCACATTTTGTTGTTGTGGCTTGGTATCTAGATTTATATGATTTTCAATCATATTTATTTTCATCTTATGGTCACCTTCTTCATAATTATTTTATTTTTCTTGATTGAGACTATTCTCTTGTTGATTATTGTTATTTTCAAAACAACTCAAGTTTTCTTTCTCATTATGTTCTTCATCTACTTTCTGGTTTAGCTCTGTGCATTTACTTGAATAATCCATTATCTTATTAGGATTCTATTTTTTTTTCTTGTACTTTATAGAACATCGATTACTAACTTCACTTTTTGCCTCTTCATTTACCTCCTGGTAAATTTATTAATATTGTTCCTTTTCTTGTGCCCTTTCTTGTGGGCTAGAAGTTTCCTTTCCCATGCTTGTAGTCCTCTGGTTTATTTGATTCTCCTTATGTTGCCACTTTTTAGTAAATTTGGTTTGTATTTGTGGATGAAATTTCCCCTCCACATGTCCAAACACTTTACATAACTTACAGTATACCAACAAAATGTTCATATTCAACTTTTTGTTCCCATTCCCCAAGCTTCAATTTGATACTCACTTTTTTCACTTTGTCTTGTTCTCGCTTCACGTTAACAAAAAATATTGCACACAACATTCTTGTTTATTGCAGGTGGGTGGATCCATGATTATAAACAATTCAATTTATGTTGTTAGGCCCTTAATAATTTGATCATCCCAATATTCTATAGGTAGATATGGGAACCTAATCTAGATGCCAACGTTTTAGGAAAACTGGTCTTTTCCAAAAGAAAAATGGACCTCATGATAAAGCTTCCACCATATCCTCCTCAATATTAAACCAGATTAAGAAGTATCCATTTGATAGACCAATAACATTCATTGATCCCTTTATTTGAATTTTAGAATGAAACCATCTACTAAGAACATCTAAATCTGGTCTGTGCCCTAGAAATCTGCCTACCATGCTAAAATCATTATCCCTCAATATTTTTTGATTAGGGAGTCATCAATACATACCTTTCCATTTTCATGAGATATATTTGTACCAACTTCTTCTTTAATCACTTCCTTTCTTCGTTTGAGAATTGATGGCCAAGAATCCTTTCCTGATCCTTCCTGTAGAACAGTTTTTGCATCTGCCATTTCATTTTCTACACATCGATCAAAATTCCTTAGATCCCTAGCTCTCCCATTTGGATCCCTAATTTCACCATTTTTCCCTAATGGGGGAAAGTTTTTATCATTCAAGGAATCCATCCAAAATTATCGTTGTTCATATCTTGGCAACCATACAAAACCCTCAAAATTCATAGCTCAGCCTCCATTTAAAATCCTTAGTGTTCACAACTTGAAATCCATCCAAACCCTCGATGTTCACAGCTCAACATCCATTCTACAATAAATCTTGGGACCCAAAAAATACTTGAAGAAAAATATTTTAACGAGATGCTATCTCTTAATAAAAATGTCATTAAGGATTTGATTGTGGAAACATAACACATTGAGGAAGATGAATCATACTTTTTATAGAAGGGAAAATTGTATATGCTCTAATTGAATTAATAAAGGATGTAATATTTTATTATATGAATGGAATTATATACCAATATAATTTACATATAACTTTTTAAAAATTATGCTTACATTTTTTTTATTATTAGTGAGGGTTTTGAGAGCGATCCCACAACCTAAAAAATATAAGCAAAGGAGACAAAAAACCAACTACTCCCAAAGGATTTCAAACCTAGGCAAAGCCACCACTGATTGCCCAAGAACAACCAAAACAAGAAGATGCCATGAAAATTCAGGGTTGTGAAGCTTTTACTTTCGAATATACAAACTAAAGAAGGCTTCCATATAGGTGATACACTTCCTTGGAGAAATCAACAACAAACTTGAACGTGCCCCAAACAACCTTTTCTTGATGACCATTTGTTCCACCTTGTGCTCCACTTTAGCACTTACAAGCTTCTAAGGGAAAAATAAACTATGAATTAACTTGGATCATAGAATAGCATCCATATAACCATCTGAATCATGAAAAAACAATGAAGTGTCCCATGACACCCAACCCTTAGAAGGTTACCAACACACTAAAAAATATAACATATGGTAACCCACTAATAGCAATTGAAAAAAGAGGAGCAAAGAGGAGATTGAGGATAATATACCATCTACCTGGTCCCTTCCCATAATACTTGGGAGCTATTAAATTTAAGCAAATCATTCAAATCCTCAAGATATTACCTCTCCATTTTTACCAACCTCTATGAGAAACTCCCTAGTTGGTCAAGAAGTCCACCACCCTATTACATTCTCTCAAAATGTGAATAATCTAGAAATTCTCCATACTCCTTAAAATTCTTCTTATTTCACTATTAAGATTGAAAACCTGCCAGTTGGGGGGATTACTTGACTTCAACATATTTACAAGGCTTAAAGAGTCCCCTTCAATGATCACCTTACTGCACCCCAATTACTATAATAAAGACACTCCTTGATAGGGCACTCTGGATTCTACATAGAAGGAGGTCTAAGAGGAAAAATGCTCAGCGAAGGCGGTAATAAATATACCATTATCATCCTTAATTACCCTCCTATGCCTAAAATACCAGGGTTTATATTTTAAGCCCCATAAAAATTTAATTTCACCCAATCTATAGGAGGAGGAGCCCATTTCACTTTAGCTCTCGGGCTCGGGGGTTGATTCTACATATTAATCACATTAAAATCAAGAGAAAGTTCTAGAAAAGCTTCAGATTCTAAGGATATTTGATTCCTTAAATTTGGATCCTTGAAATTCACTCTTAGATTCTCCATAGCATTCCATATAGATCTAAAACCAACCTTCATGGGACTATATTTGGAGTTTTTAAAGGCCCAAATATTTTCTTCTTTCCAAATACTCCATAACATATGCAACAAGAGGAGGTTCCAAAAACCTCTAAGACTATAAGAAAAAAAAGGGGGTTCCCACTATAATATAACCTCCATAACAGTGTTGGGGAAGATCCAATTTATGAACAAAAAACCAAGGATCACCTCATAGGATTCCCTAAAGAAGGAACAACTACCAAAAATGTGATTAATCAACTCCAAATTTTCTTCATAGAGGTAACACCTATTGGGGATCATTATTACTCTCTTCTTTAGATTTTGAATGGAGAGGATCTTATCTTGAGTAGCTAGCCAAATGAAAATATTCAGCTTTAGGAGGAGGTTTTTAATCCATAATCTATTGCAGGGCTTCCAAAAGATAAAATTTGATTCGAACAAGGCATAGGCTTAATGAACTAAGAAATTTCCCTCTACTTCACCAACCCATACCACATTATCATCTACTTCCTGTACTACAAGAACATGATAATTCAACACCTTCTCTAATTTCACCTTGGCCTCCATCACTTCTCTATCACTCGAACCAAGTTTTATGAGGCTCCAAGTCCTACCCCTAACCCCAAGAGAATTGAATTCCGTCATTGAAAATCTCCCTAACATTTTATACATATGATCTAAAATAGAAAGTATTTGATCCATTGAAAGTCACTAGTCATAGATCCAATAGTCTCTGCAAAAATCCATAGCTCTACCATTGCCAATAATCCATATTCTACCCTATATGAGGAGGGGCATGCCTTCGTCAAACTTTTCTAGAAGGAGGAACCTTGAGTGGGTAACAGGTCGGAGAGGATATTTTGAAAGTGGTACTTATTCAATAGCTTGACCTAGTCAACCTGAGTAATTATGCTTATATTTTGAGTAGCATAAAATACATATTATATTCAATATTTTATTTAATAATGACATATTATAGAATATTACACCAACAAGACAAGGGCCAAAAGAAGGCTTTGCATAGAAAAACAAAGAGAGCAACTGGAAAAAATATGCACAACCAAGGAGGGATGGAACACATAGGTATGATTTAGTGCTATGCCACATGCATCCTAGGTTGAAAATATAGCTTATGTGAGACAAAATCAAGGATTAAATCTTATTCCAAGGCTAGCAAACCAAATCCCAATCCTCCATTAAAATTTGAATAATATTTATCTTGCCATGACATGGCATGCTCATGGATCTCTTCCTTTTTAGTATGCTATAGAAAAATAAGCTACTATTAGTCAACATGATAAAGATCATGAACTTGAATTTATTATTGAAAATACCATAGTAGAAATATAAAGAAAAAATACTTTTGAGAGTGGGAACAACATAGAAGCCAAACCAAAAACTATAACCTACAAAATGGTTAGAGATAAGAACCCACTTGGTAATGAATAGAATAAAAAAAACCCACACGTAGAATCTCAATCTAACAAGACATGGAAACCACAAGAAAAACAATTTCAAAAGGGCATCCAAAAAGAGAAGACCAAACCAAATATGAGACCAACCTACAATCTCCCACCCAAGGGATAAATAAAACAATGCTTCTAGCCTAGAATAAAAAAATATGGAGCAACCTAGAAAACCAGAATATAAATTTAGGCAAGAGATGCCTTAAAGATTAGCTAAGCACTCAGTTAAGAGCTAGACCCCCAAAAATACCTACTAAAAAGAATAGAAACCCTAGACAAGAGGAAAGAACTAGGGTCAAGAGAACCTCTACCCCTAGAAACATAGTAAACGAGCTCTCTTGGAATCACAAGTTTTTCTCTAGGATCGAATACTCCTAATAGGGAGACCCAAAAAGCACCTTTAAATAACCACTTAGCTATCAAAATAAACCACATGAAGTTCCTTTCTAACCATATCTAGGAGAATAGGAAAACAATTTTGAATCCACACTATTAGGTCCTAAAGGTCCACCCCAAGGTCATCCATACAATCTACCATTGCATTCCATTTCCTAAAAGTATGTTTAACTTGCATACTCACCAAGAATAACAACATTTATTTAACTTCCACCAAAATGTCCTCTATGCTCCAGCTGGTCTAATGTAGGCCTTTGACATAGTTTAGAAATGTTTAGAGATTCACATTTTATCATAAACCTATTGATATTTATCATTTTAAGAAGAATAACACCTTTATAAAGAGCTCATGCCTCCACAAAATGACTGGTTCAAGACCCTAGACCCTTTGTATAGGTAGCAATTAAGGTTCCTTCTTCATCTCTTATAACTCCACCAAAACAAACTTTCCTAAGGTTTCCCTTTGTTGCACCATAAAAATTTAGCCTAGGCCAACCATTTAGAGGAGATTTCTATATGGTTTGAGAGCGAATAAAGGGATAGACATGATTAGATATTTTTTCAATGTTGGATAGACCCCAAAGTTCCACTACATATAGATATTTCTTTATCTCTATAGAAATTTCAAAGTTTAAGCTTTGAATATTTAAAATCAAGGTAGCACATATCCTAGCTCCAATGAAGTTACAATCCTTCTTCTCATTGCTAAAATTCCTTCTATTCCTTTCTTTCCATAGACCCCACATGACATGAGGGAGACTAAACATCTAGAGAAACTTTAAATGGGAACTATTAAAGGGGAGACACCATTGGAGGCATAGATCTACCAGATTATTTGGAAGGACCCAAGAGATACCAAAACTTTGGAATATCTAGGACAACACTTCCAACAAAAATGGTCACTTAAAAAATATGTGGTTAACACATTTAGAGTCCTTTATGCATAAATAATATATTGGGTACAACCATATCTCCTTTTTGAAGGTTATCAATTGTAAGGATCTTATTTTGGATTCATAACTAGTAGAAGGAACTAATTTTAGGAATAAATCCTTTGAGCCAAATTTAGGAAACTGGAAGCCAGTTCTCCTCATTACCCTCCAAGAGTTCATATGCCAATTTCATAGTAAACTACCCTTGTTTGTGTATTTCGTAGAAAATAGAATCCTTCTATCTGAGATTACTAAGACTTTTTACTTTCAACGACACTTGTAGATTTTCTAGAGCCTGCTTACCATTTTGGTCCAATATTATAGAATATATTGCACACATATTTCACAAATTATTATGTTTTCTTTGATCCATATTATTAGATATCTCTTGTGAGATAAAATATGTGTTGCAAATATTAAATATGTTGCCACCAAACACACACACACACACACACATATGTATGTACGTATATATAGAAAAAGGATGTTGTGGGTCAAACATTTTTCTACCATATTATGATGTTTGTTTCCTTCTAGTAGCCTATTGAAATAGGCTTGGATCATCTTACATTATGATCACTTCACCATGATATTTCAATAAACTTCATTAATATATTACAATAATGTGAAAAATGATGTTTTGAATTTTGTGATTATGCAATAAGGTTGTCAAACAATTAATGTTCTAATTTAATTTATTATATGGGTCTAAAAAACATTCGACTTATATGCATAATTATAGTGTTTCAACAAACTATATAGAAATAATTGAATAACATGGTCTACAATTTTTTGAATCTTATAATTGCAACAATAATGTTATTATGATAATGCTTGAATAACAATGTTTTGAATTTTGTCATTGTGCAATAAAGTCAAAAAAATTATGTTACCATAGTATTTAAATTTACTAGGTAGTAATCTAACCATAACATGACAATCAATATTTTGAATCTTATCATTGTACAATAACATTTTAAACAAATAATGTTTTATTATTTAAATTAGTTATATAGTAATAAAATAGGTTCCACTTATAATATATTGTGATAACCTTACCATTGTATTTCAACAAACCACTTAGAGATTTTATAATAACAATTTGACAATTATAAGTATATCGCCTTGGAAGATTTGAATTTGAGTCTCTCTTTGAAAGTTCATGTTTAAAATCACTTGATCTTATACCATTTGATATAAATAATGCCTTGTTAATTGACATGGTTTCTCAATTTTTATACATCTTTCATGAAACTCATTATGCTAATTATAGAGGTCATTTCATTTGAAATAGATAGTGTCATAGTTTTTGTATATATATTACCCACTTGCATGCAATAACATATGCTTTCATAGGACCCACAATTTGGTGGATAAAATCAAGAATGATCTAACTATTTAAATATTTATAAAAATATATAAACACAATCATAAATTTCATATTATATTCACAAACCAACTTATAATTTAGAGGGATATAAATTTCTAGATACTTCTATTTGATAATAGTTTGTAAAAATCATAATCATAGTTAAAACAAGACTCACAATTGCATCATTATTATTATTCAAAATCACATTTTTTTGTTAGGTATATATATTTGTTTCTATAAAAGGGATGAAAATAGGAGTTTTTCATAGATGTAATTTTAATTATTTACTAAAGCCTATAGTTTTGAAATAGTAAAAAATGAGTATCGTGCAAATTTTTAAAAAGGTACAAAATGATAAGTCATGTAAATATTGTGAATGATATGAATGGACTAAATTCAAGTGATTAGTATTTTATTATTAGTGGGGTACAATCTATGTTTTTGAAAGGGCCTGAACCCTTTTACAAATATTCATATGCATTCTTACAAAAGCATCTCATATCTATAATTATTTTTATTTTAGCAACATCAAAACTCTCAAAAATTTAGTGCATGCATTGCATCAAATCATATTGTGTGTATGTGTGTGTGTTTTAGTTTGTATACTCTATTATTACTAAATTGCATTGTTTCTTGATCAATATTACTCAAAATTTTGATTTTTGGATCATTAAATCAAAATTACTAGAGTTCAAATTAAAAACTAATAAAAAATAACACTATAGAGATGCACCTTCAAAAAATATTGCCTGGAAAGAAAACCCATTTTTTTTCTTATTATATAAAATTAAATAAATTACTTTTTTAATAGATTAATTGATTCGGTTTATTGAACAAAAATCTACATTCCAAGTGATTTCCAAGAATTCAATTGATCATCCAAGTATTTTTTGGAAGAATGAACAAGAATACATTAAAACCCCTACTTTGTTGATCTAAACAAAGAACAAATCATAACTTGGTGTTCCAAAATAAACTCCCCTATAAATATCTAATACACATCATTTTTCCTTCCATCAAAGTATACCTTCAAGGTAAATAACACTACCATTTTAAAACTCTTAACAAAGACTAAAATAACCTCCCTATGTTTTCTAATGAATCTAAGATTGAGGTATTTTTTGCTAGGTAAAAATTACATGATTAATTGTCTAAAAGGCTATTTTCAAGTGAATCCATATTTGGGTGGATGATCGAGGGAATATTGCATGCCACCCAAACAAATCCACTCTCATTCTCCAACACAAACTTGAAGGAAAATACATACTCAAAATTAGAAACTCATATATGCATCTATGATATATTTTAAATTTAATATTGCTTCTTCTTGTACAACAAGCATTTTATACAATTATGTGTAGATAAATAGTATTATGTGGAAATTCTATTTTTCTCTTTGCATATCTTACTTTTACATATCTACCACCATCTCCTTCGTGATACCTTCCCTTGCTCATTTAATGGATGGAGTAACCCTATCAACAATCATACCATAAAGATTGATGATCCTATTTCAATCATCATGTTATCATATATAAAACTAATTACTAATAATTTAATATTTTTTCCTCTTGTTAAATATATTTTTTGAGTGAAAAATACCAAATTAGTACTTTACTATATATTTAATTTTTGTGTCAAATCTCTCTTTTATATTGCAATAACAACCATTCAAAGCATCAATTTTATATTTGGTACCAACTACATCTTTGGTGATAGTGCCTCATTTAATCATGCTGTTTATTCAACCTTTGGAACAAACCTCATATTTTATGATGATGCCTCATTTATTCATCGTTCCAAATCTACTTCTAGTGCCAAATTTAGTTTTCAATGTCAGTATCCATCCAACATTGGTCCTAGTATGAATAAAATTGGAACCACTTCTAGACTTGGTGCTAATCTCAACATAATTGGTGTCAAAATGATCCACTATAGTACTATGGCCCTAATATTTATGGTGCAATCATAAATATTTGTCCCAAAATACACAATGCCATTCCAATTCTATCCCACATTTCAAAAGTTCTCACACAACCATTTTTTATCATTATATATAATATATTTTCTACTAAACAACACATATTGAGTCATAATTGCCAAATCATCCATCAAAAATATGAAACAAATGATATCTATTAATAATTAAACATATAGGATGTGACAAAGATAAGCATCACTTAAATAAATATACTAAATTATTTTAAAGTATGCATGTTACATGGGATGTGGTGAAGATTAAGATAACATAAGAAAACAATTGAACAAGAAATAAGTTTGTGCAGACTACTAACCAATTTTATTTAATAATCTTCAATTTGTAAATTCAACTTCACAAAAATACGTTATATTTATATACATATAATAGATTGTATCTTAGTTGTTTTAAAAGGATATTTAGGCTTCATATTATTTTCAAATATAGTTAAGAACATTTTTTAATTTTCACTTTAAAATCTAATTTTATCAACCAACTTAATTTTATTGTTTTAGGTACAATGGACTCCATAATGTAAATTTTGTTTTGGATACTTCAAAAATATTAGTTGCTCTCATATAATATTTTGATGGCTCAATCATGAATATTCAAACCAAATAAGTTGCTTGTGTAATATTTGATTTTTTTGTTGTAAAGTGCATAATGTTATCAATTATACTTCCATACTTCCTCTCCACCACTCTTCCACTTCTATTATTCTTCCACACTATTTCACCTTTTGCATGGAGCGTTGTTGTGCAGAAGGTGCAAGGGTCAAAACCCCTTGGTGCCCGTTTTGATGAGGTTTTTGTTGTTCAATGTAACACAAGGATGAAGGCATATATTATGTTGTGCCCCTTTGGTTTCATCCACTGGGGTAGCCCATTCGGTTGCCTAGCCTTATGTGGAGCACTGCAGTGTAGGAGGTTAGTGGGTTGAATCTATTCGACACACATTTTTGCTGAAGTGATTGAGACAACAGAATGAGGAGGTTAAATATTTCATGCATCCTTTTTGGTTTCAACTAATATGGTAGCTCAGATGGTCATGAGCCCGTGTTAGGGCACTGCGCTTCTAGAGGACAGGGGATCGAATCCCATCCGTGGATGTGCAAGGTATTTATAAAGTTCTATTTTAATAAAAATAATAAAATGGAGATATGGGGGCCAAGGTGATAGTATAAAGTTTTATTTTTGTAACATAAATAAAAGTGTAATATAAGGGTCATAGTGATGGTATAAAGTTTATCTTTGCAAATTATAAAATGGGAGATATAAGGTGTAAGTTTATGATTTGTTTTTTGCAAATTATAAAAGGGGAGATATAAGGTGTAAGTTTGTGATTTCATTTTTGTAATTTAAATAAATGGGGATGTTGTTAGAATAAAGCTTTATATTGTAAGTTTTAAAAGAGATATATAAGGAGTTATTTTTAAGATTTATTGTGTATGCTTTTGAAATAAGTGATAAGGGTTTAAAGTGTTTGATTTGATATTTAACCCAAGAAGGGAAAAAGTGAATTATTGACCAAATTAGAAAAGCACATGCAAGAGGAATATCATCATTATTGAGGCAAATTTGGAGGGGACATATTTGGAACAAATCAAGGTGTCAAAGAGGATCAAGTGCACATATTCACCCAAGCATTCAACTTCCAAGGAAAGACAATTCAACAAATTCAAAGAAGAAGGAAAGATGCACATGATAAAGTAATAAGAGCAAGGTATGAGCATATCCAAGTCAAAACACAAGTAAGTTATCCAATGCTAGACTTGAGCTACCTTTAAAATATAATAAATATGAGATATATGGAAGCGACAGACTTAATGAATGTGAAGAACATATTGGTCATTTGATGCTTAATGAATGTGTTATTCACCATATTTTACTACTCTAGGAACCGGTTTACCCTATGCTCAAAGGAGATCAATTTGTCCCAAAATAATCATGGAATCATACATGTTGGCCTTGGACAATATCTTCTTTAGTTATTCCACTATGTTGAAGTTGGAATATTTCAATTATATTTTTCTAACTTTTTTGGTTCATTGAATCTCTTTTTGTATTCTTGCATTGCTTCTATCCTTTGTTGTTTAGTGAAAAAAGGATACAAAAAATTATTTCTATCCTGCTCTTAGGTTTTAGCCTCTTGAGTTTGGATTGATTTAGGTTGTTCCTTCAAATTCTCATGTATGGGTTGTTCTTTTGGTTGGGCTTGTAGAGGTGTTTCCCTTTTTAGTTGTTTTCTTTGTTGGACTAGGACCTTGAATGGATCTAACATTTTGGATCTACCTATAGTGTCTTCTTCTTCCTAAAAGCACGAGATTCCGGGTGAAGGAAACACTAATTGCGATTGCATTCAAAATCAAGTACGCTTAAGTCCTAGAAATGTAAAGTGCATGAAATGAAAAAGACGCATTGCAATGAGACACAAGCAAATGGAGAAAACACAGCCCTTTCATTAAACTTTCTTGATCTCTGTTACAATGACGCCTCCTCCCTTTTCAGGGGCTAGGAGCGTTAAAAGAATTTGATTACAATCACTTAATGTTCCTCTTTCCGCGTGCCCACGTTTGAATGGGCGGGCCAGAATGTTGCCGCCGCTTACGCTGATGAGTCTTTGACTTCTGCTGCTCCTCCTGCGAACACAGAAACAACAAAGATGTCAGTAGCACCTGCTGCAAATAAAAAGTGTTTGTTCTCTAAAATCATCAAAAGATGCATGTAAACATTTGTCTGAAACAGTAAGTACAGTGAGTTCAAATGGCCTAAAAACCTGACAGAAGACAGAAGATATTACCAGAAGGCCATTGCCACTGAAACAGCCGGCCAATCTGCCTTCACCTGGAAATCGTCCCTGGGAAGGACGATTCCTGACTGCAAATCGTCCCTGGGTGGGACGATTCCTTCTGTGTTGGAAAAGTCGAAGTGATCTGCTCCAATGTCGACTCCCGAGACTTCCAAAACACCTGCAGACAGAGGGGTTATGTAATTGGGGCCATTTTGGGACGACCCAGATGGTCGGATTCTCCCAATTTGGCCTCTATCCTCGGGAATTTGATATCGCCTCCTGCAAGTCAGTGAAACAACAAAGCGACACAAAACATACTAGAATCTGATCAAAAGTTATGAAATTGCAGCTATGAGTTCACCAAACAGAATGACACAACATGCAATGTAAACAAATAATCTAGAATGCTAAAAAGAATGGAACTTGAGAAGTGCGAGGGGTGCCCAAGTGGGCCTCCCACCGTTGGCACTTGATTTCGGTGCCAATCCACTAGGGATGGGCCCAAAACCTCTTAGGATTGGGGGGTCGGCAAATTGGTTGGTTCAGGTGTCCATGTGTTGGATTTGGGTCAGGTTCAAGCTTCCAAAAGCCACCCAACAACCTCCCTTGCAAAAGAGATTGGTGGATGTGAGAAAGTGAACCAAAGGGGATGCAAGTGAGTCTTCAACTCGGCAGCACTTCGTTGCTTGAAATCTCCTTCAACCTGTATGTTTTGGGTGAGAAAAGTCCCACCTTTTATAGACCCATGGGGTCTCTTTTGGGAGGGAAGCACAAATGCCATGTGTTGGTCATAGGCGCCATGTGGCAGTCTTGTCTTCCCATGAGGGAGGGGAGTCCTCCATTGACTTGGGCTTTCATAACTGCCCTTGTGACAGTCCTCAAACGGCCTATTTGTCCACCCACACACGCGTGCGAGGCGAGAGTCATCAAGCGAGCTGTTCCGGGCTGCCACTTGGCCTCATTTGTCTTTTTGCCCGTTAAACTTGGAAATCGTCCTTATCGGAGACGATTTCAGAAATCGTCCCTGGGTGAGACGATTTCAAGTTAGCAATCGTCCCTGGGTGAGACGATTACTGGGCAAAGTGTCTAAGTGTGCCAAATTGCTTCTTGACCTTACAAAATTGCTATGAAAGTGGTTAAGACCACTGTTTTACCTCTGAGGGCTGCCCTGGGGGCTATGTTTGTCAAAGCGATCAGTGTTTGCAAGCACATAATCGGATTGGTGCTGTTTTGGTGTCTACGAGATGCCCCTTTTTGGGAAGCGCTGCGGGTGACGCAGTGTTGAGCAAAAAATAGATAACCAAAGCACTAATGATTAGGGTTTCTTGGTAACCTAACCAACTTTTGATGCCCCAAGCATGGAAAGGGCATGCATTCTTGAATCCTTGCTTCTGACGAGCTAAGGAATTTGATTTCAAGTATTAACCTATTTTGGTGAGGTGTGACTTGAACTTAGACATTGATCGATCATGAATAGGCGAAGGGCGTTTTATCCTCAGGGGGAACCTTGTGTTCATGATTCACGAAATGCCAAGTGTTTGATTGATTTGATTGTTGCTTGTTTACTGCCCCAAGCAGGAGCGTGATTGTCTTTGTCAATGATTCTTTGAATGCATGTCGTTTTCCTTAATTGGGTGTGTGATTGTTGATTGGTGACTAAGTGTGACTACCCCCTCAAGCGACGAATCGATGAGGGAATGACCTTCGTGAGAGAAGCGACGAGTCGCTTGACCCAAGATGACTTGTGCAGGGGTGCCTTTAGAGGGTTTACCGTTAAGCGTGTGCAATTTTTCCAACATTTGGACCTATTTTTGGTGGGTGTTAACCCTTTTGGTGATGCCTGAATGGGGTGAAATCATCGAAAACCTATCTTCCCGTGGAGCGGTCCGGCTATGATAGCCTTCTTGGGGAAGTAGGAGAGTGATAATTTGAACCTCAACATCTATTTTCTTTGCTTAGAGGTTAAGTGCATGAGCACTTTTGTCCGGCAATGTTATTGTTGTTTGTTTTTGTTGCATTTTTTCTTGTTTTTGTTGTTTTTGTGACACCATTTGGTGATTAAATTGTCGGCAATCCGTCTGCCCGTGGAGCGGTCCGGCTATGTTAGCCTTCTTAGGGAGTAGGATAATGACAATATATGACCCCAACGTCGATTTTGAATGCCCGGGATGTCAAGTGCAACAACACTCTTATTAGGCAATTTTATTTTTGTTTTTAGTGCATTTTTGTTGATTTTTTTTTTTTTTTTTTTGGTGTTTTGAATTTTCTGGCTGGAAATCGTCCCTGGGTGGGACGATTTCCAATTGCAAAAATCGTCCCTGGGTGGGACGAGCGCTTACCAGAGCGCTCGTCCCAGCCAAGGATGATTTCCAGTTCAAAGGCCTATTTAAGGGCCAAAACTTGAATTTGGGCTCATTTGTGTCATTTTTTTTTCTTGCGATTTGGGAGCTCTGGGAGGAGGAGGTAATTCTACGAAGCGAAGCGCTGCCGGAATTCTCTCTGCCATCATGAGTGCACAAACTGGTTCGAGCGGCGGAGCGGAGACGAAACCCGTAAGTGCTCCCTAGAGTTTATTCTAGCATTTGTTTGTTTAATTGTTTTTGTGTAACGTTTTTCTAAATTTCTAAAATTTAAACCTTGCAACTTAGTTTAGAACAACTAAGACTTATTGTACACTAAACTTAGTGCAAATTCTAGATAAATATGTTTATTGTTTCAACTAAATCTTCGGATAAACTGAACGTAAACCTCAAGATTCAGTGTTTTGTATTTTTGAATTTTTTTTATGCTTGTTTTATAATTAATCAGTTAAGGTTAGAAACCCTTGAACCGAAAAATTTATTTTTGAATTTTGTGTTTGTTTTCTTAATTAATCAGTTAAGGTTAGAAACCCTAGAACTGAAAAATTTGTTTTTGAATTTTGTGTTTGTTTTTGTAATAATCAGTTAAGATTAGAAATCTTGTAACTGAAGATCTGTTTTTGTTTTGTTTATTTGATTTTTTTGCTTTTGTCATTGCTGTACAGTTCTTTTCCATGATTTTTAATTTTTTTTTTTTGTTGAATTGTTTTCTTTTGCAGGTTAGGAGCCGGTACCGTGTACCTGCCGCTTTCGCTGAGGCGCGGTTGGCGCTGACTGATGTTGACTGGGAATGGCTTGATGCCCTTGGGCTCAAGCAGGTGGCTCGACTGGAGCCTGTGGTCCCGGATCAGGCCTATCTGACGGCCCTGATCAAACTTTGGGATCCACGGACCAACACTTTCCATCTTTCGATAGGGGAGATGACTGTGACTTTGGAGGACGTCTATCGGTTGCTTCGGATTTCGATAGATGGACTGCCCATTAGGACATCGCCGCGTGATCAGCGGACTGCCATACTTACGAGATGTCTTGGGCATGCGGTGCGGCTGGGTGTAGCGAACCCAGTGGATACGGCCGAGGGGGGCTGCCAGGTTGGCGGGATCTTGGTTGGATGGTGGCAGGGAGAGGGGGTGTTAGGAGTGAGGCACGCATTCCCTGATGGGCCTCATTTCTAACATGCTATTGCCTGACTCGTCAGGCGCGAGGTTCCCGTGGAACCTTATGGAATTGGTATGGCAGTTGGTAGAGTGTCCGATAGAGGCACCATTGATCCTGGGATGGGGACAAGCATTGTTAGCGCAGCTTTACGGAGAGTTGTATGGAGTCCGCTGTTGACAGTGGAAGGGAGTCAGCTGTAGTTATCTGTTGCAGTGCTGGGGTTGGCAGCACATATCAGTTGAGAGGCCGACCGGGTTACCATGGACGACTCGGGTGATGATGGAGGATCAGGAGATTGGTTATGCCATTTTGTGGTGGCAGTCCGCGGAGCAGGGGCAGAGTCGGCGATGGGCAGGTGCTGTAGAGCACTATACCGATGCCTTCTCTCGACTTACTCCAGGGGAGGTGTTTTGGCGCCCTTATCGGGACTGTCCAGCCTGGTCGGAGGCTGGAGAGTGGCTCCGTCGGGTACGCAGGGAGCGGTGGCTGACTGGGCGGCACGGGACGGAGCATGAGTTCTTCCCGTACAGCCGGGTTTCACGACAGTTTGGGGTGCGCCAGGGGTTGCCTGGTGAGCCTGTGGTCTATCGGCGACGGGGAGATGAGAGGGATCTGGATCCACCGGTCATCGCGCCATTGGGCGATGAGTCAGATACTGTGATTGACGTCCCGGACGTAGATGACGTCGGGACTACCACCGAGTATGACTCGTGGTGGGTGTTACGGCGATGGAGAGGGGAGGGGCCACTGGGAGGCGCGGAGGCGGCGGTGGAGGGTGCTGAGGCAGCATGGGATGATTGGGGAGGTCCGCTGGATGATGCGGACATGGTGGATGTGGTGGATGAGGATGTAGACTTGGGCGCTCCGGATCAGCCGGACATGCAGGGCGTGGAGGAGCGGTGGGAGCCAGAGCAGGCTGTTGTTCCAGAGGGTCCTGTTCGTCAGGCAGACATAGAGGAGGTGGAGTCTGAGGTACGCGCTGAAGATGCACGTCTTACAGAGCTACTGCGGATACGGGATCTGGAGTTGGGGGATGCGAGGCGGGAGCTGGGGGACGCGAGGCGGGAGCTGGGGGACGCGCTACGGGAGAGGGATCTCCTGCGTGCCCAGCTAGCGGAGCGGGATAGGGTTTTGGCACAACGCGATGATGCACTGTCTTACTATCATCGGCGAGAGGCAGAGTGGTGTCTGCACCGGATAGATTTGGAGAGGGAGGTCATCCGCCTTGGTGGGCGACTACCTGAGCCTTCGGTCAGTGGATCTTTACGTCGGACGAGGGATAGTCTGACTGAGCAGTCAGCATCATCTCGTCGGAGGCGGTTAGATGAGGGAGGTGGTAGTAGGCATGATGCGGGGGCTGGCAGTAGTCGCCCTGCAGGGTCCCATAGGACCCACACCACGGGGGGTAGTTCCCGTCGCACCGATCCTGCGTGATCATGTTGGTGGACGCCTTAGGGTGGGTTTTTGGGTATGATTGCGGGGTCTGAGGACCATTTTTGTAGCCTACGGGCATATTTTTGATGATATATATATATATATATATATATATTGGTTTTGTACATGTGATGATGTGATTTTGTTGTGCATGTTTATTTATTTTGATGAATGCCAATGTTATGATGAATGCAAATGTTTTTTATTTCTATGTGAGATGCAAGGTGAAATGGATGAATGACATTTGTGGTGATTGGTTATGGCACCATAGGCTGTTTAAGATGCTCTTTATTTCATTTTTAGGTGATTGTTGTGATGTATGGCTCTACATGTATACATGGTTTTTCTATTTTTGTATTTTTTGATGGTATTTGCAAAGATGAAAAGTAGCGCAGTTGGTTTAGAAATGTAGCTAAGGTTTTCTGAGACTCAGACGGTTTTAGCTCACTAGCCATGACTGTACTTTATCTTACAAGACTTTTGACCAAGGTATGAATCGGACTTGTTTTTGACCAAGTTATTTCACATCCCTGTGTGTGCAATTGATTTCATTTATGTGGTATTTGTCAGGATACCGCCAGTGCCAGATGGGCTTTCAACCGAACCTGTACTGAGGATCACCTAATTAGCTCCACAAACTCCTTTGTTGTATTCTGTTAGATTAATCTACAGTGTTATCCAGGATACCGTAAGCTAGCTCATCCACATGCAAACATTGATCTATACACAAGTTAATGTGATAGATATATCGTCATGCGAGAAGTTTACCGCCAGTGACTGATAGGCTATCAACCTAATCGGTACTGAGGCTTGCCTCATGACCTTTTAGAATGCTGAGAGTTCCAGGGATTCAAGGTCAACTCCCTTCTTTTCTTCATTTATATTGGGATACTTGCTCATTTTTAGTGATGATATCACTGTTTATTTTGATTTGTTTTTCTTTTGAGCAAGGGATTGGAAATATGGAGTGACGAAAATCACTGTTGCTTTGTGCATTTGATGTGTGCACTGTAGGATGTCAAATTTTGATGTTTTGACATTTTGCAAATTTTTGATGTTTTGCAACTATTGAGAATTAGGGATTCTTGGGGAATTGGGTAGGGAGGATGCTTGTCCTTTTGCCAACTCTCAGCATTCTTTGGGTCATTCGCACAGGGGATGAGCAAGATAACCGTTTCGCTTATGGTGAACTGGATTACTATGCAGGTTTCATCTTTCGTTCACACAACTCTAGAATTGTTTTATGTGTTTTATCTTGTGATGGGATGTTACGTAACAAGGTGTATTTCAAGTATGACTCTACCTTCGTAAAGTCTTTTGACTTGATACATTATAGGCTAAAGAGCAAAATGATGACTGAATCACGAAAAACTCTTGATACATTAAAAGACCACTGACTCTATGTGGTAAAAGCGATGTATGGTGTTTTTGTTGTTTTTGTAAAATGAGACAGTGTGGGACAAGATGGACTACCGGATTAATTACAGCCTATGGTGCCTTTGACCTGTACGACCACAAATATTTGATGTATGGATGCAATGATTTAATGAGCAATGTATTTTTGTTTTTGATGATTTTTGTTGTTTTTGAGTTTTTTTTTATTTTTGACCAAGTGATTGCGATAATCCTTGGAGCTTTTTGGATTTTGACCAAGTGATTGCGATAATCCTTGGAGCTTTTTGGATTGACCAAGAGATTGCGATAATCCTTGGAGCTTTTTAGATTTTGACCAAGTGATTGCGATAATCCTTGGAGCTTTTTGGATTTTGACCAAGTGATTGCGATAATCCTTGGAGCTTTTGTATTTTGACCAAGTGATTGCGATAATCCTTGGAGCTTTTTGGTTTGACCAAGTGATTGCGATAATCCTTGGAGCTTTTTTGGTTTGACCAAGTGATTGCGATAATCCTTGGAGCTTTTTGGGTTTGACCAAGGGATTGCGATAATCCTTGGAGCTTTTTGGTTTGACCAAGTGATTGCGATAATCCTTGGAGCTTTTTGGTTTGACCAAGTGATTGCGATAATCCTTGGAGCTTTTTGGTTTGACCAAGTGATTGCGATAATCCTTGGAGCTTTTTGGTTTGACCAAGAGATTGCGGGAATCCTTGGAGCATTTTTGGGGTATGGCTCTCTTAGATATGAAATGGTCACAAATGACTGATATTCAAGGGTTCTGTTTCCTTGATACCGTCAAGAGAAGCTAGCCGGTACGTCCCGGGTCCTATTTTGCTATCAATAACATATGGACCTAACCAATTTGCCGTGAACTTGTCCCTTAGGTGGGACGGAAAATTAGAGTTTTGTTGGTTTTCCTTCAAAACCAAATCACCAACCTGAAAGTCCCTTAGGTGAACTTTCATGTTGTAAGCTTTCTTAAGCCGCTCTTGATAGATACGCAGGTGCTCAAGAGCATTAACGCGTCGTTCGTCAAGCAACGTAAGTTGGTCTAACCGGGCCTGCCGCGCAGTGTCATCATCAATGAACTCCTGCATTGATATACGGAGGGAAGGAATTTCCAACTCGAGAGGCATTACTGCCTCTGCGCCATACACAAGCGAAAACGGAGTTGCCCCAGTTGGCGTCCGAATGCTAGTGCGATAAGCCCAAAGGGCAAGTGGGATTTGTATGTGCCAATCCTTATGACTGTCTGTGACTATCTTTTTAAGGATGGCGACTAGTGTTTTGTTTGATGCCTCCGCTTTCCCGTTTGCTTGCGGATAATAGGGCGTTGAAAAGCTGTGCTGAATTTTGTACTTTGTGGTCAAAGCACGCACGTCTTTGTTCTTGAATGATGGCCCATTATCTGAGATTATTTTGGATGGAATACCAAAATGACATATGATGTTATGCAAGATGAACTCCACAATGCGGGGTCCTTTCGTTGAGGTTAACGGAATTGCTTCCACCCATTTGGTAAAATATTCTGTGGCCGTTATGATAAACGTGTGACGGCCTGACGATGCAGGGGAGATCTTTTCGATTAGATCGAGGCCCCACTACGAAAATGGCCAAGTAGACTGGACTGTCTGTAGGGCCTGGGAAGGTACGTGCATCAAATTGGCATGATGTTGACACTTCACGCACTTCTTGACATACTTGCAACAATCTCGCTCTAAAGATGGCCAATAATAGCCCATGCGGAGAATGCGCTTTGCAATGGCCATACCACTGAAGTGGCCGCCACATGTACCGTCGTGCGCTTGGGCGACTGCCCAAGTGGACTCTTGCTGGTCCAAACAACGAAGAAGAATTCCGTCATAGCTGCGACGATACAAAATGTCTCCTATCAAGACATACTTAGCCGCTTTTTGCTTTAATGTTCGTTTTGCGGCATGCGTCAATCCAAAGGGAAGATTACCTAACTTGAGGTAATCTCTTATGGGTAAATACCAGTCTTGTTGATCGGAAACTTCGACAGTATGAACAGCCAATCCCTTCTGAAGTTCTTTCCTAACAAATGCTGAATTTGATAGAACTTGTAAGAATAGCGTTGTGTTGCTATTAGTGGGAGTGGGGGAAAACAAGGACCCCCAGTTGGCACGTTTCAGACGATCTCGGATTCGAAAGAACTTATCCGAGGATGGTTCGATCTGGATCATGTGGATTCCTGGCGTCAAGTCTGGGCTTGCACGCTCCATCGCGGATTGCGATAAGGTTTTGACTTGGATGGTTGTCATATCACCGGAAAGGTCTTGCGGAATTAGTGACCCCAGGGAGGCCATTGTGTCCGCAAAATGATTCGATGATCGAGGGAGTGCCTCGATGTCATACCATTCAAGTTTGGCCAGGAATTTGTCCATGAGGGCTTTATAGGCCTTCAGAACTGGGCATTTGCATTGATATACCCCTTTGACTTGATTGACGATTAACAGCGAATCACCAAAGATGTTCGGTCTTTTGATGTTCATGGCGATTGTTGTTTGAAGACCTAGGAGCAAGGCTTCATATTCTGCATTATTGTTGGTGCATTGGAAGTTTAATTTAAATGACAGGGGCATTGGGGCGCCCTGCGGTGTGAAGAATACAATTCCTGCGCCACCACCTTGCTCACACTTAGAACCATCGAAGAATAGGGTTATGTCGGCCTGTGACTCGGCTCATCACATGGAAGACCCCATCATCGGGTAGTTCTATGACCAGAGGCTGATCGTCTTCAAGAGGAGCCTCTGCTAGTTGATCGGCTATGACTTGTCCTTTGATAGATTTTTGTCCGATGAACTCAATGTCAAATTCCGTCAACAACATGATCCATTTCGCCGTGCGACTACTATGATAAGTACGACTCATCATGTATCGCAATGGATTCTCCTTAGACACAACATACGTAGTGTTGCTCAGCATGTAGTGGCGTAGCTTCTTGGTAGCAAACACCACTGCCAAGCAGAGTTTTTCAACGTATGCATAGTTAAGTTCGTAACTGACCAGGGTGCGGCTAAGATAGTAAGTAGCTTGTTCTTTGTGAAGTTCATTCTTCGGGCTAGCATGGCGCCCGAGTGCCACCTCAGTAGCTGAGATGTATAAGTAGAATGGCACTCCTGGTCTAGGTGGTGCCAATACTGGTGGCGAAGCCAAGTATTGTTTGATTTCATCAAAGGCTGACTGGCACTCGTCATCCCAATGAAATGTGACCCCCTTGTGCAATAATTTGTTCATTGGTCGGCATTTGTCAGATAATTGCGCTATGAAGCGTTTAATCGACGCGACCTTTCCTTGCAGACTTCTGAGCTGCTTGATAGTGGTTGGGGGAGCCATTTCAAGGATTGCCTTGACTTTGTTTGGGTCCACTTCGATGCCTCATTTTGAGACTATAAAACCCAAGAGTTTTCCAGATGTGACGCCGAATACGCACTTCTTGGGATTCAGTCTGACCTTATGCTCTATGAGGCGATCGAGAATCTTGCTTAAGTCACCGAGATGATCTGAGCGCAAAAGAGATTTGGCTAACAAATCATCCATGTAATCTTCCAAAGTTTTGTGCATGTAATCGTGGAAGATATACGTCATGGCACGTTGGTATGTAGCGCCAGCATTTTTAAGGCCAAAAGGCATGACCTTATAACAAAATGTCCCCCAAGGCGTTGTGAACGCCGTTTTGAGTTGATCCTCAGGATTGATACGAATTTGATTGTATCCTGAGAAACCATCCATTAGGGAGAGCATTTCGTGACCTACTGTAGCGTCTACCAACGCGTCGATGCTGGGCAAGGGGAAATCATCCTTAGGACTCGCTTTGTTTAGATCTCGAAAGTCGGTGCATATGCGAATCCTCCCGTCGGGCTTCTTGACGGGAACCATGTTGGACAGCCATGGCGGATAATCCACGCAGATGACAAACTGTGCATCCAACAGCTTTTGCAATTCGTCTTTGACCATCAAGGCCATTGTTGGGTGCATCTTGCGTAGTTTTTGCTTTACAGGCTTGATTGTCGGATCAAGCGTTAGATTGTGCATGACTAGCTGCGGGTCTAGTCCTGGCATATCTTTATACGACCATGCAAAAACCTCCTTCTTCTCCTTGAGAAGGGCAATGTAATCGGCTTGCTCTTTGGGGGAAAGACTTACCCCTAGCCTGATAATCTATGGATTCTTTGGATCTGTGCCGATATTTACGTCAGTCGTCTCCTCGACTGACATGTGGGATCCGTCCTCCAACTGATGTGGAGTTGGGATCAAGTGGATATCATTAGCTGAGTTTAGATCTACGTTTGGAACCTCGGGTCCCTCTTCAGCTTGAAAGACATCCTGAGTTGTCCTTGGGGTAAAATGAAGTATTTCACCGAAAGGCCAGTACTCTGATGGTGATAATGGTGAATTGACGCGATCCCAGTCGATGGCATCTATGTCTAGATGCAATGACCATGATGGATCGGCCGGATTGCGGATGGGTGCGGTCAAATCAATGGAGATCATGTGGATGGAATGAATTTGGTCTCCAGAACCGTGGGTGTGATTACTTGATTCTTCTAGATTCTCCCTATACTCTGGATCTGGCTCTACGGGAACGGGCACGAATGGATCTTCCCTAGGTGCGAATTTTGTGAAAAGGAGGGCGGGGTCTTCCCTCGGCACTGCTGTCATGATGGGATCTCGAGGTGGACGATGCTCATCTTGAATTTGGAGCCATGGGTCTAACACTTGGTCCCACCTCGCTGGGTCTACTTGCCATTCATGTCCTAACAGTATGCCCATCTGTCCCATTAGATCTTCATGAGTTAAAGCGCGGTGATGTCGTCGCGCATGTCTGAGATAGTCCATCTCAGTCTCATCTTCTGAATCGCTTTCGAAGACCCAAAAATGTTCATCCTCTTCAGCAACTGTTGCTTGCGATGTTGAGGACTCTCCTTGTTCCAGTAAGTTGATCTGGTCCCATTGTTGTTGTTCCACTCTTGGTGGAGGGACCTGATCCTCTTGACACTGTATTGTTTCATCTGGAACCTCTAAGGGGAACAACTTCAAAAAGATGTCTGGCAGCCTTTGTTGTTCTCTTTGAGGATGATTCTCTGAACTTTCACCTCTCTCTAGCAAAGGAGAGGGATTACTGTTGCTGCCAGGGGTATTTGTTGACCATGGGAGGTAGTCTCCCAATGTGTATTCTGTATTCGGATTGGCGTATGGATCTTGTGCCAATCCCCCCTTGTTGCCTATTTCTAGGCCTTGCATATTTTCAACCAAGATGTCTAAGGGCAGGGGGTGGTTGAACCCTACTCCTGACTTGTCATATGGCATCTGATATCTTGGTTGGCAAAGGATCCGCATCCCTTGCTCATATCTGCCTAGCCATATCCATGCCAATTGCATTGGCCGAGATATTTTAGGGCAAAATCTGGGTTTGACAGATAGTTGATGTTTTCAACAAAAGGTTCCTCGTCTGCTTCCTTTTGCTGGCATGTTTCAAGACCATGATCAAGGCCCCCATACACAAAATTTGTCTGGTTTGGTGGGTAGCCTAGAGGAACAATTGTCCCTATGGGAAGGCGAGGTCTTCCCATGTCCTGTACTGACTCCAATGTAGGGGTTGCAACAACATTTTGCACTAAGTACTCCCCCAGGCCCGTACTGGCCATTTCAACAGTGATTGTTGATGATTGGGTGGGAGGAAACGGTAGTCCTTCCTGAGTCCATTCCATTTTTGGTGGTTCAGGAGTCTTGGTTTCTGTTGTGTTGGGTGTTTCCTCTGTTGATATTGTTGAAACTGTGGGCAACCCCTCTTCTAGAGGCTTAACCTCTTCCATGATCTGTTTTCCCTTGTCCTTCTGTTGGGCCGTGATAGGTGGCGTTGATGATGAAGGAGCAGGTGATGAAGTCTCACCTGGCTGGGATTTTGCCTTGTTGGTCACCAGTGATGCCTGCGGTATTGGACCCTGTTTAGATGGATTTAACTGGAAATCCAAATGTGTTGAAGGGAGGGTCGATTGAGGCATGAATTGTACTGCATTGCAATACTTGAAGGGCTCTAAGTCCATTGGGACTACATGGATCTCTCCTTCATAAGCATACTTCAAGCACTGGTGGGCGATCGAAGGGACACACTTCATGTCCCTGATCCAAGGCCGCCCTAGCAGTATATTATAAGCCATTTCGCCTTCCAGCACATGGCACAGTGTAGGTATTGACTTTTGTCCTACCTGGACTGGCAGAACAACTGTGCCGACTGTCGAGCATATTGCATCGTTAAAAGCTCGCAGTGTGTACGTGGAGGCTGTGATGTGAGAGGCTGGTAGCTTCAAATGTTTTAAGGCTGCAGTGGTAATGATGTTACTGGACGAGCCAGTATCTATCAGCACTCTCTTGTACGGAATCCCGTTGACCCGCGCGATGACGTGTAGGGGTGGATCTGCCATGTCATTCGATATCGTTTTGACCTCATCTTCTCTGAATGTGATGACCGGCTCCGTACATCGTTTCACATGTCCTACGAAGTTGTTGAAAGAATTTGCTTCGTGGGGCTGTAATTCAATGGCTTTTAAAATGTCCATAAGAGCTTCCCTATGGGGTGTTGACTGTTGAATAAGCTCGTAAATGGACAGCCTAGCCGATGTGGTCTGCAAACTCTGCGTGAGTTTGGTTCGTATTGTGACCTCGGGTCTAGGCGGATGCAACTGCGTTGGGCGTTGTTGAGGCTGCGATGTTGTCGGAACTTCCCTCGTAGCTACCTCGGGGGCAACTGCTGGGTACCTTCTGTTCCTCGTTACTATGCTAATCATTCCCACAAATCCCTGCGTGGGAAGATCCTGTCGCACCTCGTTAATCTGGAGTGGTTTAGTCTGTGCCTCGTGGGCAGGCAAGGGGTCCTTGAATACCCCCATTTGTTGGTTGTTTGGTGCGATGGGGTTGTCCACGACCAATGTTCTGTTGTCGATCAAATCCTGGACTAGTTCTTTGAATTTCCAACACCCATTCAAGTCATGTCCTCTGCGCCTATGGAATCTACAATACAATTCTTCTCTGTACCCCCTAGGCTTGGGAATGTTAGGGTCTATAGTTTGAATTTCTGGCAGAGTGACTAAATTTGCCGCTGACAAGCGGTCAAATAAGGAATCCCTAGACTCCGCATATGGGGTGAAATGTCGTCTAGGGCGACGCGGGTAATTCTGCTCTTGTCTTCTATTGTCTCTTTCATAACCCGGAGGCACTGCCTGGTAATTAGCCTTTTGAGGCTGCGTTTCTTGCACAGGCGCGGGAACATTTATCGCAACTTGGTTAACTGCAGCATGTTGCGGTTGCGTTGTCCCAATTTTAGTGGTTTTATTCCACTCTTTCTTCTTAGGCTTGGCAATTGCGCCTTCACCTATCTTAATCTCTTCTATAACTCTGGCTTGCGCCAAAGCTTCTTCTAAGCTGTCATATTGCCACAGCAACAATAGACCAGAGATTGATTTTAAGCAACTTTTTGTGAACATCTGCGTGAGATCAGACATAGGGGGACGGTAGGGTAGCTTAGAAAGCAAAGCCCTCCATCGATTCCCGTATGCTGCCATTGTTTCTTCCTCAAATTGCTTGAGGCTTGCCAGATCACTTAGTGATGCCTTCTTCCTTGTGTTGAAGGCAAAGCGTTCAAGAAACGCATCTACTAATTGATCTAAGTTGCTTATGCTGTGTTTGGGTAGTTGTGTGAACCAATCCGAGGCAGGGCCTGCGAATGTGGTTATGAATGTTCTAAGCAACAATGCGTCATTATCTTGGATGCTGAAGCATTGGCTTAGAAATCTTGTAACGTGCTCTTGTGCGTCCTCTTCACCTTTAAAGATTGCCAATTGAGGCAACTTGAAGTGCTCGGGGTAAAGAGGTGTAGGCACTGAGGGATGCACCGGATTACTGCGGAGTTGACGTAATGTGGGTTTTTGATGCCCAGCAGCTTTTGTTTCCATAGACTCCAAACGCTCCAATAGCGCTTGGTATGCATCGGAAGATTTTATTTCTTCCTCTCTTGTTCGCTCCTGTTGCAAGTTATGGTAAACTGGAGGCCTATGGAGGGGTGGCCGATTGGCAGCCCTCCTGCCTTGATGGGGAGTTTCAACATATTCTACTTCTGGTTCGTACTCCTCGTAAAATTCTTGAGGAGTCTCTGGGCGAGACCTATAACCCTGATTGAGTCCTTTCTGAAGGTACCCGTCATTGTTTCGGGGGGTGGCCTCCCTCTCGGGTCTATAAGGTCTTGGAGGCAAAGCTTGACGAGGTCGTGGAGACCTGTCCTGCACTAACGGATTATGCCTCTCATGTTTTTCAGCCCTTTGGATGCGAGGGGTTGGCTCCCTCTCAGGTAGTTTATAGCGTAGCTCATCCGCTTCGCGTTGCATGCGCTCTCTATCCAAGCGGTGTCGATACTCTATCTCCTGATGACTTTGTTTAAGCCGCATGATTTGGGCTTGATGGGCGGCATGTTGGGCGACTATCGGGTCAATTTGGTCTACCCTATTTTGCTCAGGAGGTTCGAATGTTTCCCCTATGTGTTTATCTTGATTTTGATGATCTAAAATTCCAATGGGTCGCTTCCCTCTGTCGAGGTATGCGGCATGTACTCGAGGTCCTGGCCTCAAGGGGTGATCATGATGTCCAGCTGGTGCGGAAATGCAAGGTTCCCACGTTGCATGTTGTTGTCCTTGAGGAATGCGATGACTTTCCTCGTATTCCCTCTCATAGGTGTGAAGGGGGTGGGCGGAGTTAGGTCACCCTATGTAAGGAGCCCTACGCTCTGGATTTTGTCTCTCTGTTCTGATGGGAGGTAAAGAAGGGATACCATATCCACGTTGTCCCTCTAAATGGATGGTGTACCTATCTAGCGCTTCATCGCACCGTGGCCACTCATGTCTAACCTCAGAAGGTGATTCTCTATTTATATCAAGGTCTACATGTAGGGCGTCTTCCCGAAAGGGGCTGCCTTGAATGGGCATACCCCACCGAGGATTCTGAATTGGATTCTTTTGTAGGTTGGACCGATAAGGCGGTATGACCAAATCCTCAAGACTGAAGCGAAGGCGACTTGTGCCTGCTTCTTGTGTACCTTTCGGAGCTTCTGCCCTTGATTGGGCTTGGCTGTGGGTGTACACCATTGCGGTGCTTCTATGCTATCTAAACAGATTTTTATCTCTTTTATGATGATTTTTGTTTTTGTCTACACTAAGCAGAAATAAACACACGCATACACAAATCGTGATTATCTCTTTTAAGGATTATTGGTGTGCCCTAAACTGGTTTAGTGTATTTTGGTGTTTTGTTTTGTTTTTGGTAGGTTTTGAAGATCGTTTAAATGCATTATGACGGCTCATATAACTCCCAAAATGGTAGCCCCTTCAATATACCAACCAGGCCGATATACCAACCTCTCTATATACCCGCCCTTACGAGAGGGAGACTATAGGTACGTGAGAGCAGAAGGTACATGGTACGTAGGCGATACGGAAGGGGGATTGTCCTGTTAATGGCACCTACCATAGAAAACTTATCCTCGCGCGCATGGGAATCACCCCGGCGACACTCGGTCCGCTTTCATCGGGATTTACGCCTAACAACGAGTTGACAATCGGGAAATGGATGCAAAGCTAAGCCAAGGTGGTGATGAACCCACCGTTGGTCTTGCTCAAGGGCTGGGGTCTTACGACCAGCTCCTTGGTTTAAAATTGTTGCGTGGAGTGTGTGAGATTCATTTTATTTAGCAAAAATGAAACAAGCATAAATGACTTTTCCCTAAGCAATGCAGGATAAAATGAAAATAGTCAAAGAAACAGAAACAGAAATAGAAAATTTAATAGAGATTATGAAAATCCCTACCTCTTCTCTGCCTGCTCCGATTGCTTCTGAATTTCTGCTCTGAAAATTTACAGACAGAAAATCGTCCCTTGGTGAGACGAATTACAGAACAGAAATCGTCCCTTGCAGAGACGATTTTAAAATCGTCCCAGGGTGAGACGATTTCCAGTAGAGTATTCGTAACAGTCAGAGACGATTAACAGTCTGCAATAAAAAAAATGTACCTGTCAAGCACAAAACACAAAAACCCGATTAGTTTTCTGTGATCTTAAAAAAAAAATAGGGAACAGGTCCCACCGTGATCGCCATTGAAAGCACGAGATTCCGGGCGAAGGAAACACTAATTGCGATTGCATTCAAAATCAAGTACGCTTAAGTCCTAGAAATGTAAAGTGCATGAAATGAAAAAGACGCATTGCAATGAGACACAAGCAAATGGAGAAAACACAGCCCTTTCATTAAACTTTCTTGATCTCTGTTACAATGACGCCTCCTCCCTTTTCAGGGGCTAGGAGCGTTAAAAGAATTTGATTACAATCACTTAATGTTCCTCTTTCCGCGTGCCCACGTTTGAATGGGCGGGCCAGAATGTTGCCGCCGCTTACGCTGATGAGTCTTTGACTTCTGCTGCTCCTCCTACGAACACAGAAACAACCAAGATGTCAGTAGCACCTGCTGCAAATAAGGAGTGTTTGTTCTCTAAAATTAGTGAAATATGCATGCAAACATTTGCCTGAAACAGTAAGTACAGTGAGTCCAAATGGCCTAAAAACCTGATAGAAGATAGAAGATATTACCAGAAGGCCATTGCCACTGAAACAGTCGGCCAATCTGCCTTCATCTGGAAATCGTCCCTGGGAAGGACGATTCCTAATCGCAAATCGTCCCCGGGTGAGACGATTCCTTCGTGTTGGAAAAGTCGAAGTGATCTGCTCCAATGTTGACTCCCGAGACCTCCAAAACACTTGCAGACAGAGGGGTTATGTAATTGGGGCCATTTTGGGACGACCCAGATGGTCGGATTCTCCCAATTTGGCCTCTATCCTCGAGAATTTGATATCGCCTCCTGCAAGTCAGTGAAACAACAAAGCGACACAAAACATACTAGAATCTGATCAAAAGTTATGAAATTGCAGCTATGAGTTCACCAAACAGAATGACACAACATGCAATGTAAACAAATAATCTAGAATGCTAAAAAGAATGGAACTTGAGAAGTGCGAGGGGTGCCCAAGTGGGCCTCCCACCGTTGGCACTTGATTTCGGCGCCAATCCACTAGGGATGGGCCCAAAACCTCTTAGGATTGGGGGGTCGGAAAATTGGTTGGTTCAGGTGTCCATGTGTTGGATTTGGGTCAGGTTCAAGCTTCCAAAAGCCACCCAACAACCTCCCTTGCAAAAGAGATTGGTGGATGTGAGAAAGTGAACCAAAGGGGATGCAAGTGAGTCTTCAACTCGGCAGCACTTCGTTGCTTGAAATCTCCTTCAACCTTTATATTTTGGGTGAGAAAAGTCCCACCTTTTATAGACCCATGGGGTCTCTTTTGGGAGGGAAGCACAAATGCCATGTGTTGGTCATAGGCGCCATGTGGCAGTCTTGTCTTCCCATGAGGGAGGGGAGTCCTCCATTGACTTGGGCTTTCATAACTGCCCTTGTGACAGTCCTCAAACGGCCTATTTGTCCACCCACACACGCGTGCGAGGCAGGAGTCATCAACTGACTGTTTTGGGCTGCCACTTGGCCTCATTTGTCTTTTTGCCCGTTAAACTTGGAAATCGTCCTTACTGGAGACGATTTCAGAAATCGTCCCTGGGTGAGACGATTTCAAGTTAGCAATCGTCCCTGGGTGAGACGATTATTGGGCAAAGTGTCTAAGTGTGCCAAATTGCTTCTTGACCTTACAAAATTGCTATGAAAGTGGTTAAGACCACTGTTTTACCTCTGAGGGCTGCCCTGGGGGCTATGTTTGTCAAAGCGATCAGTGTTTGCAGTCACATAATCGGATTGGTGCTGTTTTGGTGTCTACACTTCCCATAAAATGTTTACCTAACTTTTTTGTGCTTTTTCTACTTTTCAACTATAGTATTCTATATTTAATGTTGATGAAGCATGCATGTGCTTTCATTGTATGGTTTATTGCATGTCAAACATCAATAATCCACTTCTAATATAGAGGTAGAAGGATTTTATTCCTAGTTATCATATATTGTAGTTAGCTTTGGTCCAAAATTACTATTAGAAGCTCCTTGAATTTTTACCATATATGAAAATCATTTAAGTTGGAAGTTTATTTTTCTTCTCTTCTCTTCATAGTAGTGATCGCATTAGTTAATATTTTTAATTTAGTCATGATGTCATTCATACTAGAAGTCTGAGACTTAAGTGTTGGTAATACCGATATAGTGGGAGGTGTAAGCAAAGTAGAAGTTGGTAGTGTTGGGATTTTTTGTGTAAATATCGAAGCTACATTGGGTAGATGAGTAATCTTAACTAACTTTTGTTTCTCAATTTCTTTAGAGATTTTTGGGAATATTGACATGTCATTATTGGGGGTAAGTCTGCCTATGGCTATAAGAATACTTTTTTGTAACTAAAACTACTTGATATATTTTCATAAATGTTAACACATTCAACTATGAAATTATAAAACCAAAATATGTATTAAAGGATTGTAAATAATAGTAAAATGTTTGGTCATTTTTTGGCTTGATATCTTGTGGTACTCTTTTCCATGCTCTACAAAATATTATGTTTAAATCCATTATTACCTCTTGTAGGTGCATTTCAATTGTGGTAAACTAGGTTAACAATAAAAATGGATATGCTTATTTATTGAATTATTGTACCAATCTACTTGAAAGTTGTGCCCAAGAATTGATACAACCATTTTGAAGAGTTTGACACCAATATAGTACCTTTTATTTCATTGATATGATTAGAAGTTTTATTATATCATATTCATCATGAATATTATGGATTACAAGGATTGAGGCTACATATTGGTAGTGTTCATAGGCCATTTTTCTAGTACCATCATATGTTGGCAAAGCTTTAAGAGCTACAAGAGGAATGCAATTGAAACTGAAATATTAGAAAAATAATTTAAATATGAAGGGAAGAACTCAGAGACAAACCAACAAATCAAAGGTTTTCAACAGAAAAAAAAGGAGAAAATTTACACAAGAAAAACAATATTTCAAATGTCAAAACTTCAAATAACGCAGGTCCCAATATAGACTCCGTTGAACCATCTAGTAAAATTTTGGCTGTCTACGAGCATTCTTCAAGGTTAGTATCCATCTCAGATTCAATTGAAATAAGTCAAGAAATAGGGAAAACAAAATTGAATATGGATTCTAATAAAAAAGTAGGTCACAAGACCAATCAATATCATATGGTAAAAGAAGGTGAAAAGCTTGTAGAGTAAGGTAATATTAATGCCCTTCCCAAATATTTTAGCCTTGGTATTAATGAAGATCACCACATGGAATATTAGAGGACTCAAAGGGAGTCTTTCAAAACAAAATGAAATTAGAAGAATGATTCAGATATATCATCCACATCTTGTTTTCCTTCAAGAAACAAAGATGTCAATGGAGGCTATGGACTTAATTGCCAGTAAAAATTTGGCCAGCTGGAAAAGTGGTTTCCCTCAGCTCCCAAGGGACTTCGGGTGGCATTGCTTGTATTTGGGACCCAAAAGAGGTACTTATTCACCATATGATTGGCAGTTGGGGTTTTTTGGCTATAGCTATTCAAAGTAGACATTCCAACCGGATTATGCTCTGCATTCATCGTTTATGCTCCGACTTATTTGGAGGAAAAAAGAAGACAAGTGGAAGGATATTACTCATATTATCTCTCATTTTCCTAAAGCTTGGATCTTGATCGGAGGAGATTTCAATACCATCCTCTCTCTAGATGAGAAAAGGGTGGGAAATAGAAATTTGGACAAAAGCACTGACCTCATGAGCGAATATATTGCAAACCTCCATCTTTTGTATATACAACCAGATAATGGCCTTATGACTTGGTCTAACAGAAGGCAAGGCTTAGATTGTATAATGGAGAGATTGGATAGGTTTTTGCTCTCTAAAAATTTCTTAATCCATGGTCACATTCCTAAAGTGAAGACTCTTAATAATGCTGGTTCGGATCATTGGCTAGTCATGGTGGAAATGTGGAAAACCAATGTGAGTTTCTATCCTTTTCATTTTCAATTAATGTTGCTTAGAGACATTTCCTTCAAACCTCGTGTGCAACAATGGTGGAAGGAAGGTAAACCTAGGCATGGGACTAAGATTTTCTGTTTTGCCAAAAGACTGCAATACATTAAATCCAAAATAAAGACTTGGAACTGGAAATATTTTGGGGACGTTCATAAAAAAAAATATGAATTTAATATGAAGTTATTGCTCATCTTGAAAATTTGAATAAGAAAATTCATTTAGATGGCCTCACAGAGAAGAAAAGTGCAAATGAAATTAAACTCACAACTCAGTTAGAGGAATGGGAAAACAGAGAAGAAATCTTATGGAAGCAAAAATTTAGAATTCAATGGCTCAAAGAAGGAGATCGAAACACAAATTTCTTCCACAAATATCTTCTAGCTCGAATATCTCACAATTTTATTTCTTCCTTAAAATCAGATTCTGGAGATGTTGTTTATACTTGGGATGGCATGAACTCTATTTTTGTTGATTACTTTTCCAATATTTTTGCTGCTACTCCTCTTGAATCAGCTTCTCAACATAATGTTCTTCAAACAATCCCTTCTGTTATCACTTCTAAGGAGAACTCTATTTTGACTGCTCCTATTACTATCAATGAGTTTCAACAAGTAGTTTTTAAAATGTAAAAAGGGAAAACCCCAGGTCCTGATGGTTTTCCTATTGAGTTCTACCAAGAGTTATAGGATATCCTTCATGTTGATTTATTAGAGGTGGTGGAAGAAGCCAGGAAAGCCAAAGAAATTTTGAAGGTTATCAATAAAACTTATATTACTCTTGTTCCAAAATCTCAAGAGGTTGATCATATCTCAACTTTTAGACCTATTGTTTTATGTAATGTTCTTCTCAAAATCATTACTAAAATCATGGCAGAAAGGTTGAAGCCTCTCTTGCATAATATTATTTCCCCAAAGAAATAGGGTTATGTGGAAGGCCGTAAAATAGTAGATGAGATAGTTCTTGCTCAGGAAGCCATCCATTCCATGGATATGCAAAATTCTCCTTCCATGTTCACTCAGTTAGACTTATCCAAAGCTTATGACAGAATGGATTGGCACTTCCTTATCAAAGTTTTGAGGCAATTTGGTTTCTCTAAGGATTGGATGGATTGGATTATGCGATGTATCTCTTCAGTTTCCTACTTAGTTCTTATCAATGGCAGGCCTTCTCTGTATTTCCCAGCTTCCAAAGGTATTAGGCAAGGTGACCCGCTATCCCATTATTTATTCATCATTCTTGCTGAATGCTTGGGTAGGACTATAACCAAAAAGATGGAAAACAAAAGCCTTGAGGGAGTTACCATTGCTCATGGAGCTAGACCTATCTCTCATCTTAAATTTGTGGATGACTCTACTCTTTTAGGTAAAGCTACAGTTAAGGAAGCTTCTAATATTAACCAAATCATTAGCTATTTTTCTAAGGCTATTGGGTAGTTGATCAATGAAGACAAATCTAAAGTTATTTTCTTTCACTGCTTTGCTAGACAGGAATCCATGGTCTTGGATAAATTAAGATATAAGAAGACCTCTCTTCCAATCACTTATTTAGGTATTCCCATAAATATTCAAAGGCAGAAAAATAAATATTGGAATTGGTTGTTGGACAAAGTCAAGAAGAAAATTGGAAAGTAGACCAACAAGTGGCTTTCTTCTGGGGGTAGAATTACCTTGGTAAAATCAGTCCTTCAAACTATTCCTATTTATGTTTCTTTCGTTTTGAATATCCCAAATGTTGTTCTTCGAGAATTGGATCAAATCAGTCATTGTTTCCTTTGGAGTAGTACTAAGGAGAAAATAAAATGGGCCTTGGTAAAATGGGATGCTTTATGTCTTCCTAAGAGTGAAGGGGGGTTAGGATTCTGGTCTTCAATTAATAACAACAAAGATTTAGCTGCTAAATTATATTGGAGGATGTTGCATAACCCCAATGCCCTTTGGGCCAATAATCTTCGTGCTAAATACGTCGAGAACAAAGGTCCTAAAGACCTTGTTCGCTATCAAATTCCTACCACAGGTTCTTCCATTTTAGCAATTCTTAAGACTGGTGAGGATTTGATAAATAAAAAATTATTTTGGATCATTCATAATGGTCAACATGTAAATTTTTGGATAGATTCTTGGGATGGTCACAAGCCTTTGATAACTCAGTTTCTCGATTGGAGGCCTTGGATGGAGGAGCTTCATTGAGCTAATTGGATAAAGGTGGCTAATTACTATCAGTACCATACTGGTAATTCAAATGTTGGTAGATATTGGATCCCTATTGAGTATTGGCCTATTCAAATACCAAAAAGGCAAAGAAAAGATATCCAAGGCATCCTTCATATGAGATCCCTCTCTTGGTCCCATGAAAAATATTGTTTTGGATGGAACAAAACTACTAAGGGTGAGTATTCAGTTGCTCAAGGTTATTTGACCTTATGCCATAATAATCCCAACCATTCTTCTGACATATTTTCTCGATTGTGGGCTCAAAATCTCTGGCCTAATGTGAGGTTCTTTAATTGGCTTTTATTGCATCGTAGGGTGCTTACCGGTGAGCAACTTATGAAGCATGGTTTTCATGGCCCTTTTAGATGTGAAATGTGTGAAGAGAATGTAGAAAATATCAACCATATTTTTATTGAGTGTACTTTAGCCTCTAAGCTATGGAGGAGAATGGCCACTTTACTTGGCTTACAATGGTCCAATTTTTTTACTTTTGAACAAATTTGGAGGGATTGGCCTAATCAAGAGGGTGTTGATCATTTTATTAGGCAGTTAGTTTGGATGGGTTCTACCATTCTTCTTTTGAATATTTGGAATGAAAGGAATATTCAAATTTTTAATCAAGATAGGAAGGATATTCACTATATTTGGAAAAATACCATAGCCAACTTAGTTGAATCAGTCCATCAACTCCTTAATCACCCCTAAAAATCCCACCAAAGATGGGATCAAGTGATGCAAATATTGAAGATTAAACCTTCTATGGGAAACCAACTTAAAGGGAATGTGAGTATTAGTAAGATGGATAGGACTAGAAATTGGCAACCTCCTCCTAAGGATTTTGGAAAAGTCAATACTGATGGAGCCTCTAGAGGGAACCCTGGAAAAGCTAGTGTGGGAGGAATTGGTAGACTTTTAGATGGCTCCCTGGTTTTTACTTTTGCTAAGAATTTGGGTATTCTTTCCAATAACCTTGTTGAGGGGTATGGTATCCTCAGAGGTCTTTAGGAGGCTACTAAGGTTGTATGGGAAAAGGTGTTAGTTGAGTCTGACTCTCAACTTATGATTAATCTCTTGAAGACTCCTTCTAAGAATCATAAGGTGGATTGGAGAATAAATAGAATTATTGAGAAGATTCAATTAATCCAGATGGGATTTTTGAAAGTTGATTACAATCATGTGGTTAGAGATCAAAACAAGAGTGTTGATGCTTTAGCTAATTGGGCTTTGGACAAAGGTGATCTTACTTGTTATGGCCACCCTCCTATATGGTGGGCTTCTCAAATTAGGGAAGCTCTTCTTTCTATCATTTCTTTGGATGGCTCCAGTTCTAAAGGTATCTATTTTCTTCTTGTTTTTTTTTTGTTGCTTCTCTTTGGTCCATTTGGTTTTTTTTTAGTTCCCTAGCTCATTCTATTCTTTATTTTGTTTCCTATGTTGATTCTTGCCTTAATAGTCTTCTGGTCTAGATAGGTCATTGTTTTGTTCATTTTTTTTTTTTTAGTTTTTTTAAGGTGGGTGGGTTCTTTTGTTTTGTTTTTTTTTGTGTTCTTTGTGTTGTTTTTTGTTGTTCTTGTGTTTTTGTTGTTTTGTTTTTTTTTGTAATGTTTTTTGTTATTGTTCTTGTGTTTTTTTTGTTCTTGTTCTTGGCTTTCTCTTTGTTTGTGTTATTTCATGTTTTTATGTGTGAGTGTTTTCTATGTATTTTGTTTTTGTTTATTGTCTGTTGTTGGTTGTTTTTAATTTTAATTTTTATTTTTTTATTTTTTATTTTTTAGGTTTTGGTTATGTTTATTTTTCATATTTTTTTGGGTTATGTCTTTGTAGTATTCTATTGTTTTTGTCTTGTTTGTGCTTTGTTATGTGGTTCTTGTTTTTTTCTATGTGGTTTATTTTATCTTATTGTGCGTGTTTGGTTGTGCTTTTGTTTTTGAGACACTCAAGGAGCATATTTTTTATTTTATTTTATTATTTTTGTTGTTATTTAATTATTTTTAAATTGGTTTTGTGTGTTTGTTTGATCCTTGAGTATGTCAAATGTGGTAGGCCAGATCTGAGTCCTGGGCATTTTTAGCAGAATGGATACCCATGCCTCCTTGGGTCTTACCCGAAGGTGGCATCCCTTTTGGGATGTTTTCCACAAATAATAAAAAAAAAACAAGAGGAATGCAATTTTGGTTGTGTAGGTTAAGTGGTGTTGTATAATTATATTTTTTGATGTTTTTTAAATGTTTATTCTGATCCATTTGCTTGGATATGGCTAAGTGAACTGAAATTAAAGATGTGAAATGAGTATATCCTTGACATTTTGTAGATATTACAAAAATTAGTGATGTCGGGGATGTGGATTTGTTTCTTTTGAATGTTAGAGGTGGTAATTCTACAAATAACATCGACTCCTCTAGTTTATTAGCTATTGCTCACATGAAAAAAATATTAGAAGATAAATGTTGGCTATGTTTATTTTAAATTTTATTTTAGTAGAGTCATTAGGTGATATGATTTTCATCTGTTAGAGCAAAATATCACCAAAATTCTACTCAATCATGAAAGTGACAAAAAATTCTTGGCATACCTGATATCTTCTAGGTCTTTGAATTTGATATTTATAACTAGATAAATAATACCTAATTAGGTGATTGTGGGATTTGGGTCCCACTATGTATAGCAAAAAACTCTTTGTCCAAAATCTGCCTAAGTGGATGAGTTACACCCTCAAGAACTCGGCCAATATTGGATGCCTCAAAAATAGGGATATTTGATTCAACCTCTAAATAAGGTTTACTCCTTTTGTCCCAGCTAATATAACTAATGAGGGCTTGTAGAATTAAATAAGGAATGCAAAGGGTTAGAAGGTTAAGTAGAAAGTGGTATGAATTTAGAAACATCAAGAGACATAATGTAGACAATCTCACAATTTGAACTTAAACTAAATTGCCTAACATATCAACTTAGTTTCCTTGTGCTTTAAAACAATTAATTATGATAAAATCTAAGTGTTGCTAAGTCATTCCAAAACTAGAACAATAAATCTAAAGAGAAATCTAGAATGCAGAATAATTGTAACATAATTATCCATTCATAGCTTTAACAAAAATGATTAACTACTCAATGAGACATACATATATGTTTTGTAAAATAATTTAGTAAGAGGTAAGACAAGAATCCAATATTAATTTAAAAGGCATATAGCCTCAAAAAATACAACTATAGCAATTATAAATGCTAAATAGTCTACCCTTAGAATGACTTACATTCTAGTATATATACATTTACAAATTTAACTAGTTATTCTATCATCATAGTTAAGAGAGTGAATTTTAGATCCAACAAGCCACTCCAAAAAGTGTGCTTCTCCTTTAGCTCATTCTATTGCAATGGATCTGGCATCAGTGCTAGTGTGGCTTGGTTTTATTTTATCCTAGGGAATTGTGACTACTATGAATTCATTTGGTGCACTGGATCTTCTGATAGGTTCATTTTGTTTTAGTTTTTGTACTACTCCCTTAGCTATTGTAGTAAAAGTGTCAACTAGGAGAATTTGGGGCTGTTAAGATATTTTGATAACATATTTTTCTTATCAAGAGCATGTTGTAGTAGTTAAACATATGCTTTACAGTGCTATTTCTATTTTATGTCTCTTTCAACTTTACCCCTTGCTTTGTGAAGTGTTATGTTTTGTCAAGTTTTAGGTATTTTTCATATTTACAAGAATTTTCCATGCCCATCCTGACATCAACATTCAAACTTTTTAATGCTCCTTTGATTCTTTATCTTGGTGAAGCACTTTGTCAGATGTCAAGTGTTGGATGTATTTCATGTCTTTTGTTGCTCTATTATTTTTTGTGTCAAATTTTTATGATATAGTTGCTTATGTAAGCACTTAAAATTATCCATTATTATATAGTTGAGGGTTATCATACCCAATAGATTTTGCTATTGTGTTGAATGCCAGAATTTAATACTTAACCAAAATTCTTGTTTTAAGGTGTTAGATGTTTCTTCATGTTATGCTAGATGATTTATTATACTCGAATAACATCATAATTATTATATACCCCACATGTTGCATCCATTTGCATTTTATCTCATTGTTAGGCATTGGAATTTTATTACCCTTCTATTGGCATCAACACTCAAAATATCTAGATATCTTTACGTACTTGACCAAAATTTTAGTTTGAGCTTTTTTAACTTCAACTATTAGGTACCATATATTTTTATTCTAGTTGCTGATGTCATCACCCTAGAGTTTTCGGAAATGTGCTTATACTTAGCAATTTTTTACATATATATTTGTTGTCCTATATTTCTCTAATTCGACAACTATTTTAGGTATTTGACAACCTCTCTTAGCAAAAATGGTTAGGTTTTATATGAACACAATTCATCTCCTTTTCGGGAGATGGATGTGGGTGAAGAATTTTACCCACAACTACCAATATTCTTTAGTTGAAATTTTTACCACAAGACAAAAACATATTTTTGAGCTCTCACCTTTGTCATGTGAAGATTTTATTTTCTTTGGTCCTTTACTAGTTATATTTATTATATGTTATTTTTTAGAGTGGCTACTAGTAACATTAAATATTCCTTTTATCTACAAATCTGCCTCTACCTCTTCCACTATAGCCTTCTCTTCTACACTGGCCTCTACCGCTTGTTGAATGTTAATTTTTTTCTTCTTTCCTTGTTTAGGGGAATTGGATCAAACTAGTCCCATTGTTGTTTGACACTCTAGCCTACTTTATCTAAGCTTCCTTCTTTAGTATTTATAATTCTTTCTTCATGAGACATAAATAATGTCATCAATTCATCAAAATTCAACTTCTTCAATCTTCGCTCTTTTCAACAATTATTGTACAATTGTTTCACTTTACTATTAATGTTCTCAACACTTTTTTGACAATATCTTCCCAGGATGGTTCTTCACATTTTATACATAAGATAAACACCCTTACACAATAATTTTATATATCCTCATTGTTTTTAATTCCTAGATATTTATATTCTCTCTTCATTTTAAATCACCTAGTTTCATTTCATTAGACCCTTGGTAGATATCCCAAGCTCCTTTTACAGTATTGACACTTCAATTAAAAATTATTTACATCAAGTGTTATTTGCATGTGATATGAAGGAAACACATATTTTACTTATGCTTCCTCCATATTCATTTTCTAATGCAGTAGATAAAGCATACAAATCTAGTGGTTTGTTATCCACGCCCATGTAGTTATTGTTATGTAGTCATTTGTTATACACGACCATATGAATATAGGTTAATTTTAAAAGGGCGACAATAGTTTAGTTTATATTTTATAGTTGCTTCTAAAAACACATAGGATGCTTACCTTATGTTCTAGACCAATAACATATTTTTTAGTATGATCATCAATGGAAGTAATAAAGTAAAAATATTTGCCAACACTTGGAAATGATGACAAATATTTGTTATTATTTTATTAGTAGAATTATGGTTTCCTCTTTTTGGCTCAAATAGTGGGTATTTTATCAATCCCAATGGACTGGTAATTTTTTTGGGAATCTTGGTTAGCTTTTTGCCTACAATGTAGGCTAAAAAGTATTTCTTCTTTTTCATGACTCCATGCTTCTAGAATTTTCTTCATCACCTTACTAATTTTAGTTCTTGGGATTTTGTAGCTCATCAGAGGTGTTCATTTTATTTAAGGTACCCATTGGCTATCTTGCAAGGAGGTGTGGGTGTGATCTAGTTCCCTTGTATATGTGAGCGGTGGTTTCCTATGGCTCAAAGAGTTATAAATATATGTAAATTTTGGTTGAGCCAAGTGTTTTGGGGGTAGCTAAAGAAGTGAAGTTCTTGCGTAAAGGTGACCTCTTAGAGCTCATTTAGTCCTTTCATAGCCATAATAGGGCCCTATATAGAACTCTAGCCCACTCTTGGAGGAAGGGGTGCATCCAATATGGATGTATTGACTTCGTAATCATAGTGGAACTTATGGGTAAGGTGACTAGGCTACTATTCAATGGTGGTTGCCATAAACATTCAAAGCACTCTCTAAAGCATGAATATGGGTTTTTTGGCAATGCAAGGGAATATATGCCAAAATTGTAGAATGACTATGATTCTAAATCCCCAATGGATCCTTGGAATCAAGTCCTCATGGTGATTATGGACTAATTTATGTTGGACTCAAGCAAAGAGGTGATCCAAAGCTACCATACGATGTTTCTAAACCAACTCGGGAGAAAACATCTGATGAATGTGTCAAATTTTCTCTTCCATTCTCTGAAAAAATAATTGTGTGACATAAGAGGAGGGAAATGACTTGATCTAGTCCATAAAATTTTAATCTTGTTGACTTTTGAACATGTAGCAAAATCTAAAGGAATTGTTGTAGACGAGGCATTAAGTAAAATTGAATTTCATAGATTTTTTTCTACACTTGAGCCTTTATTTACATCTTCTAAATCTTTTGAAGAAGCTTCAAAGTCATATGACAGGGATCCTTTGAGTCATATATTGTAATGGATATTATTATATTTTTGATCTTCCTCTTAGAAAGCTCTTTCTATGATGTTTTATTATTGCATAACCTTTGCACACTTGACTTCTTGCTTCTACACAAGGTAGTCTATGGGCCATTCCTTTAGCATTCAACAAAAATAAGCTTAAAAAATTTAGGTAACCATATATTTGTTGCTATAACCATCTCTAGTATTCAATGGCTATATAATAGAAATTACTATTGTCTCTTCTAAAGATTCTAAAGAAGATTTTTTTCTTTTTCATAGGTACAATAGCCACTACTTGGTTCCTATTTGAATTGTCATAGATGATGCACTTCTTATTATCAAATATTAATTTTTATCTTGTGTATACAAGTTGTACCACTCTCAACAAATTGTTATTTATTTCTAGTATGAAGTAAGTATTTTGAATATTCTTCTTTCCATATTTTGTCTCAATTTGCTAGGTTATTTTTCTTCAACCTTCAATATTTTATTATCTCCAAATTTTATGTTTCTATTTTATGAGTCATGCAACTCCACAAACAATTTCTTTTTACCTATCATATGATTTGAATAAATATATTTTTGAGCTCTCATCGTTGTCATGTAAAAATTTTAATTTATTTTTTTCTTCACTAGTTGTCTTTATTCTACATTTTTTCATAGTGGTTATACCTTCTACACTAGTAACATCAAACATTCTTTTTATCTACAAATCTGACTCTACATATTCTACTATAGAATTCTCTTCTATGTTGACCTCTTTCTCATGTTGAATGTTAATTTTGTTGCTTCTTTCCTTGTTTATGGGAATTATATCAAACTAGCCCCATTGTTGTTTGACATTCTAGACTACTTGATCTAAGTTTCCTTTTTTAGTATTTTTATTCTTTCATCATGGGACATAAATAATCTCACCAATTCATCAAATTCCAACTTCTTAAAATCTTCACTCTTTTCAATGATTATTGTGCAATTGTTCTATTTTGGGTTAATGTTATCAATACCTTTTTGACAATATATTCCTATGATTGTTCTTCACCTTAAATATCTATATGCATAAAAACAACACCCTTATAAAATAATCTCCTATATTCTCATTATTCTTCATTCTTAGATATTCATATTCTCTTCCGTAATTGTAAATCACCTAATTTTATTTCATTAGACCCTTCATAGGTATCCCAAGCTCCTTTTACATTATTGACACTTCAATTAAAAATGTTTACATCAAGAGTTATTTGCATGTGATACAAAGGAAACACATATTTTCCTTTTGCTTCCTCCATATTCATTTTTATGTGAAATATAAAGCATTCAAATTAGATATCTTGTTATCCATGACCATGTAGTCATCGTTATGTAGTTGTTTTTTATCCATGACCGTGTGAATATAGGTTAATTTTAAATGGGGGATAATAGTTTAGTTTATATTTTATAGTTGCTTCTAAAAACACATAGGATGCTTGCCTTATGTTGTAGACCAATCACATATTTTCTTCCTTACATTTATGTTCTGATTCTGAAATATAAAGACCATGAACATCTTAATGAATTTTAGTATCAAATTGCATTAAGTTAATTGATTAAAAGGGGTAATGTTCTAATATAATTATATATTGATGTAATTATATATAATTATTGAATTATTATAATATATACTAGTTTGAACAAAAGGAATTCTATTAAACTAATATGCCATGATAGATTTAAAAAATATTTCATGTCAGTTACCTTCAACATTGTTAAAATATCACCAATTGGGATACCAAATCCATCGAACAACAAAAACATTTATGCACCAACAATTGTATATAGAATCTGATTGATTTGGAGCAAAGGATGATTATCCTTCAAAGAGGCTTTGTTCAAGCTCCTAAATTCCACATAGAGGTGGATATTTCCATTCATTTTCCTGACTAGGACTAGATTGACTACACATGTTGAATGTTTAATTAGCTAGATGATATTTGCATTAAATAGCTTCACCAATTATTGTTTCATCAATGCTTCTATTTTTGGATTTATTGGCCTCTTTTTTTGTTAGAATGATTTGGCATTGGGTAGTAATTCTATGGTATGCTTAATGGTCTTCTTAATATATAATTTTAAGTGGTCATAGCTCCAAGAAATGATGTCACTGTATTCTTTACATAGATTTACAAGCTACTAAACCTCCCCTTTAGAGCATTTTATACAAACTTTTAAATTATTTTTAGGGTCTAGTTGGACTTCTCTAAATTCTTGTTCATTGATCTTCATATTTTGGTTAATTGGGAAGTCACTGTTATCAAACAACTTTTGAAGAGTGATAAATCCCTTATTAATATAAGTTTTATTTAGGTATACCATTTCATCCTCAATTAGGCCTTCAACTGGATTTGTGCAATCCATTTTTTGAATTAAGAAACCTACTATCTATCCATCATTATCATATACTTATGAGAAAGTTTCAATATCCAACATAGATGGCCTAAATGCTAATTTGACATATCTTGAGATTTTTCTTAAATTAGAATGTTGGGAAAAAGTTATCTTCATGAGAAGCCAATGAATTAGCTTACACATTCAATTCCCTTTTGAATAGGTCCTAGAATCCATTTCTATCACTTGGTTTATCACCAACTCAAAATCTCCATAGACTCTTAGCAATTTGGTCCCCATATTATCTGCTTGCTTGAGCCCAATACATAATACTTTGTACTTGGTTGCATTGTTGGTACAACTCCAAGTTAGCATGTATGACAATATTTTAACTTTCCTAGATGGTAAAATTAACACAATACTAGATTCAACGCAATTTTTGCACCTAGTTCCATCAAAATAGAGCTTCTAAATCTCATTCTGCCAAAGATTTTGTTTTTCTATGGCCAAATATTTTTCTTTTTTGGATTCAAAATAGAATAGGTGTCAATACTTATTTCAAAAATAGGACTAAGGTCTGAGGTGTAGACCAATTGGTTCATCCAAACCCCATAAGGGGGGCAGAGGTCTAAGGTTCAAATCTCGGGCCTCGTCGAACTGAACACTTATCCATTTCTTGGTGCTTTTAGTGGCTACCGATTCCACCATGTAAATTCAAAAACAAAAAAAAAACAATAGGATTAAAATTCTTAAGTGAGAATTGATATTGAATCTGTAATTTATCTATGATTTCCTCCACTAGATAAATTTCCTTATTAATCATGACAACACTATTGTCTTATTGTGTCTCATATTCAATTTTCCCTATGAAATAGGTGGATGGATTTTCAAAAAATATTTTTACCTTTATTCCCTTGTGTGGAATTTCCATGTGTGAATAATCCAAGGATAAGTATCCACCTAATTTAACTATGAACTCACAAGATAGACACATCAAAATAAGACTCTAAATCCACCACAACTACTTTTTGTACCATTATTATTTGCAGCTTCTTATGTAACACCATGGCAATGTCTTTGATTACCCCAATTATTTTTATTAGGATTTCATCCAGGTGTAGCACTCCATGATTGGAGAAAGTATATTCCATACTTATTGCTTCACATATTAGTTTTAGAATTACATTGTTGTTGCTTCAAAGCCTACCATATAGTTGTGAACAACCGATCCTTCCATTTGCAAGGACATATAGAAAGGTATTGGCCCATATTTTACTACTCTAGGAACCGGTTTACCCTATGCTCAAATTAGATCAATTTATCCCAAAATCATCAGGGAATCATACATGTTGGCCTTGGACAATGTCTTCTTTAGCTCTTCCACTATGTTAAAATTGGAAGGTTTCAATTACCTTTTTTCTACTTTTTATGGTTCGTTGAATCTCTTTTTGTATTCTTGCATTGTTTCTATCCTTTGTTGTTTAGTGAAAAAAGGATACAAAAATTTGTTTCTATCCTGCTCTTGGGTTTTAGCCTCTTGAGTTTGCATTGTTTTAGGTTGTTCCTTCAAATACTCTTGTATGGGTTGTTCTTTTGGTTGGACTTGTAGAGGTGCTTCCCTTTTTGGTTGTTTACTTTTTTGGACTACGACCTTGAATGGATCTAACATTTTGGGTCTACCTAATTCCTTGACCATATTAAAACTAAAATTGGCTTCTTCTCTTGCACCATAAGATTTTTTTCTTCTTCACATAACATACTTACCTAACCTTTTTATGCTTTTTCTACTTTTTCAACTATAATATTCTATATTTAATATTGATGAAGCATGCATGTGCTTTCACTATATGGTTAATTGCAATTAAAACATCAATAGTCCACTTCTAATATAGAGGTAGAAAGATTTTATTCCTAATTATTATACATTGTAGTGGGATTTGGTCCAAAATTACTAGTAGAAGCTCCTTAATTTTTTACCATATATTAAAATATTTTAGGTTGGAAGTTTATTTGTGCTTCTCTTCTCTTCATGGTAGTGATATCATTAGTTAAGTTTTTTAATGTAGTCATGATGTCATTCATGCTAGCAGTCTGAGACTTAAGGGCTGGTAATGCTGATATAGTTGGAGGTGCAAGCAAAGTAGGAGTTGGTAGTGTTGGGAATTTTTGTGTAAATATCAAAGCTACATTGGGTAGTGAGTAATCTTAACTAAATTTTGTTTCTCAAATTCTATCTTTGAGAATTTTGGGAAGATTGACATGATATTCTTGGGGTAAGTATGCCTATGGCTATAAGAGTACTTTTTGTAACTACAACTACTTGATTATTTTTCATAAATGTTAACACATTGAACTATCAAATCATAAAACCTAAATATGTGTTAAAGGCTTGTAAATAATAGTACAATTCTTAGGCATTTGTTGGCTTGATTTCTTGTGGTACGTTTTTCCATGCTCTACAAAATTTTATGTTGAAATCCATTATAACCTCTTATGGATGTATTTCAATGGTGGTAAACTAGGTTAACAATAAAAATTGATATGCTTATTTATTGAATTCTTGTACCAATCTGCTTGAAAGTTGTGCCTAAGAATTGATACAACCACTTTGAAGAGTTTGGCACCAATATGGTACCTTTACTCTCATTGATGTGATAAAAAGTATTATCATATCATATTCATCATGAATATTATGGATTACAAGTATTGAGGATACATCCTGATAGTGTTCATAGACCAATTTTTTAGTACCATCATATGTTGGCAAAGCTTTAACAACTACAAGAGGAATGGGATTCGGGTTGGGTAGGTTAAGTGGTGTTGTATGATTCTATATTTTGATATTTTGCAAAGGTTGATTCTGATCCATTTGCTTGGATATGGCTAAGTGAACTAAATTTAGATATGTGAAATGAGTAGATCCTTGATATTTTGTATACCTTACAAAAATTGGTGATGTAGGAGATGATGTGGATTTGCTTTATATGAATGTTAGAGGTGGTAATTCTATAAATAACATCAGTTCCTCTAGTTTGTTAGTTGTTTCTCACATGAACATAAGCTTAGAAGATAAATGCCAACTAGATTTCTTTAAAATTTTGTTTTAGTAGAGTCATCAGGTGATAATATTCTAATATATTAGAGCAGAATATCACCAAAATTCTACTCAATTATGAAAGTTTCAAAAAACTCTTGGCATACCCTATAGCTTCTAGGACATTGAATTTGATTTTTAATAATATATAAATGATACCTAATTATGTGATTGTGGGATTTGGGTACCACTAGGTATGCCAAAAAACTCTTGGTCCAAAATATGCCCAAGTGGATGAGTTCCACCCTCAAGGTCTTAGCCAATATTGGATGCCTCAGAAATAAGAATATTTGATTCAACTTCTGAAGAAGGTCGACTTCTTTTATCCTAGCTAATATAACTAATGAGGGTTTGTAGACTAAAATAAGCAATGCAAAGGGTTAGAAGGCTAAGTAGAAAGTGGTACAAATTTAGCAACATCAAGAGACATAATGTAGACAATCTCACAATTTGAACATAATTTAAACTGCCTAACAGATCAGCTTACTTTCCTTGTGCTTTAAAACAATTACTTATGATAAACTCTAAGTGTTGCTAAGTCATTCCAAAACTAGAACAGTAAATATAAGGAGAAATCTAGAATGCAGAATAATTGTAATATAAGAATCCATTCATAGATTTAACAAAAATGCTTAACTACGCCATGAGACATACATATATATTTTGCAAAATAATCTAGTAAGAGGAGAGACAAGAATTCAATCTTCATTTAAAAGGTATATAGCATCAATCAATATAACTATACCAATTATAAATGCTAAATATTTGACCCTTAGAATGACTTACATTCTAGTATATATACATTTACAAATTCAACTAGTTATTCTATCATCATAGTTGTCAGAGTGAATTTTAGGTCCAACAAGCTACTCCAACAGGTGTGCTTCTCCTTTAGCTCATTCTATTGCACCCTATCTAGCATCATGGTGCTAATGTGGTTTGCTTTTGTTTTATCCTAGAGAATGGTGACTACTATGTCTTCATTTTATGTACTGGATCTTCCTTAGCTATTATAGTACAAGTGTCAACTAGAAGAATTTGGGGCTGTTAAGATATTTTGACAACATATTTTTCTTATCAAGAGCATGCTTGAGTATTTCAACACATGCTTTACACCTCTCTTTCTGTTCGATGTCCCTTTCAACTTTACCCCTTGCTTTATCAAGTGTCAGGTATTTTATTTATATTTACAAGATTTTTGCATTCTCATGCTAACATCAACATTCAAAATTTTCAATGCTCCTTTGATTCTTTATCTTGGTGAAGCACTTTGCTAGATATGATATGTTGGATGTATTTCATGTCTTTTGTTGCTCTACTCTTTTGTTGTGTCAGGTTTTTATGATATAGTTATTTACCTAAGCACTCAAAACTATTTATAGTTGAGGGTTATCATTCCCAACAGGTTTTGCTATTGTGTCGAATACCAAACTTTCATACTTAACCTAAATTCTTGTTTTAAGGTGTTCGATGCTTTTCCATGTTATGCCAATTTTTTTATTCTACTCTACTAACGTCATCATTATTATATACCCCACATGTTGCATCCATTTTCCTTTTATCTCAGTATTGAGCATTAGACTTTTATTATCCTTCTATTGACATCAACACTCAAAATGTCTAGCTAACTTTTCCCACTTAACCAAAATTTTAGTTTGAGCTTTATTATATTTCCCTATGATGATTCTTCACGTTCTATACATAGGAGCAACACCCTTACACAATAATCTTCTATATCCTCATTTTTTTTCACTTAGATATTCATATTCTCTTCATTGTAAATCAACTAGTTTAATTTCATTAGACCCTTTGGTAGAAATCCCAAACTCCTTTTACAGTATTGACACTTCAATTAAAAATGTTTAATCCACGACACGTGAATATAGGTTAATTTTAAAAGGGCGACAGTAGTTTAGTTTATATTTTATAGTTGCTTCTAAAAACAATTAACGAATTTTTTCACATATTTTATAGTTTAGTTTAGTTTATATTTTATAGTTGCTCACCATATGTTACAGACCAGTCACATATTTTCTTCCTTGCATTTACGTTCTGATTCGGGAATATAAAGACCATGAACGACTTAACAATTAACGAATTTTTTCAATAGGTAATTAAGGAGCCGAAGAGTACGGTGTCCAATCCTTCATCGAGAAGTCCTTTCCCACCGTAATAACTTATCAGTCTCAAAAATAAAAAATGTGCTAAAACAATTGGGGTAAAATAGGAAAAAGCTCTACAAATGCATACCGGCTGCGTACGTAGGGGCAGATGTTCATGCTGCCCTTCAATCCTAAAGACGAAGAAAAGTCGTGGTTGGATAGTTTCCTCGTTGCCAAATACGGGTCGTTCAACTTTGCCTGGTAAGGACAGAGCATATATGAGGCACTCGATACTCTGGGTCCTCCTTGTCGTTACAAGCTCGCAGTCGCTTTAGAATCCCATCATACGGACGTATTCAATTTTAATTTAAATAAAAAATGCAAAACAAAAACCTTTTACCATTGAATTCTGGCTGCCGAGGACGTAGGACGAGTACGGGGCCTAACGTGACCCATTTGCAGCCGAGGAATACGAATTTGATAAGTGAAAAATCGTCACATAATGTAGGTAGGCATAAATATATGGAAAGGAAAAGATTTGGTAAATCTAATACTGTAAACATCACAAAATCTTAGATAAGCTCTATCCAAAACCCTAAATCAATTTTTTTTTGGCAAGATCAAGGCACCATTATTGATGTAAACATATTCAAGATAGAATGATATAGGGCCATAGGAGCTAGATTCAGGTCAAGAGTACAATGGATTAATCAAGGGGCCAAGGGGTCCAGATTCTTTTTAAACTTCACGAAGCGTAAACGTGGAAAATAATACATCTTTCAAATCAAAGGCCTAAAGATAACTTGATATTCGATAATGAAGTCAAAGTTAACATTTTTGTCTTTTATTTTTAGTTGCTCTTTAAAGATGATGAGGAAGGGTTTGATGAGTCTTATGGGATAACATAAGAAATGATTTTTATATGATGTATAAGGAGGTAGGTACGAATAAATTTATTGAGGTTACTATAATGAAGGTTTAAAGAAAAATGAGATTGTAAGATTAATATTTATTAATTTTTTAAATGTTTCAAAAATGATAGCAAATACCTTAGCTCACCTTAGTTAAGTAAATCAACCTCTTATGGAAAAAATTAGGCTTTTTAAAAGGATATTTATCTTATATAATTTGATTTTGAATTAAGAATCATTACTTTAGGTTGACTCTAGTTAGAAAGGACAATAAATTACTTTATTGTTTCTTTGTCTTAAAAATGTTTTAATGGTTTAACTTGAAACCTAGGTTTTGATGTAAAGTAACACTTTTATTTATTTATGCTTTAAATTTGGTTATTATCAATCACATTTTATTTTAGTCAGTCTTCTTACAACATTTAGTTCGGAAAGGATGTTCTTAAAACCTTTTGTTATATATTTATTTTAGCCTATTTTATGATATTAATATATTTTTAAAAAGTAATGTGCTTATATTCATGAAGAAAAAGTGCTATTTTGATTGAGAATTAGAGGAATGTATGAATTGATAAAATATTATGATTTTAGTATAGAATAAAAATATTTATCTTTTTAAAAATAAATGTATATGATTGTATTAAATTTACATTTTAGTAGGCATTGTTCTTATTTTTTTAAATTTTTATCAAGATAGATTGAATTAGATTCATGGATAATTTCATATAACATGAGCACTTTAAAAAGCATTCTATGAGTATGTCTTCAACAAATAAATATGGGAAAAATATTATTTTTATAATCCTATTGCCAATATTTTAATTATTATTTATTTCTAACTAAAGGAGTATAAAATTTTAAAAATGTTCTTGTCTGGTTATATATTGGAACTCCAAACATCAAAATTTTTTTATAATTTTTATTTGGAATAAAAGTAAACAAATAGATTTAGAGAATATGATTTATGAATTTTTAAATGTACATCCTTGCTTGAAAAATAATACAAGGTTATGTTTGCTTTTATACATAAAATTAATAATTAATAAATAAAATTATTTAGTTATAATAAAATAAAATTATATATATATATATATACTTATTTTCCACATTCCAAATAAATTATTGTTTAAAATAAATATTTGATGTTTTTTAGATTTGTGGAAAAACATTAGAAAAATAGTTATCTTAACCTGAAAGAATGAAAATTTATCCTTACCTTCTTATTATAGGATTTTTATTTAGTTAAAATAAAATATTTTTAACAATTAACTCTAAGTTAATCTTTCTACTACTTTAATTTGTAATCTTGAAGATAATTATAGTAGATACTATAATTCATTAATCATAACCTACCTACGTTACCTTAATTTGTAATAAACTCAAAGTTAGAGATGGTTACATAGTATATACATTTATGACCTGATAATAACCTTATAGAAGACTCTTTGCAACTGATTGTCATATCCACCAAACTTAATGAAATGAAATGTGAATCTTTTTGACGACTCATGACATGAATTGAATATCCAAATATAAAAATATAAAAATAAAAAACAATAATGTTCAATAAATTATTTGTTTGACAAATCATTCATTTCAAGCTTCCCACTTAGTTGCCCACTTAGTTGCATTTGCTTGTCTAATATTTCTAACACCATTTGGCCTAATTGTGCTATGCTTGAATCTACTAAGAACATTTTTTTATTCTATAAATTGGCTAGGTAGGTGTGGTAGACATTGTAGGAAGATCGTTCTCAATAGCTGGTCATAAGTTAAAATGGATGGAAGGTATTTTAGGTTGGGCTAAGTTTTTGAACAAATCATTCTCAAGCTTTCTATTTGTTCATGGGTAATATGTCGTTTGTGAGATGTTACAACTATTTTTATGATGTCAAACTTTCCTTGAGAAATTAGAATTCTCTGACTATACTTCGACTTTGCCGACTGTATGTCTCCGCTACGTCACCGTAGCACGTGATAACTGTGAACTTTACTCACCGTATGTCTCCGGTACGTCACTGTAGCACGTGAATTTGTAGGGTCGTAGTCAGTACGACACCTTCCATTACGTGTTCTTTAAAAAGAGACCTCCTCTAGAATTTTGATGGCACAGGAAAAGGGGAAACAGGAGGAAATACCATACGAATTTATGGGGATGCAGAGCGATCATCAGAAGCAAATGAAAGAGAAGAATGTGAAGGAAGAAGGGAAAGGGGCGCGGGTAGCTCCGAGGGGTTGCCTGGCTATCTACGTGGGAGAAGAGGAGGAACAGCAGCGGCGATTTTTTATTCCCGTCCATTACGTATGCCATCCATTGTTTGGGGAGCTGCTGAAGGCGGCGGAGGATGCGTATGGATTCTCTCACGACGGTCCGCTCAGGATTCCATGCAGCGTTGATCGTTTTATGGGAGTGACGGGCACCATAAGTCGATCCGAGTATGGTTGTAAGGCGTTATGCCGTATGTTCATTCGAGTGGCTAAGCTTTTGCGGTTTGGACGTGGTTGAACACAATGGGTATGCGTGTACCGTGGATTTGACGCAGAGTGATTTTGCTAAAATTGATCCGGTTCTGGAATTTGAGTGGTTTATGAGCCTCAATATTTACCACATAATTTGCCGATAGAGTAGTTGACTTAAAGTGGAAGCCTTTGGTTCCGCTTATGTGGGATTCCTCCACCTCTATTAACATGAGTACTTTAAGTGGAAGTCTTTGGTTCCGTTTATGTGGAATTCCTCACCTCTATTAACATGAGTACTTTAAGCTATTAACATGAGTCACAGCATGTATAGGATAGTTGGCCCTGATACTCTTCCTATATAAACTGTTTATTTCTAGAAGTATATTCTTATATAAAAATTTCGTTACACTTTAATACTTTTCTCATTCTTGTTCTAGAGAAGGATGCTGCTAATTTGTTGGAAAACGAGTTTTTATAAAACCATGATTTAACGTTTATTAGAAATTGAAGGAATGGTGAGTGAGAACTTTTATTTTAAAGAATTAGATGTTTGAATCTTCGTGATATTATATATTATTTAATTTATTTATTTTAAATAATAAATTTTATTTAATAATAGATATTAATTTAATTTATATGAAATATTTTATTTTTATTAAATTTAATTTTTTAAATTAATATATTTATAAAATAATTTATATAAAATAATATGAAGAAAATGTTTTATAAAAAAAAACAATTAATAATTATATATTAATTTTCTCTAAATAAATATTTATAATTAATTTAAAAATAAAAAGTTTACATCTAAACTTTGAAGATTACCTTTAAAATTATATTTTTATAAGTGAATTGAAAACCGAATTATAATTCTGAAGAGACGGTAATGCCTATCAAATTTTGGGCCCGACCCGGGGATATAGGCTGTTTATAGATGTGATCCGTGCTGGCTTCTCAGATGCTTTAAAAGTTGTGAATGTGTTGCACGAATATAGCGTTTTATATATATATATATATATATATATATATATATATCAAAATTTATAAAAATAAAGTAAAAATTTGAATAAATTATATTCAGATAAGTACAACTGAGGACTAAATATAATTTTTATTTTCTACTTTAAGTTTTAAATAAACCTTTATCCTTTTCCTGTTACACTTAAACCTTTGATTTTTAGGTTTAAAATTTCATATGTCGCACTCTAATTAGCTAGCTAACATCATCAAATTTCATGCACAGGTTTAAATTTGTCATTACTTTTCGTAAGAGCAGAAAAACAACTCTAATGTGTTTGATATAGAAGATTTAAGGCTGGGGATTTAAATTTCAAAGATGATAAGGATGGATAAGTTTTTATAATATATTGGAATAATTAGAACGAAAAACAATAGAATTTAGATAACTTTATATATTTAATAAACATTATAGCTTATAACTTTAAAATTACTTTATTTATTTTATTTATATATAATAAAAAATAATAATTTTTATTCTAAAGTTTGATAAAAATAAAATACAATGAGATGAGTATTTTATATCTTATATAAGTTTTATTAAAATAATTTTATTTTAATTTATTTTAAAAAATTTCGATAAAGAAACAAATTTTTAATTTTTTTTATCATACCTCTTATACTAAAAACAATAAGTTGGAAGCCTTTTACTCATCTTATAAAATGTCATTTTGGTATTTTAGCCTTGTAGCCATCACTCATGTTATAGATAAAGTTTCATTTGGTATTTTAGTCTTGTAGCCATCACTCATGTTATAGATATGACCTTAATTATCAAAAGGCATAAAAATTTTAAATTCAAAGTTTCACACTGCTACCTTTATCCAAAGGTTGCAGGGTGAAACAATGAATTAAAGTTTGTTATGTCTTTTGATAACTAAGCTCCTTTGATAAAATGGGTTGTTGAAAGCCTAGGATTTTGAGTTGTTCACATGAAATAAAATTGAAAATTGGTCATGTCTACATCAAATTGAAATTATTGGACATAAATTACACTGGTTGAGACTTTGAATTATGAGGAGGAAGGCAACATTGAAGTAAAATCTTCCAACAAAAATACCTTTCCAAAAATTTGAAAGACTCATGTGCTAATTTTAGGGTTTTTACCCAAATTTCAATTAGGAGTTCAAAACAACAATTCATATTTTGAATAGGCTTTCTAAGAGCCCTTCTGTGGCCACTTTTGCTTAATGAATAGGGTTTCGAAGAGCCCTTTCACAGGAGCACTCACGGTTTAAAATTTCAACATTTCAAGGGCATTTTCCTTCCACAAGTGAACATCCAAACATTTCAAATATTTATGGAAAAACAAAATAGGGCACTCTTGTGCTAATTTTAGTATTTTTACCCATATTTGGAGATTTCAAAATATATGCATATGTTAGGCCTTAGAGTGAAGAATTAGGACAATCGTTGTCATTCGACAACAAGCCCAAATTTATAGTCGAGAAGTGTTTGGGTATAAAAATATAATTTTTATGGGATGTGAGGTTTCTATGATGGATGAAACTCCATACCTCAATATTAGGCTCCCTTGAATCCCCTTGGGAACCTTGCAAAAAAATCTATGGAAAAGCATACAAATCTAGAGAGCGAGAGGATATTACCAAAGGGCTACACTATTGACCTATCAAACCCTAATCCAGTAACATCTTGACGACATGTAGAGCAAGACAAGCCCCTTTTACTTGTTCTTCCTGATTCCTTTGCTAAAGTAGCTAATGACTTATTTGAACATACTAAAATTTTATTTTTTATGGGAGATACCACCTAAGGTTGAATTTCTCAAATGGGTTAGGTGGGTTTGGTAAACTACTAGAGGTTCGGTAGCTAAGGCAATTCGAGGATTGAGAAGGGGGTACATAGCAGTCTCCTTTATAAATTCTAAACATACTAAAAAAGCCCTCCAATATCAAACTTGGGTTATCTACAAGCAGACTTGTTATCTATAAGGTTGGTCTTTTGATTTTCATCCAAAGCCCCCTCTAGGGAAAATACCATCTTTGGATAGAGTTATCACTTTTATCTCTTTCATGTCGCCTCTTTCTCAATAAAATTACTACTATTCTTTGTAAGGTTTTGTGGTCTTACCCTATGTCAAAAACATTATCTAGTTATAGAGTGCACCCTTGTATTTGTGTAAAAATAGATATATCCAAGCTAATTCCCCCTAACTTGACCTCAGTGGGCTAGGTTTCCATGTTATTCAACCTCTTATCTACCTAAAATTACCTAATGCATGTTTTTAATATAGAAAAGTTGGACACATGATTAGAAATTATCTAAAAAAAATAGCTAAAAAGGAAAAAATGGAAGCAATCACTAAAAAAGTTGTAGAAAAAATCCCAACTAATAGCCCTCATATGGAAACTACAACTAAAAATTTAGTCAAGAACTTCCCTACTAATGGCCCTCAACACCCCCCTATTTTTTAAAAACCTTCTCCTTCTTAGGTAATTCTCCCCAAGAATCCTATTGCCCCTTCGATAGATCAGACTAAATCCTCAGATACTCCTATTAATCCACAAACCCCACCAAGTTTTCCTTGAGTCTTGAGTTATCTCTCATTACTTCATTGCAAACCTTGAAAGATAGTCTTATGATATATGGGTGGAGAATTATAGGCAAGCGACAATGTTCGTTGACCCCCCAAAATCACTACATTCATACAGAGGAAAAAAATACTCTATCAAATATTTTTCTAAATCCTTCTCTCAAGTTGCTCAAAATAAGGTTCTTGCTCAGCAAACCTAATTGGACAACACACAATTATTGCCAATTAGTGAACATATATTCTATTATTTAATTCATGAGGTCGAGAAGCCTCTAAATCATCCCTCATGAATTTAAATCTTCTATCTTGGAATGTTAGGGGGTCTCCCTTCCTTATCGTAAGTTTCAAGTTCAAAAAATAGTTGTTGAAAATCATATTTTTGTTTTTTTACTTCAAGAACTAAAATTCACTAGTCACTCTTTCACCCATTGTATGGACATCATTGGTGGTGGATATCTGCCTTTACTACTTCTCATATTAATGGTAAAGGAGGTGCTTCCTTTTCCATAGCCAAGTCTATTTTTTATGCTATTCTAGACCATCATGAAGACCCTGCTCATCATTGTGTGTGGGTTAGATTAGCTCTCAACTCTCAGGTTATTGAATTTTGTTCTATCTATGCTCCTAATGACCCTTATAGTTGTATAGCCCTATAGGAATGGTTATATATCTCTCTTCCTGTTGTATAATGGATCCTTTGAGGTAACTTTAATATGATTGGGAATCCTAGTGATAAAATTTTAATCGGTAGTAGACCCCTTTCTAGTGCTAAATTTGGTAGTTGGTTGTTTTATCATAATTGGTTAGGTGTGCATGGCCCTCTCTTTGGTAAAGCCCCCTCTAATAGAGATAATTCGTTTACATGATCCAAATATCATTAATATTCTGGTAGGAAGCTTGTTTTTTTGGATAGATTTTATTTCAATAATTATTTCCTAGATAAATTCTCCATCCATGAGCAAGTTTAGGTCTTTTATCATATAACTTTGTCTTATCACCAGGGTTATGCATAAGGGGTTGGCCCCAAAATATATTTATAAAAATTTTGTGAATCGGTTTCAAAATCCAGGTGAATAGTTTCAAAACACATGTAGAAGGTTCACTATTATTAGGGGCAATGTTGAAAATTTAAACTTAAAATGGTCAAATTATTATAAAATTGGGGCGAATCGACCAAAAAAAATTTACACCTAGAAATTTTTGGCTAATGGACCCTGGTCAAGGGTCCCAAATATTAGCCAATTCCAAATTTTGAAAATCCTAATTTTAGCCAATTTTGCGAAAATAGCCACTATTCATAACCCTGATTATCACCTTCATATTTTATATTCCATCCAAAAATCCTCTATATCCATTAATTCTATGTTTCTTCCTTTCAAATGTCCCACCTTGATAGTCCTGCTTGCTACCACCTCATATAGAATGTCTGGAATAGATTTCTTAGACAAACTAGTAATACTGGATGGATTAAATTGTTTGAAACAATTACTTCCAATACAATTTCATCCCTTAGATTGTATGGGTGCTCTATTTCTAGGAGGAAGAATATTCAATAGATTCACCTTCATAAGGAGATCTCTCATATCCATTCCATGTTTATGAAAGATCCTACTAACAACATTCTTTAATGTGATCTAGCTAATTTTGAAAATTAGGCTAAATTTTATGAGTCTTACCATGCTAAAGGGGCACATGTTAGATCTCCCTTCAATTGAATATCTCAAGAAGATAAGGGAATAATTTTTTTTAACTACCTCAAACATAAGAATATTTTGAAAAGGATCACTGAGTTGGAGGACCCTTCAGGTCATTCTCTTTTCGAATCTAAGGAGATCAAGGATCTTTTGGTAGCTCATTTCTCTTAATTTTTTATAGCAAATCTAAGGGATGACATACAATGTATCTTAATGAAATATGTGCAGGAACATATTCCCTCAGGATCAACTTGAATATCCTCTTTCTGTGAATGATCTACAAACTACCCTTTTTCGATGAAGAATGATAAATCTCCTGGCTTGGATGGTCTCCTAGTGGTATTTTATAAGATTTTTTGGCATATTCTTTCCTCTGATATTCATCATGTTTACCTAGAATATCTGCATAATAGTTCCCTTAGATCTTATATCAATATAGGGCTTATTAAGTTGATTCCTAAAGGTATGAATCTTAACCAAATCTCCAATTGGAGACCTATTACCCTCAATGTTTCGTACAATATCATAGCTAAAGCTATAGATTTAAAAATTAAAAATTTTGCTCAAATTATTATTTGTGTATAACAATATTCTTTTCTTAAAGGTCATTATATTTTAGATAATCTTATGATGGCCTAGGAAACTTCGTAACGGGATATAGAATCCAATCAAGTTTCCCTCTTAGTTAAGTTAGATTTTGACAAAGCTTATGATATAATCATATGGGATTTTATTCTTAGTATGCTTTCTTGGCTTGGTTTCGATCCAAAATTTTGTAACCAAATTGGTATGCTCTTTGGTGATGCTTCAACTTGTGTTCAAGTTAATGGAGCTCTTTCCCCTCATTCCCTCTTCAACGGTATATCAGGTAAGGTTTCCCCCTTGCTCATTTTTTGTATGTATTGGTTTTCAATGATCTTGATAATATTCTTCATAAGGCTCATTTTTATGGCCTCATTCATGGTATTAAGATTCCTTGGTATAAGCATGCTCTTAACTCACATTTTGCTGATTATTCCCTTCCTTTTCTTCAAAATACCCAACAAGAGGTGGATACAATTAAATAGATTGTTCAACTATTTTGTGATGTCTTTGTCTCTCATATCAAAAACTCTAAAAATGAAGTCTTATATACATATTCCTCTCCTCTTGGATGCAACTCCTTGAATAAGTGGAAGATCATCCCTCATGGTATGATTGTGCATTATATAAGAATTCTCTTTGGGATTAACATCTCTCCTAAGGATATGTGGAACTGTGTTATAGAAAGACTTATAAAAATTTAATGTTTGGCCAACTCAATTTCTTTCCTTAGTAGGAATAATTCAAGTTGCAAATAAAATTGTTGTAGCCTCTCATGTTTATTACTACTATTTTTGGATGACCTCCATGGTATCCTATAACAAATTAACTTAAACCATTAATAAATGTTTATGGACCAAATGAGATGGGGAGGTGGGAATGACTACCACATAATGGAATATTTGTACTCAACCTAAGGCTTTAGGAGGTCTAGGAATCATTGATCCTCTTAGTCAAAGCAAAATATTGGTTGCAAAATGGGTTGCTAGAGTCATCACTGGTGATGAAAATTGGAAACAACTATTTTATTACAGAATCTCACTAGCTACTCATAAATTTAAATGGAAATAACCCAATTGGAGGATAAGATCCTTAATGCACCTTACTTTTCAGTTTAAGGTTCTATTATGATTATCCAAAATTGGAAAGCTTGGAAATCAATTTCTTATTGAATTGGAATTTCGAATCCTTGAGACATTGTCTAAGCATCAGTCTAAATAGTCTTTCGTGGAATAAAATTATACTCCATAATGATATACCTTTAAATTTATGCAATGCTATTAAAGGTTTAGTTTTTTTAAGAAATCTTTTAATAGAATTAGAAATATCTGGGATTCAGGTAGCTACTCTATACTTACTTGGAACCAAATATGAAATTATTATTACCTTCCCTCTAGGTTTAAAGATTCTTATGGCTTATTTGTGTCTTCCATCCCTTGTGAGACCCTTATAAAGTTGGTAAAAAATACCCATAATATATAGAATGACTAGATATTTCTTAATGGTCATAGAGTCTCTTCAATTATTTCTAGTTGGATATAAAAAATTCTTCTATTTCCTTCTTATTTAGACTCTAAGCTCAATGTCAAGTGGCGAGTGAATTTTACCAATGCACAATAGCAGTTTCTTACTAATCAAATTTAGAAATTTTTCATTTAATCCAAAACTCAACTTCTTGGATGACAGATTTTACATAAAAAACTTCCAAATTCTGGATGTCTAGCTATAATTTTACACATTCCCCCTCAATGTAATTTTTTTAATGCTTTAGAAACTCTTATTTACTTGTTTTGGTTTTTTGACATCGCTAAACTATTTTGGGATGTCTTCTACTCTTTTCTTTTTCCTTCTTTTACTAGATCTTGAAATCTCTCTCTACTTGGTTTTTCTTAGCTGGATCAATTTACCAAAATTTAGGATGTTTGTAGACTCATCCTTCTCAAGCACATTTGGAAGTGCAAATGTAAAAAAATGTTTACTAGATTTGCTCCTCCATGGGATATAATTTTAGCATACTTGACCTTTGATATTTTGTTACATGTGGGATGCATTCATTCCCAAGTCTATGGAACATCCAGCACACCACAAGATGTTATTAAAATATTTCACTAGATTTCTCATATGGTTAAGGATCTTTAGAAGGTCCAACAGGAAACTAAAAAGAAGGCAATTCATAATGATGAGCAGGTTCAAGTTTTGATTAATTCTATTTCTTCTTTGAAGACTTACAAAGATGTCATTAAAGATATGTCCATAATTTCTCCATATAACATACTCTCCCAAATATGAAAGCTGATATTTGGTGTATTGCAACAAGATATATTTAATATTTTGTTGCTAAAAGCTTTTATTCTTATGTATATTCAGGTATGGAATTTTTACTCCTTATCCGTATAATTTTGTTTTTTAGCTGGTGGATAGTGTTAGCACCATAATATTGTAATATTTTGGTTAATGAATTTGTATAATCTAATATTTTTATTAAAAAATGAATGTGTTAAATCACTTCTATCAATAGGGTACAAACTATGGTGGAGTCACATTCTCATACACTACTCTTCCTTTAACCAAGTACTAACTACAATATTTAATAAATATATTTAGTCCTCTTTATGATAAAAAATATTGCTATATACTATCTATAAAAACACTAATTATAAAAATATTAAAAGAACGTATCAATTGTAAAGGTAGTTTATAATTTAAAATATTAAAAAATTATTTCACACAATTTCAATATTATAATAATAATTTTAAATATTTTCCTTTAGATTATTCTATTTATTTTATGATGCCATACACCCTCATACATATATACTTAACTTCAAAACATGGCCATCACTATCACTATGGAGTCAAGCACCCTCATCCTCTATGCTTTTCAAGTTTTCAACCTAAGCCTTATTATGGATAAGGACATCCCTCAACCATTATAATGCAATCCAATAAATTATTTATTAATATAATATAAATAATCTAAATATAAGCATGGATTAATATGTATAATACTCACAAAATTTAAATGTGTAATGCTAAATTTAAATATAATTACTATATAAATATTTTTAGTATATAAATAATATTTTTATTTAAATATCAATAAATTTTTGTTAAATAAAATGATCTCAAATGATTAATTGGACATGATATCAAGGGTAAAATTAAAATATCTTATAATAAATTGATGATACATTAATTAAGTAAAATAGGAATAAACCATCACATCCATAATTTATTGTAGCAAGTTGGAATAATGTTGGTCAAAATGAACCATGAGAATCTATTTCAATTAATGGTTAATTGAATAAATAAATTAAATTAAAGCAATTGAATTGTAATTCAAAAAACATGTTTAATTAAACTAGTGGATCATGTAGATAAAATATGTTTTCACTAGCATCCTTTTCTATTAAATATATTTGCATCTTTCTTAAAGTGTTATGTTTTCACAATCAGCTCATTGACATCATTTTCATAAATAGAAAAAATCTCACATGACCAACGCCCTTCTAAATTTTATATTTCACCAATATAAAGATCTAAGATTGATATTGGCTAAATTATTTGCTACCTAATTTTCTTCTCTATTAATATGCTCACATCTCCAATAGATTACCTCTAATAATAGATGATGAACATAAACTAAATATTAATTTTATCCAATATCCACATCTATTTTTGTTAAAATCATTGATTATTATTTATGAATCCCCCCAATTGAAATATATTCCACCGTTTTTCAATTAAAATTGTTATTCTTTATCATAAGTTTCCTAACCTTTGCATAGTTGTTAGTTAAATTTCCATATGATTTTCAGTAAGTGAGGGTAATTTTGCCTTTATTATTTTGTAAAACACCACCTCCATTATATTTTCTCATATTTCCTTTAGAAGCACCATCAAAATAAATTTTCATAAAATCCTAATTTTACTCATTTTTAATTTACCATAGATCCTCTTTTTCCACATTTGATACTTCCCCTATTAGAACAAGTGAATATTATCTTAAGTTCACTAGGATACACACTTGAGTTTCCACTCCTCCATGTGTTAGGAGAACTCTAAGTTGTGTCCTCATCAGGTTTGATGAGTTATTGTAAATCTAACGACTCTCAATGATCAACTCTACTATTTATACAGAGTTGATCCTAGAGATAAATCAATTAGTTCCACTCTTCTCTTCATCTTTTGTGTAATACTTTGCATATCTATTATTGTGAAATTCTAACATGGTACCAGAGAAGGATAGATTTTGCTAGTATTCTCTCTTGAAGGTTCTAGGATCTGATTCTTTACTTTGGATATTTTTTTTGACTATCTAAACTGCAAAAGTTTGCTTTTAGTCTCCTTTTATCCATTGTATATTTTTTTCCTCTCTTTCAACATTTTTTTTATGTTGAATACTATGAATGCTTGAAAATTTTAAAAAAATAGCTATTTCCTTTCTCTAGCATGGTTTACCCTGTGTGTAGGCGTTTCTCTCGCCATTCAAATTTAAGGATAATAGCATTTTTTTCTTTATATTTTTCTCTCACGCATTCTTATAGGAAATCGTATTCTAAATCCTAGTTTTTTTTTCGACTTTTAAAAGAATGAATAACTCAGGTTTTATTTTACAAAGAGTACAATTTATATTTATTAGTGAGTTATTTTAAATTTACCTCACTTATACTCTAGTTCTTTATTCTCTCAATGATTGCTAATCTAAAACATTGAGAGAAATACTCAACGACGTCGTTCTTCCGTTGAAAATTACAGTCAAGGACTCCCGACGAACTGGAGATTGGCCTAATTTAAGGCCTCTAGGCTCCGATGCTCTAAAAATGTTGTTGCACTCTATCGCCTACAACTAGATTTTCTAGTTGTTGGGACTGGATCTCACCTTGGCGTCATTCCCTTACTCCCGTTCCATATTCCGATGCACTCCAATTTCGCACACGACACTCTTTTATTGAAAGCTTATATATTTCATCCTTTCTAAAAGTTTTACATATTTCAAGTATCTAGTGATATTACTTTTAGAAAATTTCTCTTCTCATTTTTTACCTCGAAGTGTTGCAGGCTTTCTACTTTCGGAGCGCTCGTTGAGGCTCCTCTCAGTTTGAATCAGCGCAAAGAGCTCTAAATACGTTCAAAGGAGATTTATATTGTTCTCAAAATTATATTGATTGCTTTCTCATAATTATATTGCTCTCAAAATAACGAATACAGTTTTTTTTTATATAGCTGCCTCCTATATACTGCAGATTATTATAACATCAAAGGAAATTGTTTTTTCCTTTAGTTTAATTTTTTTTCTGCAGTGATCGTAAAGGAGCCCCGCTGATAGATTTTGGAACTCTTGGTGTGCTTCGCTCGATAACTCTTGACTTTGTTGGTGTGCTTCGCTTGGTACCTCTTGGTGTGGTTCGCTTCTTAGAGGGTCTGATGATACGAGGCACCTGCGGAACATTTCGAGATATTATCGAATAGTTTCACCTATTTCTTTTTCTGTTCGGAAAGGATCTGTATTTTTTTTCCATATTTATTTTGGGTGCAAATCGTTTCACTGACGCTCCTTTGTCGACATTTATTTTGGCTGCCCTCCTTTTGGGTCACCCATAGACGGAGACATTTTTTGTAAAAATAAATAAAATTATCATTTGGGGGGGGGCTCTACGGTGCAACATTTTTGCACTCTTTATGCAGGGGGGTGTTTACTTTACCATATTTCCTTTGATTATTTCCTCCCACTATATATTAACGTAGATTAGAAATCTAGTGTTCATTTCTTTTCTAAAGTTAATTTCAAATTAAATAATTGTTTGTTTTTTACATTATATACAAATAATTGTTTCATTTAATATATTTAAAGCATTTTCATTTAAAGTACTTTATTTTTTAGTTACATTTTAAAATAATTTTATTTTTTCAAAGTAAATATTTTCTTTGGCTTTTATACTCAATATAGAAAATATTTTTTAGATCTCATATCTCAATAATTGTTTAAGTTTTGTTTTTATTAATATATATTTTAAAATAAAAACACTATTGCATCTTCCTTTCCTTATTCTAAATATCTTTTGTCTACATTCCATGTATCAAGATCCTAAAAACTTATAGTCTCCCTCACGTAAGGGTGGGTTTTTTGGAAAACTTGGTATAACGGCCTGACAAATATTTTCTTATCAAAAAGTTTACCTTGGGCATATCTCACCTTATAGTCTCCCTCACGTAAGGGCGGGTTGTTGAGATCGCTATTTTCAAACTTTTTGCCCCTTTGCATTTCAAACCAAAACTTCTTATGCTCACAATACTTATAGTTTCCCTCAAGTAAGGGCGGGTATTGTGATCCATTCAATATTTGGAAATCTAAAGCAAACAATAATAGGCCTCTTTATACTTATAGTTTCCCTCAAGTAAGGGCATGTATAATTGAGTTACCTATTTTTTGAACAAGCTTCATTTCCCGCTTTATCTCCCATTTTTGCAATTTTAAGGGGGGAAATTTTAAATATCTTAAAAACCTCAAAAATGAATTCAATTGAGCCTCTCACCCCTCATAATTTTCACACTTGGAAACCTAAAATTCTAAATATCATCTCTCAAAAAGGTCTTACTCACTTATTAGAAGAAAATCAACCAGAATTTGATAAAGAATATGAAATATTTGTTCATCGAATGTTCATCATAGCTTGTGGTTTCATATTACATATTGCAAAACTCCTCATAAAATTTGGGAGAAATTAAAAACCCTGTTTGGAAAAGTAGATCAGATGAGAGAAAAGTAGATCAGATGAGATCAATGCAACTAGAAGTTGAATTAAATTCTTTATCTCTTGAAGATTTTAGTAGTATTATTTATTTCCTCACTAAGTTCAAAGAAATCCTCACCCAATATAAAGGTAGTGGGAAAACTAAGTTAGAAGAAGAATGTATTTATCTAATCCTTTCAAAACTAAATGGTATTTTTCAAATATTTACAACCACCTTCATATCTACTAAATATGCTCTTGGTGCAACCTTTAAAATGCCCTCTTTAGAAGAATTTTGTGATAGATTAACTAGGGAGGAGACCAAACTTGCTAGATATGAAAACTCTTCTTCAAAAGCCTTAGTAGCCTCCACATCCTCCAAAGAAAAATTCAAAAATAAGGAAAAGACTCCCATTACTTGTACCCACTATAAAAATAATGGTCACTCTACTAACAAATGCTGGAAAATATTACAACAACTAGAGGCAACCATAAAATATCAAAATATAGAAAATAATAAGAAAATAGGAAAAGCCCTTAATGTTCAAGGAAAAACCTCCAAATCTTCCTCTAAACATGTCTACTTCAAAAAAAAAAAAAATCTTCTATCTCCTCTAGCTCTACTCATAGCATAGAAGTAGGAGACTCTTCCTTCATTCCTGTCAAAGGGAAAGGGAATATAACCATTTATGGTGGCTCTATAAACAATGTTCTCTATGTTCCAGACATTGCCACCAATCTCCTATCCATTTATCAAATTTGTACTTTTGGAAATAAGAAGATTGTTCTCTTCTCCCCAATAGGAGTTGAGATAAGATATTTTCAATCCCCTCATTCACTTATAGCAAAAGGGGATATTGATCATATTTCTCATCTTTTTTACTTCAAAGGCTTTCAAAATGTAGAAGGAGCCTCCTAGTTTGTGGCTCATAGTAATCTTGAAAGTAAAAAATGGTATGAAAGGTTTGGTCATATTAATTATATCTACCTAAAGGACTTATACACCCATAATATGGTTAAAGGATTACCCCAAGTCTCTTCTTCTGATGGGGTTTGTCCTGGATGTGCCCTTGGAAAGCAGCATCAAGATCCTTTTCACCCAAGTAGTTCTCTTAAAACCTCATCTCCTCTAGAATTAATCCATAGTGACTTAATGACCTTTCCTAAAACATCCTTTAAAGGAGCAAAGTATGCTCTTACCTTTATTGATGATTTTTCTAGAAGGTCCTGGGTCTACTTCCTCAAATATAAAAGTGATGTGTTATCCCACTTTAAAATATTTAAAGCCTTAGTTGAAAATTAGGCTTCTTGCAAAGTCAAGAAGATTCATACTGATAATGGGGGGGAATATTGTAGTAAATAATTCTCTATATTTCTTTCTAATAATGGTATAATTCATCAACATTTTGTCTCCCATAATCCTCAACAAAATGGCATTGCAGAAAGGAAAAATCGGACATTAAAAGAGATGGTTAATTGTATGCTCCATTCAAGAGATCTTCCAAAAATTTTTTGGGTAGAGGCTATTAACTGTGCAAATTATATTCAAAATCACACACCTCATAAAGCCCTTGACAAAATAACCCCTAAAGAAGCATGGACTGGCTTAAAACCAGATGTTTCCAATTTTAATATTTTTGGATGTTTAGCTTGGGCTCACATTCCAAAGAAGAAAAGGAAGGCTCTTGATAAGAAAAGTAGACAACTCATCTTTGTTGGTTATTGTGAAGAATTGAAAGCTTACAGACTTCTTGATCCCTCAACTCATGAGGTATTATTTCATAGGAATGTCCAATTTGATGAAACATTCCCTCAAAAAGAACCTCCTAAGGATTCTTCCTCCATTGAGCCTTCTCCTATAGTGGAACCTCAATATCATGAAGAACCAACCCTTGAAGTTAATTTTATTATTGATAATCAATATGAAGATCCTGTAACTCCTTCTCAATATATTTCAACTCCTTCAACTCCATATTATATGGCAAAATGGGCCCACACTATTGTTAAAGAAGTTAATACCTACATTCAAAATATTCCCTCAAATAGATCAACCTCCCTCTCTAAGAAATTTGAAATGGTTGATCTAGGACTAGCTCATTTTTTCCTTGGGATTCAAATAAAACAAAATAAAGTAGGAATCACCTTATGTCAACAAAAGTACACTCATGATATCCTTAAGAAGTTTCAAATGATAGATTGTAAACCTTCTCCTACCCCCTTTAAATATAACATTCATCTCAGTTCTTCCTACTCATCCTCTCCTTATGATGCTACTCTATACCGTCATCTTATAGGCAGTCTATTATACCTCACTCATACTCACCCAGATATCTCATATGTTGTTGGTATCATATCCAGGTTTTCTCATAACCCTTATTTTAGTCTTTGGAAAGAAGCTAAAAGAATTCTTCATTATTTTTAGGGTACTACAAACTTTGGGCTCACCTCTAGAGGAGACTCCATGGATATCAGTGGATATACAAATTCAGATTGGGTAGGATCAGTAGAAGATAGATGTTCTACCTCTGGATATTTTTTTTCCTTGGTTCTTCATTAGTAGCCTGGTTATGCAAGAAAAAATAGACAATAGCATTATATTCTACAGAGGTAGAATACAGAGTAGCAGTTACAGCGAGTTAGGAAGCCCTATGGCTTCGTGAAATTCTCAAAGAATTTGGGTTTTTTCAAGAAGTGCCTATAACTCTATGGTGTGACAATCAAAGCACAATTCATATTCCGTGCAATCTAGTTGAGCATCAGTGCACCAAATATATTGAGATCCAAATGCACTTCATCAAGAAACATATTCATAATGGAGATATACTTTTGGAATATATTCCAAAAGAGAATTAGCTTGAAGACATCTTCACCAAGTCATTTCCTTCTCCATGATACCTTCAATTGTGAGAGAAACTTGGAGTGTTAAAACTGCATTGACAAAGAGGTCTTCCACCTTTCTTTATATTGTATATGAGTACCTAATCAGGCCTTCTTGACGAGACTCATTTTTTACTTGTTAAAAAGGATAATATTTTCCATCCGAAGACAAGCCTCTTTCATACTTCTTTGCTTTTGTATGGTGGCTTTTCCCACTGGGTTTTTACCATCATTTCAAAACAAAGAAGTGATAGTTGGTTTTTCCCCATAGGGGTTTTTTCCACCAACTATCTATGTTGTACATGAGTACCTAATCAGGCCTCGTTGCCGGGATTCATTTATACAATCTCCCATAGTATCACTTAAGGGGGGTGTTAGAATAAGTGAATATTCTCTTAAGTTTACTAGGATACACACTTGAGTTTCCACTCCTCCATGTGTCAGGAGAACTCTAAGTTGTGTCCTCATCAGGTTTGATGAGTTGTTGTAAATCTAATGGCTCTCAATGATCAACTCTACTATTTATACAGAGTTGATCCTAGAGATAAATCAATTAGTTCCACTCTTCTCTTCATATTTTGTGTAATACTTTGCATATCTATTATTGTGAAATTCTAACATCCCCTAATGAGCACAATACCTTTAAACATTTTAGAAAAGAGGAAATAATCATGGTTTCAAACTTGGGAACTTTGAGATCCATTTTTTATTTTCTTTTATTTCATATCATAAACTCCAAAAAATAATGATGAGACCAACCTCCACAGGATACTTAATGTGTTAGCTCTAAGATAATTAATCAAACATCTCATTAAATCTATCAATGTTGAAGGAACTACCCAATATATTTATTATATTATTTAAATAGTAAGCTCAAATTGAATGAGAAAAATGATAATGAATAATTAAATAGTCCAATGTTTCTAGATCCTCCTTACACAAGAAACATCTAAAGGGTCTCTTGTTTGTAGTCTCCCTCCTATAAAAATCTTACTTTGAACTAACAACTAAAGCATGGTTAAGGCCTTAGGAAGAGAATATAATGACCAAACATTCTTTGAATATTTAGGAATAGGTAATTTTGATTGCTCTAAATTCTCATATCCCAAATTTACTAATTTTCTACCATATTTTGATAGACTTCAAACCGACTGATCCTTTTGTGTAAAAATAGGAAAATAAAACTCTTAAAAAATCTTTTGAAGTTCATATGTAGTTTTTTTTAGTTCCTCTCCTTCAACCAAGTTATAAATAGAAAACCATGATTTAGAGTCAATTATCATATTAATATAGTCTTTTATTTTTGGACCTTTATAATCTAGGCATGCACAAGCCAATGATTTCCATTTGTAATCAAACATATGAGAATAAGGCTCCGACCAAGCATCACACCAAAAATTTGCATAATCCCATTCATTTATTTACTATCTAATATTATTCTTGATTAATTACAAACTATCTAATTTAAAGTTCCATGTTTGTGATCCTTTGGATATGATACTTTAAAAATTAGGTTCATTACATCAATAGAATCTATAAATTTTTGAAGTAGCATTTTTGCTTCATTATATCCTTGATATTTTAATAATCTCCACCGAAGTTTTTCCCATAAAGTTAAACTCAAAAGTTTATAATTGTACAATTCTTTGTGTCTAATATTATTTTGTTTGCAAACCCTATCCTAGTTACAAAGAGAAAACCAAAACTTTTCCTCACATCCTTTATAGATAAAGTCTCTTTTAATTTTATTAATTTTGGATGCTATACCTATTGGTAGTATTGAAATTAATATAATATAAATAAGGATGGATTGCAATGTAGTCTTTATCATTTTTGGCCTTCCCAACATCGTTAAGAACTTACCTTTCCACCATGCCAAAAAAGCATTCATTTTATCCAAAACAAGAGACTACGAATATCTTTTATTTCCCTTTATGGGAAGGAGAAATGCCCCAGTAGTTAGATGGAATTTTTTAAATAAAAACCCTAAAACACCCATAATAGTACATTGTAAATCTAGGGTAGTGTTAAGAAAAAGTCTTAGATTTCATAGTATTAACCAATTGTCTAGTAGCCTTCTCATAGAATGGTAATATTGATTTAAACTACAAGGTCTCATTGAATTATGGATGAAACAAAATAAAAGTATTATTAAAGTACTAGAGATGAGATTTGAGGAGACCATGTTTTGAAACATGAATACCTTTAATTTTTCCTTTCATTTTTGTCTTTGAGAAATATATCCATAATTCTTCCATCTCCACATGAATAATAAAGAGATAAGTAGATAGTGAATCACCTTTAGGGAGCCCATGATATGACTTAAAATAACTAATAGAAGAACCATTTATCAAAATAAAATATTTTAGAATGTAATAATATCATTTAACCCACTCACACCAACCCTGACTAGAACCAAACTTTTTGAGAGTATCATGAAGAAAACTCTAGCAAACCCTACCATATATTTTTTTTAAGTCTAACATCATAAGCATAGCTAGTTGTTTTTTGGAATGAAGAGAATGTATGGTCTTCTATGCAAGGATTACACCATCAAGAATTTGTTTACCATAAGTAAAAGTACTTTGTTTGTATAAGATAACATACTCTAGAATTTTTTTAATGTTGTTTGAAATAAATTTTCAAATGAACTAATAAATTATATTAAAATTCTTATGGATGAAAAATATCAAAATATTTTGTCTTTCCTTTATTGGTAACCAAATTAATAAAATCAGCATTGGTGTCACTTATTAAAGCCTTATTATTTGAGCCTCTTCAACCACAACTACGATATAATAAATTCCAAATTTTTTTAAAGAAAATTATATGAAATCCATTAGGAGTAGGTTCCTTGTTAGAATGGAAAATAATTGCTTCATGAAATTCCTCCATAGATATATTTTTCATCAAGATTTCATTTTGTCACTATATAAAAATTGATGGAATATTTTACAAAATCTTAACTTGTGTCCCCTTATCTTACCAAATACTTGATAAAATTTTATTGAAATAGTTAACTAATTCCTTCATTATAGTATATTCTTCCTCAATATTTTCTCCACATGGATTTAGAATACTTTTTATGCGATGACAAAAACTTGTTTTCACTCTAGAATGAAAATTTAGTATTTGTATCTCCTTCCTTGAGTCATTATACCCTATATTTTTGGAACCAATTTGAGTCCTCATTTTTCAATGCATTATGATAATTAAAAAGTTTATTTTTTTATTGCACATGAGAAACTTGATCCTTTCCATTGATTTTTACTATGTCTTATATATTTTTGAGCTATGATTTAATATTTTATTTTCTTTAAAAAGGTAAATATTTTCCTTTCTAAATATTTGTTTATCCCTTTATATATACCATATTTTGGATGAAATTATACATATATTATCCTTAAAAATTTGTTTCATCTCATCATAACATAACCATTTAGAAAAAAATAAGGGTCTTGGAGCTATAAAGACTAGAAGTAAAACGGATATACATGACCATTATTGAGCAAATCACAAGTCAAAATAATGAGTTTGTAATTTGGTCTTGCTCACATTAAAATATTCAAAGAGATTGCATACTCTATTTGCAACCATGTATTGCATAACAAGAATCTATCCAGTATTTACACTATATGGGTTTGTCCAATGCATCTATTATCTTATGTATATTGAAAACTTGAAGGAACAACATTTCAAAGGCCATTTGAATTGACAAATAAAGAAAAATATTACATTGATTTAGACCATCCAAGAGTACCACCTTATTTTCTAAAGTAGACAAAAATCTATTAAAGTCATTACCAAGAATCCATAGAACACAATTATGAAACATTACTTTTTTAACCAAAGTATGTCAAGTCCTTCCAACATATTTCATAATAAGTAACTATAGTTGGAGCATGTGCTTTTGTAACCCCAATATTGATGTTTTCTTCTTTCTTGCAAAATAGCTAAACATTATTAGGACTAAAAATTTACAATTTTCAAATCAAAACCATTTTACATGATATACATAGTGAAATTGATTAATAACCATTTTCCACAACCCCTTAGAATTAAAACTATGCAATTCAAATGAAAGAGAAGACATGACATTGTTGAAGTTCAATTGGTTAGAACATTACATTAAAAAATATTCTACCAATGTTAAAGTTATATATGTATGTAATTTTCATTTAATATGTACTTTGTAACTCATGGAAGGTAAACCACCACATTTCCATAGGTGACCATCTAGTTCATGGAAATTCAATTGCCACATTTCCATATAAGTGGTCTTCCATATTCAATATGGTGAATTTCCAATACACCAATTATTGCATAAAGAGATATGCATTCATGAATATGAAACGAATGAGTAATGTATGCAGTATGAAAGTGTCATATCTCTTCTTAAATATTACTTGCATTATAATATATTTTCTAAACAATAAAATAATTATATTATTTTTCTTATATGTGTGTGTGCTTTGGTTTGTCATACTATATTATTCCTAAATTACATTTATTTATTGATCTTCCTTAACTCAAAATTCTAAATTCTAAGTTTTCAAGAAATCAAAATTTTGAGTCTTAAATCATTACATCAAAATTACTAGAGTTGAAATTCAAAACCTAATAAAAAAGAACACTATAGAGATGCTCCATCAAAAGTCATTGCATGGAAAGAGGAGCCATTGTGTTCTTAACCTATAAAACTAAATAAAATAACTGCTCATTTTCTTGTCTATAGGAATTGGATTAAACGTACCCCATTATTACTTTTAAACTCTAGCCTGCTTTCTTCAAGCTTTTTTTCTAGTATTTTAAATTCTTTCTTCATAGGACACAAATAATGTCACCAATTCATCAAAGTCCAATTTCTTCAAATCTTCATATTTTTCAACAATCATTTCACAATTGTTTTACTTTGATATTAATGTTCTCAACACTTTTTTACAATATCTTCTTATAATGGTTCTTCACCATAAATACTCATTTTATGTATAAAAACAACACCCTTATATAATAATATCTTCTTATGATGACATTTATTCATTAAATCAACACCCTTATATAATAATCTCCTACATTCTCATTGTTCTTCATTCTTACATATTCATATTCGTTTTCTTATGTGACAGAAAACATCCAAATATGGTGGTTTGTTATCGACGGTCATGTGTTATCCACTAGTTTGTCATCCACTGCCATTTGAATGTAGGTTATTTTTAAAAGGGCGAAAGTAGTTTAGTTTATATTTGTATAGTTGATTCGAAAAACACACGGATGCTTGCCTTATGTTACCAATCACATATTTTCTTCCTTTCATTTATGTTCTCGTTCCAAAATATGTAGACCATGAACGTCTTAATAATTAACGAATTTTATTATCAAACTGTCTTAAACTAATTGATTAAAAAGAGTAATGTTTTAATGTTATTAAAAATTATATATAACTGTTGAATTATTATAATATAAACTCGTTTCAATTGCAAGAAAGGAATTCTATTACATTAACATGCTCAACCCGTAATTAAGAGTCGAATTACCATTTGTGCAACCGGTAATCAAGGAGCCGAATAGAGGGTTTTACATGAAGGATTGACGCGGTGTCCAATCCTCCACCGGTAAGTCCCTTCTCTGCGTTAGTTTACTTGTCAGTCTCAAAAATAAAAATGTGCTAGAATAATTGGGGTAAAATTGGAAAAAGTTCATACAATTGCATGCCGGCTACGGACGTAGGGTCATATCTTCATGCTGCCCTTCAATCCTAAAGACAATGAAAACTCGCGGTTGGATAGTTTCCTTGTTGCCAAAGACGGATACTTCAACTTTGCCTCGTAACGACACAGCATAAATGAGGCACTAAATACTGTTGCCAAATACGAATCCTTCAACTTTGCTTGGTAACGACAGACCATAGATGTGGCACTAAATACTCAGGTTCCCCCTTGTGGTTACAAGCTCGCAGTAGCTTTAGAATCCCATCAAACGGACCTATTCAATTTTAATCGAAATAATAAAATGCAAAACAAAAGCCGTTACCTTCTACGATTGAAGTCTGGCTGCCGAGGACGTAGGGCGAGCACGGGGCCTAACGTGACCCATTTCCAGCTGAGATATGCGAATTTGATGTGTTAAATTTTCACAAATTCTAGGTAGACATGAATATAGGGAAAGGAGAAGATTTGATAAATCTAATACTGTAAACATCACAAAATTTTAGATAAGCTCTATCCAAAACCCTATATGAAAAGTTCTGGCAAGATCAAGGCACCATTATTGAAGCAAACTTATTCAAGATGGAATGATATAGGGGCATAGGAGCTAGATTCAGTAAAATGGATTAATAAGGGGACAAGGGTTCCAATTTTTTTTTTTAAATTTTACTAAGCATAAACATCATGAAAAACATCTTTAATACATCTTTAAAATCAAAGGCCTCCAAGATAACTCGATATTAGATAATGATATCAAAGAAAGATGATGACTTCCAAAGTTGATGAGAACCCAACAAAAAACAATAAAAAATTAAAAAAAAAAAGCCTCTCTAAACAATCTTTTACCGCCTAACGAAAATAGGTATGCTTTTTTTCTTCAATGTTAAGAGTTGAAGAGAAAGACCTTTGGCATTGATGGATTACTTATAGAATTTTATACTAATGTGGGATACCACAGAACATGATTTTCTTAAGGAACAAATAGGAATATATTTATTGAGGTTATCTAATCAAAATAATCTTAAGGATTTAAGAAGAGAAAAAGAGATGACGTTGCAAGATGAAGATCTATTCATTTTTTAAATGTTTTATATAAAACCAAGTGAATCAACCTTGGTTTCGAGTAAACCAGGTTTACGAGAGATTTATCTTATACAATTTTTTTTTTTATTTACATGGTGGAATCTGTAGCTGCCACGAATTCGGGCAGGCTGTCCAGATTTTATGATCGTCACAGTATTCTGCGCTGTCCGCCCCGAAAGCCGCCACACAGATCTTCGCGCAGTCCGCCCCTATAACCACCATGCCACAATCATTTTAAACCTTTTACACCGCTGAAAGCACCAGGAAAGGGACAAGCATTCAGTCCGACGAGGCCCGAGATTTGAACCTTGGACCTCCACCCCTTATGGACCTCCACCCCTTAAGGGTTTGGATGAACCAATTGGTCTACACCTCGAACCTTTATCTTATACAATTTAATTTTAAATTGGGAATCATTAATGTGGGTTATGACTTCAGTGTTAAATTTAGACTTTGAAAATTATTATGAATGTGTTTGTTGTACCTTTATCCTCCGAATATTGTAATGGATCATTTTGGAACCTAGGTTTTGATATAAACTAACACCTTTATTTATGTATGCTTCGGATTTGATTATTATCAATGGTACTTTATCTAAGTTAGTTGTCTTATAACACTTAATTAGTATAGGATGCCCTTAAATCCTCTATTTATGTATGCTTTGGATTTTATTATTATCAATGGTACTTTATCTAAGTTAGTTGTCTTATAACACTTAATTAGTATAGGATGCCCTTAAATCCCATTTTTATATCTAATTACTATAGATGCCTTAGGTTGTCTTTTTAAATATTTACTTAGATCCTTTAATTTAGAGGTAAAAACATAGTATTATGACATGATTTTAGTCTATTTTATGACATTTTTTTTTTAAAGTAATGTGTTTAAATTCAATTTGGTTGAGAATTAAAGGAATGTATGAATTAATAAAATATTGTGAATTAAGTACAAAATAAGAATATTTATCCTTTTTTAAATAATCATATATATATATATATATATATAATTATATATATATATATATATATATATATATATATATATATATATATATATATATATATAATTATACATTTTAGTAGGCTTTGTCCTTATTTTTGAAATTTTTATCAAGACGTATTGATTTAGATTCATGGATAGTTTCATTTGACAAACATTTTATGAGTAAACCTTCAAGAAATAGATATAGGAAAAATATTATTTTTATAATCCTATTGTAAATATTTTAATTATTATTTCTTTTCAATTAAAGGAGTATAAAATCTTACATAGGTTCTTGTGAGGGTTATAAATTCGGACTCAAGACATCAATACATTTTTATAATTTTTATATAGAATGAAAGTAATTAAATAAATTTAAATAGAATATAATTTATGAGTTTTTATTATATTTTTAAAATTTAAATACTTACCTACAAAATAATAGAAGAAGAGTATTTTTGCTTTCAAACATATCTTTAATAATTAATAAATAAAAATATGTAACTATAACAAACTTAAATTATATTTATATGCTTATTTTTTACATTCCAATATCTACCTGTGGAAAATAAATTACTATTATATATATATATATATATATATATTATGCTTTATAAATTTATGGAATATCACTAGACAAATAGTTATCTTAGCATGAAAGAAAATAAATATTTATCTTACCTTTTCATTTTAAGAGTTTGATTTAGTCACGGTAATTTTAGCAATCAACTCTAGGTTAAACTTTCGACTACCTCACTTTGCAATAATTCCAAGGATTGGAGATAGTTAGACGGTAGATACATGTGACCCTTTGGTTAAAACTTTATACAAGATTCATGTCCTACTAGTTGTTCACCAAGCTTAATGAAATGAAATGCGAATCTTTTCGACTTCTCATCATATGAAAGAAATGTCTAAAGACGGAAATCAAGACCAACAATGTCCAATATGTTATTTGTGTGACAAGTCATTCATGTCAAGCTTTCTACTATGTCTAGTATTTCTAGCACCATTTATCCTGATCGTGCTAGGCTTGAATCTAGTAAGAACATTTTCTTGGTTCTATGGATTGGCTAGGAAGATGTAGTAGACATTGTAGGAAGATCGTTCTCACTATTTGGTCATAAGTTAAAATGGATGGAAGGTATCTTAGGTTGGGCTACGTATTTTAACAAGGTTTCCGAGTCTTTTTGCTATTTTATCATGGGTGGTATCTCGTTTGTGAGATATTGCACCTATTTTTATGATGTCAAACAAAAGAATTCTCAGAGTTTACATTGACTATACTGACCGTATGTCTCCTCTGCGTAACCATATCACGTGATTACTTTGACTTTATCAACCGTATGTCTCCGTTACGTCACCGTGGCACGTGAACTTGTAGGGTCGTAGTCAGTACAACACCTTCCATTACATGTTGTGTAAAAAGATACCTCTAGAATTCTGATGGCACACGAAAAGGGGAAGCATCAGGAAACGCCATACCAATTTCTGGGGATGCACGGCGATTGTCAAAAGTAAAGGAAGGAGAAGCATGCGAAGAGAGAAGGGAAAGGGGCGAGGGTAGCCTGGTGATCTACATGGGAGAACAGGACGAATGCCATCCATTGTTTTGGGAGCTGCTGGAGGTTGCGGAAGATTCTCTCACGACGGTCCGCTCAGGATTCCATGCAGCGTTGATCATTTTATGCGACTGAGGAGCACCATAAGTCGATCCGAGTATAGTTCTAAGGCGTTATGCCTCACGTTCATTCGAGCGGCCAGGCTTTTGCGGTTTGGACGTGGTTGAACACAATGGGTATGCGTGTACCATGGATTTGAGCCAGAGATAGCAGCACAGCGCGACCTGATGCGGGAAAGACAGATGCAACTACCTATTCTTTTTCATATTCCATCAACAACTTTGACTTTTAGAGTTAAAGTTTCGTGTGTGATACTCTAATTAGGTAGGTAACACCCTTAAATTTCATGTACAGTTTTTTATTTTTCATGAGAGAAGAAAAACAACTCTAATGTGTTCGAAATAGAAGAGTTTGATATTTTAAAAAGAAAGTTGGAGACTTAAATTTAAACATGATATTGTGGGAATCAAAGATGTTTAAATTATAAAAAATAGTTTCTTTGAATATTATTTTTTTTAGTGTGAGAAACCTCTACGACCAACGTTTCATCCCAACCATGACCTCTCATAAAGTCGAGAGCTATACTTATATTTTTTAAGGCACTCATCAATTTATAGTTCATTTATACTATAAAATAGAATTTTTTTTTTTATTAACAATACCTTAGATATATTTTAGATTATTGTGGATATTTTAAGGTTTAAAGTAATAAAATTGCCATCAATATATGGATTTTTGTTGTTTAATAGAGGTAAGAAAAAGGAGATTTAGAACATAATTTTGGTTAAAAATAAAATCTTCTTTGACAAGTTGGAAGGTAAGATATTAACCATATATAGAAGGCTATGACCTATAAATACCATATTATAAGTTAAAACTATGAGCATGACTTTAAATATTGTTAGTAGGTATAACATCTATATCTAACAAAAAATCAAATGGTCTTCATTGGAAAGGATGCTAGGTAAATTTGAACTCTTTGTATGTGGTATAGAGTTTACAAAATAACAAGTATTAGAGTTGTATTTTTTTACATGGTGGAATGATAGCTACCACGATGATCTGGGCATGCTATTTATATTTTATGGCTACCACAATATTCTGTGTTGTCCACCCTAGAAGTCGCCACTTAGTACTTTGCTTAGTCTACTCATTTATGTCACTGAAAGCACCAAGAAAGGGACAAGCAATCAGTCTGACGAGATGTGATATTTGAACCTAGTATTAGAGTATTAGAGTGGTATTGTCATACAATTGTAGAATATCATACAATTTTAAAATAATAAGTTTGACATTAGAGAAATGTTTTGGTCGAAGATTAGCAAAAGATCAAGAAAAGAGTTGAGAAATTGTTACTTGAAATATATATAGATGCAACAAAATTGTTAAGGAAACAAATCCTAACTAAGGGATTAACGACATGAAACTATATTTTAGAAAATTTAAAATTAGTGAAGAGACATATTATGTTGTTAGTCAATAAGGGGGATTCTAAAAATTCTCATTTTTATACTCATTTTATTTATGATCAAAATGAAATCCACTTGATTGGTCCTATTTATTGCATAGAGGTTCATAGGCCAAATAATATATTGGTATGATCAATATTATTGGATAATATATTTCTATTAGTAATATGGTTGAGAGAGTGTGTATCATAAACATAGTAAATATGCTTTAAAATATGCTTCAAGATTTCTATTTGTACGAATTTATAAGGAAGAATGAATCAGTTTAAAATATGTCAAAACATGGTAATTGCTTAGATAAGTTGTGATATAAGGCTTTGGATAATCATAATTTTTTCCTCTTCATAATTTCTCTTAGAATGATGTTTGTTAATTGAAGATCCTCCCTAAATCCTCAATATTCTATTGGTTAGAAGTCTAAAATAGCACTATTATAAGTGAGTCTCTAACAATGGAAATATTATAGATCTTCTAGGTGTGACTTGTGTAAGAAGAATCTAGAAATTAGATCATTTAATTCTTTACTTACACCATATAGGACTAATTTTTCTATAAATATGATAATATACTTGATAGCTCTATCAACATTTAATAAATTTATGAAATATTAGATTTATTATTTCAAATATCAAGCATTATGCTTTCTATGTAGACATGAATATATTATTACTTGTTGAAATCTATAGATTAAAATGAGTAACATATTTTGAAAAATGAATCTCAAAATCATGGCTAAGTTCAAAATCATAATATCAACTCTCTTGCATAATTTTCATAGGCATGGTGCTAATCATGGGAAGTCTCAAGTGTGGAAAAAGACATGTTGACCTCATGGGTGTAGAAAGTAAATACATGTAATGGTCATCAATGATAATAAAGTTAAGAGAAAGGATCTTTGTCAATATATGGAAAAATAGAAATTTCCAAACATTAGGTTCATAAAAAAAAATCAATGGTGATTCTAAATAAAATTGAGGGAAAGCTTATGAAGCTAGTGTTTTTCAAAATAACAAAGGATTGTTTTTCCTTAAGTACTAAGAACTATATGGAATTTCAACCAACAAATATGAAAATGCTAGGACACTTTTTACAAGTAGTAAAATTGTCATAGGATGGCAATACGATTGGTTTTTCTTTTCTTTCTTTTCTTGTTGGAGGGTTCAAGAGTTATTATTAATGTTACCAAGAAATTATATATGGGGATTGGATAAAAAGTGACATAATTGTTTATGTTAGACAACTATGATTGGAGTAAATATCTTAGAATTGTTAGCATATCTATAGAAAAAAAAATATGATAGAAAATAATTTAAATTTTAGAAGGGAACTAGTTTAACAAGATACTCTCTTAATGAAAATGTCATGAAGGATTTGATTGTGCAAACATAAAACTTTGAGGAAGATGAATCATATGGTATAATTGACATAGTAATAGATGTAATATTTTATTATATGGATGAAACTGTATACCAATATAATTTACATATAACTTATTTAAAAAATTATGCTTACATTTTGAGTAGAATAAAATACATATTATATTAAATTTTTTATTTAATAATGACATATTATAGAATATTGCACCAAAAAGACAAGGGTCAAAATAAGATATTACAAAGAAAAACAAAGGAAGAAACAAAAAAAAAAATGTACAACCAAGGAGGGATGGAACACACAAGTATGATTTAGTTCTATGCCACATGCATCTTGTGTTGAAAATATAGCTTATGCAAGATAAAATCAGGGAGTAAATCCTATTCCAAGGCTAGCAACCCAAATCCTAATTCCCATTGAAATTTGAATAATCTTACTCTTGCCATGACATGGCATACTCACGGATATCTTCCTTTTTAGTATGCTATAGAAAACTAATATAATATCAACCAACATGATAAATATCATGATTTTGAATTTCTCATTGGAAATACCATAGTAGAAAGCTAAAGAAAAAGGTACTTTTGAGTGTGGGAACAACAAATAATATAAAATAAAAACTATAACCTATAAAATGGTTAGATATAAGAAATCACTTGGCAATAAAAAGAATAAAAAAACCACACGTAGAATCTCAATTTGATAGGATATGGAAACCACAAGAAAAACCATTTTAAAAGGGCATCCAAAAAAGAGAAGACCAAACCAAATATGAGATAAACCTAGAATCTCCCACCCAAGGATAAAATAAGAAAAATACTCCTAGCCTAGAATCAAAAAATAAGGAGCAACCTAGAAAACCAAGATAGAACGTCAGGAAAGAGAAGCCTTAATGCTTAGAAAAGCATCCAGTTAAGAGCTAGCACACCAAAAATACCTACTAAAATGAATAAAAAAACTATACAAGAGGAAATAACTAGGCTTAGGAGAACCTCTATCCCTAGATATACAGTAAATGGAAACTCTCTTGGAATTAGAAATTTTTATCTAGAATTGAATACTCCCAATAGAAATACCTAAAAAAATCCCTTTAGAAAACCACTCAACTATCAAAATCATGGATCTCTTTCTTTTTGTATGCTATAGAAAACTAAGATACTATCAACCAACGTGATAAAGATCATGATTTTGAATTTCTCATTAGAAATACCATAGTAGAAAGCTAAAGAAAAAGGTACTTTTGAGAGTGGGAACAACAAATAATCCAAAATAAAAACTATAACCTATAAAATGGTTAGAGATAATAACCCTATTGGTAATAAAAAGAATAAAAAAACCACACGTAGAATCTCAATCTAATAGGATATGGAAACCATAATAAAAACCATTTTAAAAGGGCATCCAAAAAAGAGAAGACCAAACCAAATATGAGATCAACCTAGACTCTCCCACCCAAGGATAAAATAAGAAAAATACTCCTAGCCTAGAATCAAAAAATAAAAAGGAGCAACCTAGAAAACCAAGATAGAAATTCAGGCAAGAGAAGCTTTAAGGCTTAGCCAAGAAGCTAGTTAAGAGCTAGCACACCAAAAATACCTACTAAAATGAATAAAAAAACTATATAAGAGGAAAGAACTAGGCTTAGGAGAACCTCTATCCCTAGACACATAGTAAAAGGAAACTCTCTTGGAATTAGAAATTTTTATCTAGAATTGAATACTCCCAATAGAAATACCTAAACAAATACCTTTAGATAACCACTCAACTATCAAAATAAACCACATGAAATTCATTTCTAAGCATCTGTAGGAGAATAGGAGGAAAATATTGAATCCATACTATTAGCTACTAAAGGTCCACCCTAATATTGTCCATACAATCCACTACTACATTCCCTTCCCTTAAAATTTTTTTAATCAGAGTACTTACCGAGACCTAAAAAATTTCTTTAACTTCTATCAACATGTCCTCTATGTTCCAATTGGCCTTTGACATAGTTTATAATTTTTAAAGACTTGCATTTTATCATAAATCTATTGACATTTATACTTTTTAGTAGAATAAAATCTTGATAAAAGGCTCATGCCTCCACAAAATGATTGATTCAAGACACTATACCCTTTGCATAGGTAGCAATTAAGATTCCTTCTTTATATTTCATAACTCCACCAACACCAACTTCCCAAGGTTGCCCTTTATTGCACCATCAATATTTAGCCTAGCCCAACCATTCAGAGGAGCTTTCCATATGGTTTGAGAGTGAATAGAGTGAAAAACCTAATTAGAGACTTTATCAATGTTGGATAGATCCTAAAGTTCCACTACATCTAGATATTTCTTTATCTCTATAGAAATTTCAAATTTTAAACTTTGAATATTGTCAATCAAGGTAGCACATATCCTAACTCCAATGAATTTACAATCCTTCTTCTTATTGCTAAAATTCATTCTATTCCTTTATTTCCATAGACCCTACATGACATTAGCAAGACTAAATATCTAGAGTAATTTTAAATGAGGACTATTAAATGGGAGAAACCACTAGAGGTATAGATCTACCAGATTATTTGGAAGGACCCAAGAGAAACCAAAATTTTGAAATATCAAGGACAACACTTACAACAAAAATGGGCACCCTAAAAATAGGTGGTTAGCACATTTAGATTCCTTATTGCATAAATAATATATTGGGTAAGGCCATATATCCTTTTTGAAGGTTATCACTTGTAAGGATCTTATTTTGGATTCATAACTAGTAGAAGAAACTAATTCTAGGAATAAAGACTTTGAGCCAAATTTTGGAAGCTAGAAGCCAGTTCTCCTCATTACCCTGCAATATTTGATATACCAATTCCATAATAAATTGCCCTTGTTTATGCCTTTTGTAGAAAAGAGAATCTTTCTCTATGATATTACTAAGACTTTTCACTATTAGAAATACTTTTAGATTTTCTAGAGCCTGCTTACCATTTTGGTCCAATATTATAGAGTATACTCCACACATATTTTACAAATTATTTTTTCATTTGAGTCGTATTATTAGACATCTCTTGTGAAACAAAATATGTATTGCAAATCTTAGAGATGTTTCTACCAAAAAATTATATATATGGACACATATATGTATAGAAAAAGGATGGTGTAGATTAAACACTTTTCTACCATATTATGATGTTTGCTTCCTTCTAGTAGACTATTGAAATAGGCTTGGCTCATCTTACATTATGATCAATTCACTATGATATTTCAGTAAACTTCAAAAATATTTTTTTTTGGTAATATTAAGAAAGAGGGTTTTGAAAGGAATCCCACAACCTTATACAACAACTCCCAAAGGGAGAGAAAACTGAATACTATCTCCAAAAGGAGACTAACAACCGTCCACCCCAAGGGAAAAAATAGCCAACAACATCGACCAAGAAAATACAACAATAAAATCTAAGGTACCATAAAAATTGAGAGAAGGCAAAAAAAATGAAAATGAGCAATTGAAACTCAGTGTTAGAATTCTCAAGAGTAGAACTACAAAGCATTACAAGATTGAAGAAATAAAATAGAACTGATTGATTTATTCCAGGGATCAAATTTCTATAAATATCAAAGTTGATCATTAAGAGCCGTTGGATTACAACAACTCATCAAGGATGATGAAGACACCACTGAGAGTTCACCTGACACATGGAGGAGTGGAAACTCAAGTGTGTCTATCCTAGTAGAACTTAAGATAATATTCACTTATTATAACACCCCCCTTTAAGTGATACTAGGGGTGGGTTGTACAAATGAGTCCTGAAAACAAGGCCTGATGGGGTACTCATGTACAATGATTTCTTTTCTAAATATATGCTAAAAACATAATAGGAAAAGCCATCAATCAAAAAATAAATAAGGAAGAGGTTTGTCTTCGGATGGCAAAGATTGTCTTCTTAAAATAATAAAAGGATGAGTCCCAACAACATGGCCTAATGAGGTACTCATTTATAATATATAGATGGTAAAAAACCCCTTGGGGAAAAACCATATGTTATAAGAAAAATATCCAAGATAGAGGTATGTCTTCAAATGGTGAAGATTATCCTCTCAACACAAAAAATAATAAGTCCTGGCAACTTGGCCTGATTAGGTACTCATGAACAATATATAATTTGGGAGAGATGATGAAAAAAACCATAAGTGAAAAAACCACCCTCCAAAGAATACAATAGTAAAAGGAGATGTGGAAGATCTATGTGTCAATGTAGCTGTATTACTCCAAGTTTCTCTCACAACTGTATGTAATATGGAGAAGAAAATGACTTGGTGAAGATGCCTGCAATTTGCTCCTCAGTTGGAATATAGTCCAAGTATATGTCCTTGTTCTAAATGTGTTATCGAATGAAGTGCATATGTATGTCAATATGCTTGGTGCATTGATGCTCAACTGGATTTTGTGCAATGTGAATTGTGCTCTGATTGTCACACCAAAGATTTATAGGTTTGTCATGGGACAAACCAAATTCTCTTAGAATTTGACAAAGCCAAAGAGCTTCCTGACTTGCTAAAACTGTTGCCCTATATTCTGCCTTTGTATATGATAAGGCCACTGCTTGTTATTTTTTGCATAACCAGGCTATTGGCGAAGAACCAAGACAAAAGACACAGCCAAAAGTTGAACATATGTCTTCTATTGAATATGCCTAATATAAATTTGTGTAGCTAATGATATCCATGTATTTTACCTTATATAAGAGCCCAAATTGAGCAGTTCCTTGCAAGTAGTAGAGGATTATTTTTGTTTCTTGCCAATGACTAAAGTGAGGTTGATGGGAGGATCTAGATATAAGGCCAACAACATATGAGATATCTGGATGAGTATAAGTAAGGTATAATAGACTCCCTACAAGCTGACGATATAGAATTGCATCACGTAGAGGGGATGAGTAGGAAGTACTTAGATTAATTCTAGATTGAAAATATGTAGGAGAAGGTTTGAAATATGAGATTTTAAACCTCTAAAGAATATCTAGAGTGTATTTTTTTGACACAATAAAATACCTATATTTGTTTGATTTATTTGGATCCCAAGCAAGTAATGAGCTAAACCTAGATTAGCCATATCAAATTTTTCAGAGAGGGAGTCTTTTATAGTCTGAATTTTATTGAAGGTACTACTAGTTATTAGAAGATAATCAGCATGTAAAACAAGAATGGTGGAAGACATTAGCCAAAATAAATTCTTTCTAGTTTTTTTTGTAGGACTGCCCAAACTATCGAACTCGTTTTGGCCATAGATCACTCATCCAAACTCGTATTGATCTAAAATTTTGAGGGTAGATGCCTGAAAAACCCTAGAACGTCTCCACCAATTTTCATATCATTTGGAGCAACACAAATCCTATCACATCCCTATGTGTGAACGACATATTTGGCAAGCGGATATGCGAGGGTTTTATCTAGGTTGAGTGCAAGAAGCTCCAGAGGTTGGTTTTTAGGGCCTTTGGGCCCTAGAGGCCAATATTTTTGTGGTTTATGCTCAATATTTTAGCAAGAAATGTTGTAGGGGATACAATATGGGTTAGAAATTTATATTGCAATAGATCATACTGTGAACTTGAGTGACAATGGCTTCCAATTTACTACACAAAATAAAAGTTAAAACCATACCTTTCCACGACGTCTAGGGCAAGGATTAAAGAGATCACGAAACAATTTTCAAGAAGTTGATAAAAAAATGGCTCATATCTCAAGTGAATATGGTGCTAAGGTGCACCCACAAAATAATTCTACTATGGAAACCCCTATCAAGGGTAATAATTTCGAAGACTCGGTCCCAAAAATGAATTTTAGGGATGCCCTTCATGGTGGACAGCCTCAGCCCAATGCTAATATCAATATTAGGGCTTCCCATAAACCTATAAGAATGCCTAATATTGATCCCAAGAAAATGGAGTCAGGATGTCTTAAAGCAGCTGATGGAACTCCTATTGTTAAGCTTGATATGGGTAACATTCAGACTGGCATTGAAGATTTGGAAAAAAGAGGACTAATTTTTTGGTTCGTGGGTTTTCGTTTGAGTCTATCTGCTTTCAAATTATGGGTTGCAAAAAGCTAGAAAACTAAAGGTGAGTTACAAATATCTATTTATCCAAATGGTTATTTTCTTGTTTTATTTGCTAATAATGAAGATAGAGAGAAAACTTTTCAAGGGGGTCCTTGGTTTTTTGGAAGGGCAAGGCTTTTCATGAAACCCTGGCATACTAAATTTAAAGCCGAAGAATAGATGCCTTCTATAGCTTCCGTGAGGGTTAGACTCTTTGGCATACCTATTGAATTTTGGAATCCTACTATTTTTCTTTAATTGGAAACTCTTTAGGAACTTTTATGATGACTTCTGATTGTATTGAAAATTTTGAACATATTATTTATGCTCGAATTTGTGTTTTAATGGATTTTGACAAACCCCTACCTAAAAATATCACATTAAAATTTGGGTAAGACACTTGGGAGCAAGTAGTGGACTATGAGAACATTCCTTTTTGTTGTAGAGTTTGCCATGAATTGGTCATTTGGCCAGTGCTTGCCCAAATAAAATTCCTGATCAAAAGAAAGAAGATATAAACTCAATAGGTTTAAAAATACCTGTAGACACCAAAACAACACCAATCCGATTATGTGACTACAAACACTGATCGCATTGACACACACAGCCCCCAGGGCAGCCCCAGAGGTTAAACAGTGGTCCTAACCACTCACACAGCAGTTTTGGAAGGTCAGAGGTCAATTTGGCACCTTTCAGGCACTTTGCTCTCTACTCGTTCCACCCAGGGATGATTACAAACTGGTATTCATTCCACCCAGGGACGATTAGTAGTATTCGCTCCAGGGTGGGGTGAATAGCAGGTTTGATGGGAAAAAAGTCAAATCTTGACAAATGGCAGCTCAGATCCGCCACTTAACTCTTCCTTCATTGCATGGGAGTGTGAGTGAGCATTTTTGAGCGCTAGAGGCAGTTACAGGGGCAGTCATGGAGCCCCTAATCAGGGAGGAATCTTCTCCCCCTTGGGAAGGCATGATTGCCAAGTGGCGCCTCTGCATGCTCATCCAAAGAGACCGTCAGGTCTATAAAATGGTGAGTCTTCTCACCCCAAAAAGGGATATAGAGAAGGAGCATTTTGAGCAATGAAGTGCTACCATTTTACATCCTCACACATTTTGATTTGTGCCTTTCACATCCTTGATCTCTTTTGGAAGGGAGGTCATTGGGTGATTATTGGAAGCACAAATCTAGAACCAAAACCCGACATTTGGCCATAACATCCTACCAAATTTGCCAAAAACACCCCACAAGAGGTTTTGGACCCATCCCAAGTGGATTGGTGCCAAAATCAGGCCCCAAACGGTGGGCGTCCTACCCTCAGGCGCCCCCGCACTACTGCAGTCCTAATCGCCCCACCCCGGAGCGATTAGAAATATATAGTAGATTTCCTTTCTATTATTTTTGCATCTGATTCTATGTTGCTTAGATAGGTTGTCATTCAAATTTCACATCATTTTGAGCTGTTTTGATCATGTTTTTGTCATTTCCCGCTTTTGCTAACATGCAAGTAGCATCATCAAATTCCCGGCGATAGAGGCCGAATTGGAAAAATCTGACCTTCTGGGTCTTTCCAAAATACCCCATTTTACCTAACCCCCAACTTTTTAGGTGATTTGGAGCCTCCTGGATGTGACATTTGGGACAGTGCTTTCTGACATTTTGTTGTAGGTCTAATCGTCCCACCCCGGAGCGATTAGAAATCTGTGGCGAATTTTTCGACTGTTCCATTTGCAGTGCCCTCCTGGTAATGTCCTCATGCTTCGTTAAATTTTTAGATCATTCTGATGCTATTTAGTTATCGTTTTATTTATTTTTTGCATGCACTAATCGTAGGCTTGGGGATTGCATGTTTCATTTTATCTACAGGTGCTACTGACTATTTTTTGTTTCCTTGAACGTAGGATCTCGACATTAGAGGAGCAGAAAGGAGTCAAGACTCATCAACGCAAGCGGCGATGATGTTTGGTCCGCCCATTCTACATGTGGGCACGCGAAAGAAGGAATACCATCTGTTGATGTGACAAGAACATATTTAATGCTCCTAGCCCCTGAAAAGGGAGGAGACGGATTGTAACTAGGTTCTAAAGCATATTAATAAAAAGGGTTGTACTCCATATTCACTTTTATACCTTGTTTCAATGCGTTTATGTTTCTCTCCTTTCATGCATTTCAGTTCGTAGGATTTAGCGTTAAGTTTAGTTTCGTTTACATCGCATCTTGGCATTTCCTTTTTGTTTTCGTATCCTCATGCTTTCAGTGGCGATCACGGTGGGACCTTGTCCTCTATTTTTGAGATCAGAAATCTGATCAAAACTTGTTTGTTTTTGCTTGCAGGTACCAAGTTTTCAAATGTTGGACTGTTGTTCGTTCCAGTCTGTGACGAGTACAGAGCTAAAATTCGTGCCACCCTAGGGCGAATGGGCATTCGTCCCACCCTATGATGAATACAACTCTATTATTCATCCCACCCAGGGACGAATAGCTCTCTGTGCAGTTTTAGAACAGAAACTCAGAGGCATCCTGTTTGGGCAGAGAAGAGGTAGAGGTCCTAAACACCTTATGTTTTCTATTTTCTATTTTTTGGTTATTTGCTTGCTTAGGGAAAGTTTTTACTGCATGTTTGCTTTCTTTTATGCAAAATAAAAAGAACCCCACACATCACATGGCAATTTAAACACCAAGGAGCTGGTCGTAAAACCCCAACCCTTGATCAAGACCAACGGTGGATTTCATCACCACCTTGGCTTGAATTTTTGCATCCATAACCCCGATCGCTACTGTTGCTAGACGTAAATCCTGATGAAAGCTGACCAAGTGTAGCTGGGGTGATTCCCAGTGCATGAGGATAAGTCTTCTATGGTAGGTGTCAAAAATAGGGTGATCCCCCTTCCGTACCGCCTATGTTCCACGTACCATTCTGCTCTCACGTACCAATAGTTTCCCTCACGTAAGGGCGGGTATATAGAGAGGTTTGGTATAACAGCCTGGCAATGGTATATCGAAGGGGCGACCATTTTTGGGAGTCATAAGAGCCATCATATTGCATTTGCTACAAAATGTTCTTTACAAAACTGTCAAAACAAAAATCAAAACACACTAAACCAGGTTTAGGGCACACCTTTAATCTTTAAATGAGATAATCATTGCTTTGTGTGTGTGTGATCTTTTCTATTTAGTGTAGCATAAAAATAAAAAAAGAGATAAAACCCTACGTAGATTGTAGAGAGACACCACCATGGTGTACACCCGTAGCCAAGCCCAATCACGGGCAGGAGCTGTGAAGAGTGTACAAGGGGGCACAAGTCACCTCCGCTATAGCCCCAAGGACTTGGTCATACCACCTTGGCGGCCCGACCCACAAGATAGTCCACATCGTGCCATTTCAGAATGGGACTATAGAGGCACCCCTTCGAGGGGCACTCCCGTCCAACATAGACCCTTTCAGGAGGAGTCCCTACACGTGGCACTCAATATAAATGGGAAGGCTCCCTTAGACGCTCGGTATGAGTGGCCACCATGCAATGAAGTGCTAGAACAGCATAGGGTCCATGAGGAGAGGCCACATGATTATGTCATCCCTCCTTTACCCCCCATCACTGTTAGGAATAATAAGCCAAATCCAGAGCACAAGGCTCTTCAGACAGGGCGAGCCAACTCTGCCCGCCCCTTTCACATATACGAAAGGGAGCACGAGGAAGACTATCACATTCCTCAAGAGCAATACACAGCATGGGAGCAATGCGCCTCCGCACCTGCTATCTACCAGAATCACCTACTGAGGCCAGAACCTCGGGTAAATGCCACCAACCTCGATAGAGGAAAGCGACCTATAGAGATCTCGGATCATCATGACCGAGATAAACATGTAGGAGAGGCATCTAGGCCCCCTAGACCTAAGACGGTAGAACAAATTGACTTGGCATTTGCCAAACATGCCACCCACCAAGCGCAAATCACGCAGCTTGAGCAAGACCAACAATAGTTGGAGCACCTGTATCGCCTTAGCAAAGAGCGCATTCGATGTCAAACAGATGAGCTGCTCCATAACACTGTGCCTGAGAGGGTTCCAACCCCTCGCACCCAAAGAGTAGAACTATATGAGAGGTGCAACCCCTTGGTGCGAGACAGGTCCCCATGACCTTACCAAGTGTTGCCTCCGAGACCTCCTAGACCTGAGCGGGAGGCCACTCCCAGGAACAACGATGGGCACCCTCCACGGGGACCCACCCATGTTTATAGGTCTCACCCAGAAACTCCTCAAGAAGCCTATGAGGAGTATGAGCAAGAAGAAGAGTGGGCTGAAATGCCCTACCAAGGCAGAGGGGGTGCTATCCGGCCACCCCTCCATAGGCCTCAAGTTTCCCACAACCCACAACGGGAACTAACCAAGGAGGAAGAGATCAAATATTTCGATGCATATAAAGCGCTGCTAGAGCGCTTAGAGTCTATGGAGACCAAGACTTCTGGGCCCCAAAATCCCACTTTACGCCAACTCCGCAGTCACCCAGTGCATCCGTCAGTGCCAGCACCCCCTTACCCTGAACACTTTAAGCTGCCCCAGTTGGCAATATTTAGAGGTGAGGAGGATGCCCAAGAACACGTGACTAGATTCTTGAGCCAATGCTTTGGAATTCAAGACAATGATGCTTTGCTGCTAAGAACATTTATAACCACGTTCGTGGGCCCTACCTCGGATTGGTTCACTCAATTGCCAAAGCACAACATCAGTAACTTAGATCAGCTAGTGGATGCGTTCCTCGAACGCTTCACCTTCAACACCAAGAAGAAGGCATCACTAAGCGACCTAGCCAGCCTCAGGCAGTATGAGGAAGAAACCATGGCGGCCTATGGGAATCGGTGGAGGACTTTGCTTTCAAAGCTGCCCTACCTCCCTCCTATGTCCGACCTCACCCAAATGTTCTCAAAGAGCTATTTGAGATCGATCTCCATGCTATTGCAGCTGCAGCAATATGCCACTTTAGAGGAAGCTCTGGTGCAAGCCAGAATCATTGAGGAGATCAAGATTCAGGATGGCGAGATAGCCAAGCCAAAGAAGAAAGAATGGTCTAAGAACACCAAAATAGGGACCACGCAACAGAAACCCACTGTGGTCAATCAGGTTGCTATAAACGTCCCTAAGCCTGCACAAGCAACACAACCCCAAAAGGCTAACTATCAGGCGGTGCCTCTTAACAGTTATGACAGAGAAAATTAGAGGCAAGAACAAAATCAGCAGCGTCGCCCTAGGCGACAATTCACACCTTACACAGAGTCCAGAGACTCCCTGTTTGACTGCTTGTCAGTGGCAAACTTGATCAACCTGCCCGAGAGTCAACCCATAGACCCCAATGCACCAAAACCTAAGGGCTACAGGGAAGACTTGTATTGTAGGTTCCACAGATGGAAGGGACATGACCTTAATGCATGTTGGAAGTTTAAAGGCTTGGTGCAAGACCTAATAGATAACAAGACATTAGCGGTGGATAATCCCGTGGCACCAAGCAACCAACAAATGGAGGTCTTTAAGGACCCCTTGCCTACCCATGATGCGTAGGCAAAGACCCTACAAGTCAATGAGGTAACACAAAACTGCCCCATGCAGGGGTATGTAGGGATGATCAGTATAGTGACTCGAAACAAGAGGTACCCGAGCACAGCTGCCCCCATGGTAGCTACAGGAGAGGTGCCAACAATGTCACAACCGCAACAACACCTTACGCAACCTGCTCCGCCTAGACCAGTGGCCATGATTCGAACCAAACTCACCCAGAGTTTGAGGACCACATCGGCTAGGCTCTCCATCTACGAGCTCATACAACAATCATCGCCCCATCGGGAGGCTCTAATGGAGATACTAAAAGCCATCGAGTTGTAGCCCCATGAAGCAAACTCCTTCAACAACTTCGTGGGACATGTCAAACGATGCACTGAGCCAGTCATCACCTTTCGAGAGGACGAATTGAAATCAGTGGCTGGTGACATGGTGGATCCACCCCTGCACGTCATCGCATGGGTCAACGGGATTCCGTACAAGAGGGTATTGGTGGACACTGGCTCATCCAGTAATATCATTACAACAGCGGCCTTGAAGCACCTAAAGTTGCCCGCATCTCACATAGTGGCCTCCACCTATACACTGCGAGCATTCAATGATGCAATATGCTCGATAGTTGGCACAATTGTCCTACCCATCCAAGTGGGACAAAAGACTATACCTACATTGTGCCACATCTTGGAGGGTGAGATGGCCTATAACATCTTGTTGGGTCGGCCATGGATCGAGGGACATGAAGTGTGTCCCTTCGATAGCTCATCAGTGCTTAAAGTATACATTTGAAGGGCAAGTGCATGTAGTCCCGGTAGACTTGGAGCCCTTCAAGTATTGCAATACGGTGCAGCTAATGCCGCAATCGACCCTTCCATCAATGCATTTGGATTTTTAGTTGAATCCATCTAAACAGGGTCCGATTCCGTAGGCATCCCCATTGACAAGTCCATCAAATCCCCAGCCGGGTCCATCTTCATCATCTGGTCCTTCACCCAACGATGCCACCTACGATGGCCACACTCGAAGGACAAAGGGAAGAAACCCCTGGAAGAGGCACCGCCATCAGTCTCAACCATATCTACTGAGGAGATGCCTAGTAGAATGGAAGTCGAGGCTCCTAGTTCACCCGACATGGAGTGGACTCAGGAAGAACTTCCGTTCCCTCCCCCTCAATCACCAACAATCACCATTGAAATGGCCAATACGGGCCTAGGGGAGTATCTGGTGTGGAATATTGTAGCAACACCCACACTGGAGTCCATGCAGGACATGGGGAGACCTCGCCTCCCCATCGGTACTATTGTTCCTCTAGGCTACCCGTCGAATCAGACAAACTTTGTGTATGGGGGCCTTGATAATGGCATTGAACCTTACATGCAAGAAGAAGAAGATGAAGAGCCTTTTGCTGAAGATGTCAACTATTTGTCCAACCCAGATTTCGCTTTGAGATATCTTGGCCAATGCAATTGGCATGGATATGGGTTGGGCAGATATGAGCAAGGAGTGCGCATTCTTTGCCAACCAAGATATCAGATGCCATACGACAAGTTAGGAGTAGGGTTCAACCACCCCTACCCCTTGACATCTTGGTAGAGAACATGCAAGGCCTAGGGATAGGCAACAAGGATGGGTTGGCATTTGATCCATATGCCAATCCTAACACAACATATACATTGGGGGATTATCTCCCATTGTCGGCAACCAACCTTGTTGACCTTCGCAACCCCTTCCCTTTGATCGAGAAAGGAGAAAGCTCGAGAGCTCACCTACAAGGGGGATATAGACAAGGTCAGGAAGGATCTTCAGAAGACGAGTCAGAATATGAGGTAGCACCATGGGACCCCTTCGAATCGGATAGCAATCACTCACAAGTGACCCCCATGGATGATTATCAAGAAAGCCTCTTGGCAATGTTCCCTTTGGATGCTCCAATCGAGCAAGTGCCACCTCAAGAGAATCAGGTCCCCCCGTAGAGAGTGGAACAACCCCGATGGGGCCAGATCAATTTGCTCGAGTAGGATGAGCCTCACATGTCGCAAATAGTTGTTGGAACCAACGAAGGCCTTTGGATCTCCGACAGTGATTATGAAGATGAAACTGAGATGGCATATCTCAATCACATGCGGTAGATGCAGCAAAAATACCCCCTAGATATTGACGACATGTTCGAACAACTAAACATAGGGCCAAGGCATAGGTGGCACCTAAACCCAGCACAATTGGACCAAGTGCTGCATCCGCCACTTTGGGCATATAGAGAGCACCTTCCACCCAGAGACCCTATAGCGATATCAGTGCCGAGGGTAGACCCTATCCTCCTCTCTACACATAGGGCCGATCCATTCATGCCAATACCTCCAGAGCCAGATCCGGAGCACAAAAATCATCCAGGATGTCCGAGTCACCACACCCATGGTAATGGAGACCAAAATCATTTCATCAACATGATCTCCATTGACTTAACCGCCCCCATCCACAATCCAGCCGATCCAGCAAAGTCATTATATCTAGACATAGATGCCATAGACTGGGATCGCGTCAATTCACCACCATCCCCATCAGAGTACTGGCCTTGCGGTGAGATGCTTCATTTCACCCTAGGACCAACTCAGGATATCTTCCATGCTAAAGAGGGACCCGAAGTTCCTAACGTAGATCTAAATTCAGTGAATGATATCCACTTGATCCCAACTCCACACCAGTTGGAGGATGGGTCCCACATGTCAGTCGAGGAGACGACTGACGTAGACATCGGCTCTGATCCAATGAATCCATAGATCATCAAGCTGGGGGTAAGCCTATCCCCTGAAGAGCAAGCCGACTACATTGCCCTTCTCACAAAGAAGAAGGAGGTTTTTGCATGGTCCTACAAAGACATGCCAGGGCTAGATCCATAGCTAGTCACGCATAATCTAACGCTTGATCCGAAAGTCAAGCCAGTTAAGCAAAAACTACGTAAGATGCACCCAACAGTGGCCTTAATGGTCAAAGATGAATTACAAAAGTTATTGGATGCATAGTTTGTCATCTACGTGGATTACCCACCATGGTTGTCCAACATGGTGCCCATCAAAAACTTGATGGGAGGATTCGCATATGCACTGATTTTTGAGATCTAAACAAAGCGAGTCCTAAGGATGATTTTCCCTTGCCTAGCATCGATGCATTGGTAGATGCTACAGCAGGCCATGAAATGCTATCCCTCATGGATGGTTTCTCGGGATACAATCAAATTCGTATCAATCCCGAGGACCAACTAAAAATGGCATTCACAATGCCTTGGGGGACATTTTGTTATAAGGTCATGCCCTTTGGCCTTAAAAATGCTGGCGCCACCTACCAACGTGCCATGACATACATCTTCCATGATCACATGCATAAAACTTTGGAAGATTACATGGATGATTTGTTGGCCAAATCTCTTTTGCGCCCAGATCATCTCGATGACTTAAGCAAGATCCTCGATCGCCTCATGGAACATAAAGTCGATTGAATCCCAAGAAGTGCGTATTTGGCATCACATCTAGAAAACTCTTGGGTTTCATAGTCTCAAAGTGAGGCATCGAGGTGGACCCAAACAAAGTCAAGGCAATCCTTGAAATGCTTCCCCCAACTACCATCAAGCAGCTTAAAAGCCTGCAGGGAAAGGTCGCATCAATCAAGCGCTTCATAGCGCAGCTATCTGACAAGTGCCGACCCATGAATAAATTATTGCACAAGGGGGTAGCATTTCACTGGGATGACGAGTGCCAGTCAACCTTCGATGATATTAAACAATACTTGGCTTCATCACTAGTATTGGCACCACCTAGACCAGGAGTGTCATTCTACTTATACATCTCAGCTACTGAGGTGGCACTGGGCGCCATGCTAGCCCAGAAAAATGAACTACACAAAGAACAAGCTACTTACTATCTTAGCCGCACCATGGTCAGTTATGAACTTAACTATGCATACGTTGAGAAGCTCTGCTTGGCAGTGGTGTTTGCTACCAAAAAGCTATGCCATTACATGCTGAGCAACATGACGTATGTTGTGTCTAAGGAGAATCCATTACGGTACATGATGAGTCATACTTATCATAGTAGCCGCACGATGAAATGGATCATGTTGTTGACGGAGTTTGACATCGAGTTCATTGGACAGAAATCCATCAAAGGTCAAGTCATCGCCGATCAACTAGCAGAGGCTCCTCTCGAAGACGATCAGCCTCTGACCATAGAACTACCCGATGATGGGGTCTTCCATGTCTCAGAATCGCCAGATTCTGATGAGCCTGAGTCACAAGCTGACATAACCCTATTTTTTGATGGTTCTAAATGTGAGCAAGGGGGTGGCATGGGAATTGTATTCTTCACACCGCAAGGGGCTCCAATGCCTCTATCATTTAAATTAGATTTCCCATGCACCAACAACAATGCCGAATACGAAGCCTTGCTCATAGGTCTTCAGACAACAATCACCATGAACATCAAACGATTGAACATCTTTGGTGATTCGCTGTTAATTGTCAACCAAGTCAAAGGGGTATTCCAATGTAAATGCCGAGTTCTACAGGCCTACAAAGCCCTTGTGGACAAATTCCTGGCAAATCTTGAATGGTACGACATCGAGGCACTCCCTCGGTCATCGAATCATTTTGCGGACACTATGGCCTCCTTGGGGTCACTAATCCCGCAAGACATTTCTGGTGATATGACAACCATTCAAGTCAAAACACTATCGCAATCCATGATGGAGCGTGCAAGCTCTGACTTAACGCCAGGAATCCACCTGATCTAGATTGAACCATCCCTGAACAAGTTCTCTCGAATCCATGATTATCTGAATCATGCCAACTAGGGGTCCTTGTTCTCCCCTACTCCCCTTAATAGCAACACAACGCTATTCTTACAAGTTCTTTCCTGCTCAACTTTTGCTAGGGATGAACTTCAAGAGGGATTGGTTGTTCATACTCATCGAGGTTTCCGATCAGCAGGATTGGTACACACCCATAAGAGATTACCTCAAGTTAGGTAACCTCCCACTTGGATTGACACACCGCCGTGAAAAGATCATTCAAACAGAAAGTGGCAAAACATGTCTTGTTAGGAGACATTTTGTACCATCGTAGCTATGAAGGAATCCTCCTTCGTTGCTTGGACCAGTAGGAGTCCACTTGGGCGATCACCCAAGCGCATGATGGTACATGCGATGGCCACTTCAGCGGTATGGCCATCGCAAAGCGCATTCTCTGCATGGGCTATTATTGGCCATATTTAGAGCGAGATTGTTGTGCATATGTAAGGAAGTGCATGAAGTGTCAACACCATGCCAATTTGACACACGTACCTTCTCAGGCCTTGCAGCCGATCCAATCGGCTTGGCCATTTTTGTAGTGGGGCTTAGATCTAATCGAAAAGATCTCCCCTGCGTCGTTAGGTCATCACACATTCATCATAACGGCCACAGAGTACTTCACCAAGTGGGTGGAAGCAATTCCGCTTACCTCTACGACTGGACCCCGCATTGTGGAGTTCATTTTACATAACATCATATGTCATTTTGGTATTCCATCCAAGATCATCTCGGATAATGGGACGTCATTTAAGAACAAAGACGTGCGTGCTTTGACCACAAAGTACAAAATTTAGCATAGTTTTTTGACACCCTATTATCCGTAGGCAAATGGGCAAGCAGAGGCGTCAAACAAAATGCTAGTCGCCATCCTCAAAAAGATAGTCATAGATAGTCATAAGGATTGGCACATTCAAATCCCACTTGCTCTATGGGCTTATCGCACTAGCATCCGGACGCCCACTAGGGCAACTCCATTTTCGTTGGTGTATGGCTCTGAGGCGGTCATGCCTCTAGAGTTGGAAATACCTTCCCTACGCATATCAATGCAAGAGTTCATCGATGATGACACTATGCGACAGGCCCGGTTAGACCAACTTACATTGCTCGACGAACGATGCGTCAATGCTCTCGAGCATTTGCGTATCTATCAAGAGCGACTTAAGAAAGCATACAACATGAAGGTTCACCTGAGGGACTTTCAGGTTGGTGACTTGGTCTTAAAAGAGAACCAACAAAATTCTAATTTTCCGCCCCATCTAAGGGACAAGTTCACGGCAAACTGGTTAGGTCCTTATGTGATTGATAGTAAAATAGGACCTGGAACATACCGGCTCGCCTCTCTTGATGGAATCAAGGAACTAGAACCCTTGAACATCAGTCATTTGAGGCCATTCCATATCTAAGAGAGCCATAGCCCAAACCAAAAGCTCCAAGGATTCCCACAATCGCTTGGTCAACCCCCAAAAGCTCCAAGGATTCCCACAATCGCTTGGTCAACCCCTAAATGCCCCAAAGGTACCCATAATCCCTTTGGTCAAACCAAAAGCTCCAAGGATTCCCACAATCGCTTGGTCAACCTCTAAATGCCCCAAAGGTACCCATAATCCCTTTGGTCAAACCAAAAGCCCCAAGGATTCTCACAATCGCTTGGTCACCCAAAAATGCCCCAAAGGTGCCCATAAGCCCTTTGGTCAAACCAAACGCCCCAAAGGTACCCATCATCCCTTTGGTCAAACCAAAAGCTCCAAGGGCTCCCACAATCGCTTGGTCAAAAATAAGAAAATTCAAAAACAATAAAATCATCAAAAATAACAAAAATTTGCATCTCATTTCCATGCATACTCAAAATCATCACAACAATAAAGAACTTTTTTTGCATCTCATCTTCATACTCACAAAAATCAATCCATCGAAAACACAAAAATAATAGCTGCATTAAGCATCACATCCATACATTGCATATTTGTTGGTCATACAGGTCAAAGGCACCATAGACTGTAATTACTCGACAAATCCATCATTTTCCACATTTCTCCACTCTATAAACAGTCCATCAAAAATAAATGCCATCCACAGTTTCACCATATCATGCATCAGTTGTCTTCTAATGTATCTAGAGTTTTTGTCATTCAGTTGTCTTTAGATTTCTAGCCAAATATTGTACAAAGTCAGACAGATTTTACGAAGGTAGAGTTCTACTTGGACAACCCCTTGTTACGTAGCATCCCAACACAAGCTAAAACACACATAAAGATTCCCAAGTTGTGTGAACGAAAGATGAAACCTGCAAAACAATCCAAGATACCATCTAGTGAAAAGGTTATCTTGCTCATCCCCCTGTGCGAATGACCCCAAAAATGCTGAGAGTTGGCAAAAGGACAAGCATCTTCCCTACCCAATTCCCCAAGAATCCCAAGTTCTCAAAACGTTGCAAACATCAAAAAATTTGCAAAAGTCAAAACTCCAAAATTTGACATCACAACCAAAGTGCATACATCAAAAAGCACATACAATAGTGATTCTCATCACTCAATATTCAAATCCCTTGCTCAAAAAAAAAAAAAAAAAAATAAACAGTGATTTTTATCACTATAGAAGAGCAAGTATCCCAATACAATTGAAGAAAATAAGGGAGTCGAACTTGAATCCCTGGAACTCTCAGCATTCAGAAGGTCATGAGGTAAACCTCAGTATCGGTTTGGTGGATAACCTATCGGTCACTGGTGGCAAACCTCCCGCATGACGATATATCTGTCACATTAACTTGTGTGCAGATCAATGTTTGCATGTGGATGAGCTAGCTTATGGTATCCTAGATAGCACCGTAGATTAATCCGACTAAATACAACAAAGGAGTTAGTGGAGCTAATTAGGTGATCCTCAGTATGAGTTTGGTTGATGACCTATTCTGGCACTGGTGGTATCCTGACAAATACCACATAAACAAACTCAATTGCACACACAGGGATGTGAAATAACTTGGTCAAAGACAAGTTCGATTCATACCTTGTTCAAAAGTCTTGTAAGATAAAAGTACAGTCATGGCTAGTTAGTTAAAACATCTGAGTCTCAGAAAACCTTAACTACATTCTAAACCAACTGTGATATCTTTCATCCTTGCATCGCCATCAAAAAATACAAAAAATAACATGTATACATAAAAATTCATTTACCACAACAATCGCCTAGGACAAAAAGCCATAAGTTCTAAACAGTCTATGGTGCCACCGCCAAAAATCACAAATTCAATTCATCCATTCCATTTGCATATCATATCAATTAGAAACATTAGCATTCATTGCAACATATCCATACATAATATAAATTAAAATGCATCCATCAAACATCAGTCACTATGCATAAAATCAAATCACAACACGTGTATAAACAAAAGAAAGTCATCTATATATATATATATCATCAAAAATGCCCGTAGGCTACAATAAACCGGTCCTCTGACCTCGCAAAAAGGCAAAAGCTCAAAAACCCCCAAGCCTAGGGCATCGGCCACCATGATCATGTAGGATCGGTGCGACGGGAACTACCCCCCATGGTGTGGGTCCTATGGGACCCCTCAGGGCGGCTACTGCTAGCCCCCGCATCACGCCTACTAGCGCCTCCCTCATCCAGTCGCTCGTCGAGAGGATGTTGACTGCTCAGTATCGCTCCCTCTCGTGTGACACGATGATCCACCTCCACTAACCGTAGGGATCCACCCATCGAGGTGGATAATCTCTGCCTCCAACTCAAACCGATGTCGAATCAAGTCCATCTCCCACTGATGAACCATCGCCAAGTTCTCGTCATGCTGCACCAGCTACGTCCATAGGAGATCCATCTCCCATGCAGCATCTGTATCCCCATCCCACCAGTGGTAAGCAGCGAATGCGTTCTCCCTCTCCACCAGCTACATCCGTAGGAGATCCCTCTCTTACAATGCATCCCCGAGCTCCTCATCCCATCTCTAGAGTAGCCCCTCCAATCGTGCTATCTCAGCATGCAACCCTACCTCCATATCCTCTGAGAAATCCTGAGGCATCGACATCTCCAGAATGGCAGCCTACTCTAGCTCCCACTACTCCGGGACGTCCTACATCTCTAGTTGCTCTCGAACCCCAAAATCCTCACCCACCTCATCAACCTCCACCATGTTCGCATCATCCAACGGAACCCCCCAACCCTCTCCTAGTGCCTCTGCACCCTCCCCACCTGCTATTGCCGCCTTTGGACCCCCTAGAGGCCCCTCGCCTCACCACCACCACAACGTCCACCACTGCTCATACTCAGTAGTAACCCCGATGTCATCCACGTCCGAGACGTCAATCATTGTATCTGAATCCTCACCCAACAGCTCAATGACCGGCCAGTCTAGTGTCCTCTCGTCACCCCGACATCGATAGATCAAGGGCTCCCCAAGAAATCCCTAGTGCACCCCAAACTATCATGTCACCCGGACGTACGAGAAATACTCCTGCTCGGTCCCGTGCCGCCCGATCAGCCACCTCCCCCTGTGAACCCGTTGGAGCCACTCCCCAACCTCAGGCCAAGCTAGACAATCTAGGTATGGCCGCTAGACTACCTCCCCAGGAGCAAGCCATGAGAAAGCATCAACGTAGTGCCCCATGACACCTGCCCACCATCGACTATGCCCTCGCTCCTCTGACCGGTGCCACAGTGCCCCATACCCGATCTCTCTATCTACCATCTCCGCCCGAGTCATCCACGATAACCCCACCGGCCTCTCCATAGCTATGTGCTGCCAAGCCCAGCACTACAATAGGTAACTACATCCAATACCCTTCCGCCTCTGACAACGGACCTCGTACAACTCATCGTAGAGCTATGCTAGCAGTTTTTGACCCCATCTCATAATCAGGGGCTCTATGGTCGGACACTCCACCAACCTGAAGACCACCTCCAACAGGTTCCATGGGAACCTCATGCCCGAAGAGTCGGGCAACAGCATGTTGGAAATGAGGCTCATCAGTAATGCGTGCCTCACTCCCAACATGCCCCTCTCTAGCCACCACCATACCAAAATGCCACCAATCTGGTAGTCGCCCTCTGCCCTCTCAACTGGGTTGTCCACACCCAACTCCTCCCCATGCCCGAAGCATCACGTCAGTACAACTGTCCGCTGATCACATGACATCGTCCTGATCGGTAGCCCATCTATCAAAATCGTAGAATCCGATAGACGTCCTCCAGAGTCACTATCATCTCCCCTATTGGGAGATGGAAGGTATTGGTGCAGGGATCCCATAGGTTGATCAGTGTGGTCAGGTACGCCCGATCCCCCACCACCGGCTCTAGCCACGTCACATGCTTGAGCCCAAGGGCGTCAAGCCATTCCCAATCCGCCAAAGTCAATGCCCCGGCATCAGAGAACACCGTCGACTGACGGTACCGGCTCTTAATCACCTGAAACACAAAAACAACAAAAACATTAAAACATGATAAACTGTACAACAATAACATGAATATACACAATGCATAAAAAAATGTACAACTAAAAACAACAAATCAATTAAAAAAACAGTTTGTCGTACCTAGGGTTTTTAACTCTATGTTTAAACCGATAAATAAAAACACAAAAAATCAAAAAATAGTTTGTTAGCACTTAGGTTTTTAACTTCTATAGTCTCAACCCGATAAAAAAACAAACAAAAAAATCAAAAAACAAACAATTTGTCAGTACCTAGGGTTTTTAACTCTACGTTTAAATTGATAACTATATAAACAAAAAATTCAAAAACAATTTGTTAGTACCTAGGGTTTTTAACTCTACGTTTAAACTGATAAATAAAAACAAAAATATTCAAAATCAAAATCATAGTTTTTCATTAACCTCGGGTTTAACCAAATTAACAAAAATACAAAAATTTAAATTAAAACAATTTTTCTAAGCTAGGGTTTTGCTCTCAGTTTAACCTAGGGTTTTAGTTTTAAAACAATAAAAACATCGCATTTAAACCTAGGGTTTCTTATAACCTTAACAAAAATACAAACAAAAAATAAAAAACATTTCTTTTTAGCCTAGGGTTTTACCTTAGTTTAAACGGAAAAACAAATGGCAAAATAAATTATGATTTTAAAACTATAAAACAAAAAAGCTAACTAAGCGAAGAGGAACACTTACCGGTCTCACTTCGGCTTTGCCGCTCGATCCGGTTCGTGAACTCATGGTGTCGAGAAAAATTCGACAGTGCTTCGCTTCGCAGACTCGACCTCCTCCTCCTCAGAGCTCCAAATCGCTAGAAAAATCGAATGCAAATGAGCCCAAACCCTAGTTTTGGCCCTTAAATAGGCTTTTAGGCCTGTAATCGTTCCACCCTGGGATGAGCACTCTAGTTAGCACTCATCCCACCCTGGGAAGATTACCAAACTAGTATTCGTCCCACCCAGGGACGATTACAGAGCAAAAATTGCAAAAACAACAAAAATTGCACCAAAATGCACAAAAACAAGCAATAAAATTGTCCAATAAGAGTGCTTTTGCACTTGACATTTCGGGCATGCAAAATAGACGTCGGGGTCACAAATCCTCACTATCCTATTCCCTAAGAAGGCTACCATAGTCGGACCGCTCCACGGGAGGATGGATTGTCAAGAATTTCATCCCCAAACGATGTCCCAAAAAGGGTCCAAACCCACCCAAAAATAGCAATAACATTGCCGAGCAAGGTGCCTTTGCGCCTCTACATTCTGGGCATGCAAAATAGACGTCGGGGTCACAAATCCTCACTATCCTATTCCCTAAGAAGGCTACCATATCCGGACCGCTCCACGGGAGGACGAATTGTCGAGAATTTCATCCCCAAATGACATCACCAAAAGGGTTAACACCCACCCAAAAATAGGTCCAAATGTTGGGAAACTGCACACACATTCAAAGATAAACAACTGAAAGGCACCCTTACACAAGTCATCTTGGGTCAAGCGACTCATCGCTTTTCTCATGTTGGTCATTCCCTCATCGATTCGTCGCTTGAGGGGGTAGTCACACTTAGTCACCAATCAACAAATACACACCCAATTAAGGAAATGGCATGCATTCAAAGAATCATTGACAAAGATAATCACGCCCCTGCTTGGGGCAGCAAACAAGCAATAATCACAAGCTGATCAAACACTTGGCATTCATGAATCATGAACTCAAGGTTCCCATAGACAAAAGGTTGCGCCCTTTGCCTATTCATGACTGATCAATGTCCAAGCTCAAGTAACACCTCACCGAAAAAGGTTAACACTTGAATTAAGTTCCTTCGCTCGTCAGAAGCAAGGATTCAAGAATGCATGCCCTTTCCATACTTGGGGCATCAAAATTTGGTTAGGTTACTGAGAAACCCTAATCATTAGTGCTTTGGTTATCTATTTTTGCTCAGCACTACGCCACGCACAGTGCATCCCAAAAAGGGGCATCTATAGACACCAAAACAACACCAATCCGATTATGTGACTGCAAACACTGATCGCATTGACACACACAACCCCCAAGGCAGCCCCTAGAGGTTAAACAGTGGTCCTAACCACTCACACAATAGTTTTGGAAGGTCAGAGGTCAATTTGGCACCTTTCAGGCACTCTGCTCTCTACTCGTTCCACCCAGGGACGATTACAAACTGGTATTCATTCCACCCAGGGACGATTAGTAGTATTCGCTCCAGGGTGGGGCGAATAGCAGGTTTGATGGGAAAAAAGTCAAATCTTGACAAATGGCAGCTCAGATCCGCCACTTAACTCTTCCTTCATTGCATGGGAGTGTGAGTGAGCATTTTTGAGCGCTAGAGGCAGTTACGGGGGCAGTCATGGAACCCCTAATCGGGGAGGAATCTTCTCCCCCTGGGAAGGCATGATTGCCAAGTGGCGCCTCTGCATGCTCATCCAAAGAGACCGTCAGGTCTATAAAATGGTGAGTCTTCTCACCCCAAAAATGGAACAGAGAAGGAGAATTTTGAGCAATGAAGTGCTACCGTTTTACATCCTCACACCTTTTGATTTGTGCCTTTCACATCCTTGATCTCTTTTGGAAGGGAGGTCATTGGGTGATTATTGGAAGCGCAAATCCGGAACCAAAACCCAACATTTGGCCATAACATCCTACCAAATTTTCCGACAACACCCCACAAGAGGTTTTGGACCCATCCCAAGTGGATTGGTGCCAAAACCGGGCCCCAAACGGTGGGCGTCCTGCCCCCGGGTGCCCCTCGCACTGCTGCAGTCCTAATCGCCCCACCCCGGAGTGATTAGAAATCTGTAGCAGATTTCCTTTATGTTATTTTTGCATCTGATTCTATGTTTCTTAGATAGGTTGTCATTCAAATTTCACATCATTTTGAGCTGTTTTGATCATGTTTTTGTCATTTCCCGCTTTTGCTAACATGCAGGTAGCATCATCAAATTCTCGGTGATAGAGGCCGAATTGGAAAAATCTGACCTTCTGGGTCTTTCCAAAATACCCCATTTTACCTAACCCCCAACTTTGCAGGTGATTTGGAGCCTCCCGGATGTGACATTTGGGACAGTGCTTTCTGACATTTTGTTGCAGGTCTAATCGTCCCACCCCAGAGTGATTAGAAATCCATGGTGAATTTTCTGACTGTTCCATTTGCAGTGCCCTCCTGGTAATGTCCTCATGCTTCTGTTAAATTTTTAGATCATTCTGATGCTATTTAGTTATCGTTTTATTTATTTTTTGCATGCACTAATCGTAGGCTTGGGGATTGCATGTTTCATTTTATCTACAGGTGCTACTGACTATTTTCTATTTCCTTGAATGTAGGATCTCGACATTAGAGGAGCAGCAAGGAGTCAAGACTCATCAACGCAAGCGGCGGCGACGTTTGGTCCGCCCATTCTACATGTGGGCACGCGGAAGAAGGAATACCATCTGTTGATGTGACAAGAACATATTTAACGCTCCTAGCCCCTAAAAAGGGAGGAGACGGATTGTAACTCGGGTTCTAAAGCATATTAATAAAAAGGGTTGTACTCCATATTCACTTTTATACCTTGTTTCAATGCGTTTATGTTTCTCTCCTTTCATGCATTTCAGTTCGTAGGATTTAGCGTTAAGTTTAGTTTCGTTTACATCGCATCTTGGCATTTCCTTTTTGTTTTCGTATCCTCGTGCTTTCAATACCTAAGAAGAAGAACACTCAGAAAAAACCAGTTATGAAGGATCAATCAAAGTCATTTGCTAATATGTTTGAAATCCTTTCCACAAATGATGTCCCAAGTGAGGAAGAGGAAATAATGGAAACTGAAATCTTAGAAACACAATTTAAATATAAAGGGAAGAACTCAGAGACAAACCAATAAATCAAAGGTTTTCAATAGAAAAAAAAAAGAGAAAATTTACACAAGAAAAACAATATTTCAAATGTCAAAACTTCAAATAATGTAGGTCCCAATATAGACTCCATTGAACCATCTAGTAAAATTTTTGCTATGTATGAGCATTCTTCAAGGTTAGAAGCCATCTCAGATTCAATTGGAATAAGTCAAGAAATAGGGAAAAAAAAATTGAAGATGGATTCTAATAAAAAAATAGGTCGCAAGACCAATCAATATCATATGGTAAAATAAGGTGAAAATCTTGTAGAGGAAGGTAAGATTAATGCCCTTCCCAACTTTTTTAGCCTTGGTATTAATGAAGATCATCACTTGGAATATTAGAGGACTCAAAGGGAGTATTTCAAAACAAAATGAAATTAGAAGAATGATTCATATAAATCATCCACATCTTGTTTTCCTTCAAGAAACAAAGATGTCAATGGAGGATATGTACTTAATTGCCAGTAAAATTTGGCCAGCTAGAAAAATGGTTTCCCTCAGTTCCCAAGGGACTTTGGGTGGCATTTCTTGTCTTTGGGACCCAAAAGAGGTAGTTATTCACCATATGGTTGGTAGTTGGGGTTTGTTGGTTATAGCTATTCAAAGTAGACATTCCAACCAGATTATGCTTTGCATTACTATTTATGCCCCAACTTCTTTGGAGGAAAAAAGAAGACAGTGGAAGGATATTACTCATATTATCTCTCATTTTCCTAAAGCTTGGATCTTGATCGGAGGAGATTTCAATACCATCCTCTCTCTGGATGATAAAAGGGGGAGGGAAATAGAAATTTGGACAAAATAAATGACCTCATGAGTGAATATATTGCAAATCTCCATCTTGTGGATATCCAACCAAATAATGGCCTTATGACTTGGTCTAATAGAATGCAAGGCTTAGCTTGTATAATGGAGATATTGGATAGGTTTTTGTTCTCTAAAAATTTCATAATCCATGGTCACATTCCTAAAGTGAAGACTCTTAATAATGTTGGTTCGGATCATTGGCCAGTCATGGTGGAAATGTGGAAAACCAATGTGAGTTTCTCTCCTTTTCGTTTTCAATTAATGTGTCTTAGAGACATTTCCTTCAGACCTCATGTGCAACAATGGTGGAAGGAAGGTAAACCTAGGCATGGGACGAAGATGTTCTGTTTTGCCAAAATCCTGCAATACATTAAATCCAAAATCAAGACTTGGAACTGGAAAGAGTTTGGGGATGTTCATAAAAAAAACATTAAGTTATTGCTCATATTGAAAATTTGAATAAGAAAATCCGTTTAGATGGCCTCACGAAGAAGAGAAGTGCAGATGAAATTAAACTCACAAATCAATTAGAGGAATGGGAAAAAAGAGAAGAAATCTTATGGAAGCAAAAATCTAGAATTCAATGGCTCAAAGAAGGAGATTGAAACACAAATTTCTTTCACAAATATCTTCTAGATCGGAGATCTCACAACTTTATTTCTTCATTAAAATTAGATTCTAGAGATGTTGTTTATACTTGGGATGGCATGAACTCTATTGTTGTTGATTACTTTTCCAATATTTTTTATGCTACTCCTCTTGACTCAACTTCACAACAAAATGTTCTTCAAGCAATCCCTTCTCTTATCACTTCCGAGGATAACTCTATTTTGACTGCTCCTGTTACTATCAATGAGCCTCAACAAGTAGTTTTTAAAATGCAAAAAGGGAAAACCCCGAGTCTTGATGGTTTTCCTATTGAGTTCTACCAAGAGTTCTGGGATATCCTTCATGTTGATTTATTAGAGGTGGTGGAAGAAGCCAGGAAAGACAAAAATTTTGAAGGTTATCAATAAAACTTACATTACTCTTGTTCCAAAAGCTCAAGAGGTTGATCATATCTCAGCTTTTAGACCAATTGCTTTATGTAATGTTCTTCTCAAAATCATTACTAAAATCATGGTAGAAATGTTGAAGCCCCTTTTGCATAAGATTGTTTCCCTAGAGCAAGGGGGATATGTGGAAGGACGTCAAATAGTAGATGAGATAGTTCTTGCTCAGGAAGCCATCCATTCCATGGATATGCAAAATTCTCCTTCTATGTTCATTCGGTTAGACTTATCCAAAGCTTATGACAGAGTGGATTGGCACTTCCTTATCAAATTTTTGAGGCAATTTGGTTTCTCTAAGGATTGGATGGATTGAATTATGGGATGTATCTCTTCAGTTTTCTACTTACTTCTTATCAATGGCAGGCCTTCTCAGTATTTTCCAGCTTCCAAAGGTATTAGGCAAGATGACCCGCTATCCCCTTATTTATTCATCATTCTTGCTGAATGCTTGGGTAGGACTATAACCAAAAAGAGGGAAAAAAAAACCCTTGAGGTATTTATCATTGCTCATGGAGCTAGACCTATCTCTCATCTTCAATTTGTGGATGACTCTACTCTTTTAGGTAAAGCTACAGTTAAGGAAGCTTCTAATATTAAGCAAATCATTAGCTGTTTTTCTAAGGCTATCGGGCAGTTGATCAATGAAGACAAATATAAAGTCATTTTCTTTCACTGCTCTGCTAGACAAAAATCCATGGTCTTGGATAAATTAAGATATAAGAAGACCTCTCTTCCAATCACTTATTTAGGTATTCCCATAAATATTCCAAGGCAGAAAAATAAATATTGGAATTGGTTGTTGGACAAAGTCAAGAAGAAAATTGTAAAGTGGACCAACAAGTGGCTTTCTTCTGGGGGTAGAATCACCTTGGTAAAATCAGTCCTTCAAGCTAATCCTATTTATGTTTCTTCCGTTTTGAATATCCCATAGGTTGTTCTTCGAGAATTGGATCAAATCAGTCATTGTTTCCTTTGGAGTGGTACTAAGGAGAAAATAAAATGGGCCTTGGTGAAATGGGATACTTTATGTCTTCCTAAGAGTGAAGGGGGGTTAGGATTCCGGTCTTCAATTAATAACAACAAATCTTTAGCTGCTAAATTATATTGGAGGATGTTGCATAACCCCAATGCTCTTTGGGCCGATAATATTCGTGCCAAATATGCTGAGAACAAAAGTCCTGAAGACCTTGTTCATTATCAACTTCCTACCAAAGGTTCTCCCATTTTAGCAGTTCTTAAGACTGGTGAGGATTTGATAAAGAAAAAATTATTTTGGATCATTCATAATGGTCAACATGCAAATTTTTGGACAGATTCTTGGGATGGTCACAAGCCTTTGATAACTCAGTTTCTCAATTGGAGACCTTGGATGGAGGAGCTTCACCGAGCTAATTGGATAAAGGTGGCTAATTATTGTTGGTACCATACTGGTAATTCAAAGGTTGGTAGATATTGGATCCCTATTGAGGACTGGCCTATTCAAATCCCGGAAAGGCAAAGACAAGATATCCAAGGCATCCTTCATATGAGATCCCTCTCTTGGTCCCATGAAAAATATTGTTTTGGATGGAACAACACTACTAAGGGTGAGTATTCAGTTCCTCAAGGTTATTTGACCTTATGCCATAATAATCCCAACCATTATTTTGATATATTTTCTCAATTGTGGGCTCAAAAGCTCTGGCCTAAGGTGAGGTTCTTTAATTGGCTTTTATTGCATTGTAGGGTGCTTACTGGTGAGCAACTTATGAAGCGTGATTTTCATGGCCCTTTTAGATGTGAAATGTGTGAAGATAATGTAGAAAATATCAACCATATTTTTATTGAGTGTACTTTAGCCTCTGAGCTATGGAGGAGAATGGCCACTTTACTTGGCTTACAGTGGTCCATTTTTTTTACTTTTGAACAAATTTGGAGGGATTGGCCTAATCAAGAGGGTGTTGATCATTTTATTAGGCAGTTAGTTTGGATGGGTTCTACCATTCTTCTTTGGAATATTTGGAATGAAAGGAACAACCGAATTTTTAATCAAGATATGAAGGATATTCACTATATTTGGCAAAATACCATAGCCAACTTAGTTGAATCAGTCCATCAACTCCTTAATCACCCCCAAAACTCCCACCAAAGATGGGATCAAGTGATGCAAATATTGAAGATTAAACCTTCTAAGGGCAACCAACTTAAAGGGAATGTGAGTATTAGTAATATGGATAGGAATAGAAATTGGCAACCTCCTCCTAAGGATTTTGGAAAAGTCAATACTGATGGAGCTTCTAGAGGGAACCCTGGAAAATCTAGTGTGGGAAGAATTGGTAGACTTTCAGATGGCTCCTTGGCTTTTACTTTTCCTGAGAATTTGGGTATTCTTTCTAATAACATTGCTAAGGGGTATGGTATCCTCAGAGGCCTTCAGGAGGCTACTAAGGTTGGATGGAAAAATGTGTTAGTTGAGTCTGACTCTCAACTTATGATTAATATCTTGAAGACTCCTAAGAATCATAAGGTGGATTGGAGAATAAAAAGAATTATTGAGAAGATTCAGTTAATCCAGATGGGATTTTTGAAAGTTGATTACAATCATGTGGTCAGAGATCAAAATAAGAGTGTTGATGCTTTATCTAATTGGGCTTTGGAAAAATGTGATCTTACTTGTTATGGCCACCCTCCTATATGGTGGGCTTCTCAAATTAGGGAAGCGCTTCTTTCTATCATTTCTTTGGATGGCTCCAGTTCTAAAGGTACCTAGTTTCTTCTTGTTTTTTTTTCACTTCTCTTTGGTTCATTCAGTTTTTTTTAGTTCCCTAGCTCATTCTATTCTTTATTTTGTTTCCTCTGTTGATTCTTGTCTTAATAGTCTTCTGGTCTAGATAGGTCATTGTTTTGTTCATTTTTTTTTCCTTTTTTCTTCTTTGTTTTTTTTTGTTTAGTTTTTTAAGGTGGGTGGGTTCTTTTGTTTTGTTTTTGTGTTCTTTATGTTGTTTTTTGTTGTTCTTGTGTTTTTGTTGTTTTATTTTTTATTTTTATGTTTTTTGTTATTGTTCTTGTGTTTTTTCGTTCTTGTTCTTAGGTTTATCTTTGTTTGTGTTATTTCATGTTTTTATATGTGAATGTTTTCTATGTTTTTTGTTTTTTTTATTGTTTGTTGTTGGTTGTTTTTTATTTTTATTTTTATTTTATTTATTTTATTTTTTAGGTTTTGGTTGTGTTTAATTTTCATGTTTTTTTTGGGTTATGTCTTTGTAGTGTTATGTTGTTTTTGTCTTGTTTGTGTTTTGTTATGTGTTTATTGTGTTTTTCTATGTGGTTTGTGTTGTGGTTTCTTTTACCTTATTGTGCGTGTTTGGTTGTGCTTTTATTTTTTACACACTCAAGGAGCATTTATTTTATTTTATTTTATTATTTTTGTTGTTATTTACTTATTTTTAAATTGGTTTTGTGTGTTTGTTTGCTCCTTGAGTATGTCAAAGGTGGTAGGCCAGGTCCGAGTCCTGGGCATTTTTGGCGGAATGGATACCCTTGCCTCCTTGGGTATTACCCGAAAGTGGCATCCCTTTTGGGATGTTTTCCACAAATAAAAAAAATAAAAAAATAAACAAGAATGGTGATTTTTCCTTCATCTCTCCAAATGTAGATTGTGTTATCAGATGCATAATGAGAAAAACCTGCGAAAAAAAGGAAGGATTCCATATTTTCATACCAAGCTCTAGGATCTTGTTTTAGGCTATAGAGAGACTTTTTTAGCCTACAAACAAGATAGGTGTCTTGAATGAAACTAGCAGATTTTTCCATGTATATATCTTCCTTTAAATCCCCATGTAAGAAAGCACTTTTTACATCCATTTGAAAGACATGCCACTATTGGGAAGTAGCCAAAGTAAGAACCAGTCTTACAGAATTCATTTTAGCAACTGGAGAAAAGTCTTCATTATAACCAATTCCTTAAATTTGAGAGAAACCTTTGGCTACTAGGCGAGATTTATTTTTATCAATTTATCCATTAGGACCATACATTTTTTTGTAAATCCATTTACAACGAACCAATTTCCTTCCTTTATGCAAGGGAACTAAATCCCAAGTTTTTTTTTAATTAAGGAAGAGAATTTGTTTTCCATAGAATCATCCCATTCTTTAATACCAGTTGTTTCTTTGAAGAACTGAGGATTAAAGGAAATATACTAACAAACAATACCAGTGTGTATGGAGTTGGTTGATCTTGATGATGGAATATTTTGGATGTATGGAGTAGCTTCTTTAACAATGGTGTGGTCCCATTTTGGCATAGTATATGGAGTAGAAGGAGTGTAAAGATATTGAGTTGGAGTTACAAGTTCCTCATCTCGATTATCAATCTCTAAGTTAACCTCTAGAGTTGGTTCTTCATAATATTGAGGTTCTATTATAGGAGAAGGCTCAATGGAGGAAGATGAGAGCTGAGGATATTTCTTAGAAAATGTTTCATCAAATTGGGCATTCCTATGAAAAATAGCTCATGAGTTGAGGGATCAAGGAGTCTGTATGGTTTCATTTCCTCAAAATAACCAAAAAATATGAGCCTTTTGCTTTTCTTATCTAGATCCTTCCTTTTCTTATTTGGGATGTGCGCCCAAGCAGTACACCCAAAAATATTGAAGAAGGAAACATCTAGTTTTGAACTATTCCATGCTTATTCAAGAGTTGAATGATCAAGAACTTTATGAGGTGTGCGGTTTTGATATAATTGGCACAGTTAGTAGCTTATGCCCAAATTTTTTTTGGAAGATCTCTTGAATGGAGCATACAATTTTCCATTTCCTTTAATGTTCGGTTTTTTATTTCTGCAATACCATTTTGCTGAGGATTATGGGAGACAAAATTTTGATGAATGATGCCATGATTTGATAGAAATATGGAGAACTCATTATTGAAGTATTATCCCACCATTATCTATGCGAATTTGCTTGATATTGCAAGAGGCCTGATTTTCAACTAAGGCTTTGAAGACTTTGAAGTGGGATAGAACATTATTTTTATATTTTAGGAAGTAGACCCAAGTTCTTCTAGAAAAGTCATCAATAAAGGTTAGAGCATACTTTTCTCCTTTGAAAGAAGGTTTTGAAAATTATATCAAGTCATTATGGATTAATTATAGAGAGGATGAAGTTTTTAGAGAACTACTTGGGTGGAAAGGATCCTGATGTTGCTTTCCAAGAGCACATCTAGGACAAAATTCATCAATACAAGAGACTTGAGGTAAACCTGTTACCATTTCATGGGTGCTCAATTCCTTTAGGTAGTTGTAACTGAGATGACCAAACCTTTCATGCCAAATTTTGCTTTCAAGATCTCCATGAGCCACAAAACATGAGGCCCCTTATGGATTTTTGAATCCTTTGAAGTGAAATAGGTGAGTGTTGTGATCAATATCTCCTTTGACTATGAGAGAATGGGGATCTTGAAAGTCTCTTATCTCAACTCCTATTGGAGAGAAGAGAACAATTTTCCCCTTTCTAGAAGTACAAATATGATAGACGGAGAGGATATTTGTGACAATGTTTGGAACATAGAGACCATTATTGATAGAGCCATCATAAATGGTTATATCACCCTTTACTTTGACTGGGATGAAGGAAGAGTCACCAACTTATATGCTACCTATTGAACTTGAGGAGATAGAATATAATGACTCATCTAAAGTAATCATGTGATGAGTTGCTTTGGAATCTAGGACCTAGTTATTAGAAGAAGAATTGGAGGTTTTCCCTTGAACATTAAGGGCTTTTTCTATTTGATTTTTATTGTCTATATTTTGATCCTTCATAGTTACCTCTAGTTGTTGTAATATTTTCCAACATTTTTTTATAGAGTGACCATTATTTTTGTAGTGAGTACAAGTTATGGGATTCTTTTCCTTCTTTTTGAATTTTTATTTAGAAGAGGTGGAGGCTACTAAGGCTTTTGAGGAAGAGGAAGAAGAAGAGATTTATATCTTGAAAGTTTTGTTTCTTCCCTAGTTAGTCTATCACAAAAATATTCTAAAGAGGGCATTTTAAAGGATACACCAAGAGCATCTTTGGTAGATAGAAAGGTGGTAGCAAAGATTTGAAATACACATTTTTTTGTTTAGAAAGGATTAGATAAATTCATTCTTCTTTGGTATTAGTATTCCCACTGCCTTTGTATTGAGTGAGGACCTCTTTGAATTTGGTGAGGAAGTCAACAATATAGCTGAATTCCTTAGAAGATAGAGTTGTTAATTCTACTTCTAGTTGCATTGATCTTATTTGATTTGCTTTCCCAAACAAGGTCTTTTGTTTCTCCAAAATTTGATAAAGATTTTTACAATATGCAATGTGAAACCACAAACTTTCATGCACATTAGAGCTTATAATACCCATTTTTTCATACATTTTCTCTTTATGAACAAATATTTCATATTATTTTTTGAACTCAGGTTGCTTTTCTTCTAATAGGTGTGTGAGCCCTTTCTGAGAAATGTGATTTAAAATTTTGGGTTTCCATGTATGGAAGTTGTGAAGAGTGAGATTATCAATTGTATTCATTGAATTCATTTTGAAGTTAACCCAAATGTCCTCCTTTAACTTTAATTTAGATAATACAATGGATATTAGTCAACAAAAACCTATAGAAAATACAAATTTCTCAAAAATACCCACCCTAACGAGAGGAAAACTATAATTAATTTTGAGGTTATTTGATATTTAATTAGGTTAATGAGATAAATATGCCAAAGCTTTTAGGAAACACCAAATAACTCAATAAATACCCGCCCTAACGAGAGGGAAAATATAAGTATTTTGAGTAAATTTGATATTAATTATAGTTAAAAGAACAAATATGCCAAGCCTATATATTTTCTTCTCAAATACCCGTCCTGACTAGAGGGAAACTATAAGTATTTGATTAGATATGATACTTGGAACATAGGTGAATATCAACTAGGCCTGTATTGGTTACCAAATAACTCACCCTTACTTGAGAGAAATAAATAGTATGTCTAATAAGGTGAGTGGTGATATGAATTATTTGTTCTTATTAGGAAGTTTAGAATGAAAAATAATTCTTTTTAAAGAGATAATTTAAAAATACTCTTTGTCAACAATAATAATTTGAACACTAAAGAAAGAATAGATATATGTTATTTATTATTTATTATGTAAGGATTGGATTGAATACCCTTTTATTTCATTTAAGATGACTATATGTAACAAAGTGATTCCAAAAAATTTAATTAATATAGAGACTATTTTGAAAGGAAAGATTTTTCATTCACTAAAATATCTCTATAAAATATTAAAGACATTTTGAAAATAGAGAATTTAAGTTGTTGATATAAAAGTTTGCTTAATAAAAATAAAGAAATAGTAAAAAAATATTTTAGTAATTTCTTTAATTAAGGATTGAAGATTTAATCAACACCTTTTTAATATTAAACAAGATATATAAAAAAAATTAATATTACCAACTTAAGAACGAAAGTAAATAAGGCAAAAGAAGGCAAAAAGTGACAAAATGAAACCCTTCCAAACTTAGTATAGGTGCCAAAGGCACCTATAAACCCCCCATAGAAAATATTATATTAAAATTTTTACAATCCTCCTTTGATTTTCGGGCGAAGAAAAAGTCGAAAAGGAAAGGGAATGAAATGCTTTTTTTTCTTGCTACAATATATAAAAAATATATTATAGCTTAAATTAAAGGGGTTTATGTCAAACAAAGGATGCATAGGGAAAAACATCTTGAAAGGCAACGAGTAATTATCCATGGAGCACCTTTTAACGAACAAGCAGTGAGGAAGGATGGTGTCTACATTCACCGTCCTATATTCAAAAGTTTCTCAAAGAAAACCCAAAACTAATTACTGATTGCTCCAAGTGTTATGATAAAAAACATGGTACAACACACTTGTACAACAAAAAATGTACGACACACATATAAAATAATCCCCAACTCTTTTAAATCTCAAAAACACTCTTCAAGGGTCTCTTAGGGCAAAGTATTTCAACTCAACAATACCCATAAAAATATCTCCAAACCCTAAGATAATATTTTATGATTTGTGTGGCAACTAGGGATGAAGATGAAATAGCAATGATGTCTTATTCAGAAATAAAATCCCTGCAAAAACTATATACAATAATTGATTGAAGGCTCAACCCTTCTAAAAATGGAATTCGATGTCGTATACTGGAATCCCAATATGAAGCTCAATAACTTTGTGTGGAAACCCCAGCTCTAGAGTTCTGAATAATGAAGCACAATCCTAACTTCTAAAATGAAGCCAATTGTATAAACATATAGGGGTGATATTTCACACCCAAAAATGCTCAAATATGGAGGAGTTTTATGTACCCCAATAGCCCAAATATCCAGTATGTCGAAACTCCCAAATTCTCCTCAGAGACCAAAATCTAAAACAATATATTTTTTCTTTTCCCAAATGAGGCCCAAATCCAAAATATAAAGGTGCAATTAGGGTTTGGGTGCCCTAATTAGGGTTGCACATACTTATTTGGTTTTTTTAATATCTTTAATTTATGTCCCCTTACATCATAAAGAAGGCCACGTCCCCCCCTTGGCCTAGGCATACCACTTTAAGTTGTTTTTTAAGTTATAACTTAACGTTATAACATTATATTATAAAGTGGACCCTTTCACTGTTGGCAATTTTGGGTACCTTGGGTACATTGCCTTTGCTGTAAGTGTAGATGTTGTCATTGATGTCAAGAAGGTCTTGAAGCAATTTGGTTTGATGTCAAAGAATGTGTCTTGATGAAGGTTTCAGATGGACAGTGAGTTTCCAAGAAGATTAGGGTAGCCCAGTTGCAAAAGATCAAGAAAAAGACAAGTAAGAAAAAGTATGCAGGCAGCTAGAAAAACTGTCACGATTTCACGACATGTTTCAGGAGAGAAAAAGCACTGGAAAATCTGTCGTGATTTCGCGACATGTTTGAGGAGAGAGAAAGTTCGGGAAAAAGTGTCACGATTTCATGACATGCTGGAAGACAGAGACAAAGCTGGCAAAATTATCGTGATTTTGCGACATGTCGCATTTTCACGACTCAAAAAGTGTAGGAAGGCAGAGAAGGAAAAGTGTTGCGATTTCGTGACACATTGCCAAGAAAGTTGTACAGATGAAAAGGTGTCACGATTTCATGACATAATGCAGAAAAGAGAGTCCGCAGTGTGAATGGTCATGATTTCATGACAAGATCGAAGAGAGAGAGAAAGTTATTCAGGAACTGTCGTGATTTCATGACATGATGCAAAGTTCCAAGTGAGGACTATTGTGTTTTTGCGACATGTTGCAGAGGTCAAGTTGAGGACTGTCACGATTTCACGACATGCTAAAAAGCTCGAAGTGAGAACTATCGTGATTTTGTGACATGCAGTAAAAGGGAAGAGTCTGAAAGGAGAAGCGTCACGATTTCACGACAGGTTGCAAGGAAAGCTTTCAAAAGCTAAAAGCATCGCGATTTCGTGACAGGCTACAAAGAAGTTGTACAGATGCAGAAAGTGTCACGATTTTGTGACAGGTTGAGATGGCAGCTTGCAGTTGGATAAAGTGTCACGATTTCATGACAAAAATAGTTAGCAAGTCTTAAACAAAAAAAGTGTCATGATTTCATGACAAATTGAAGAAGGAAGAGCTCAAAGGCGAAAGCGTCACGATTTCGTGACATGTTCCAGTTTCGCGGGCATATGGCAGAAAAGAGCTTAAGGCAGTGAAAGCATCGTGATTTTGTGATAGAGTTGTAGATGATGTCAACAGAAGTAGATGTGTCACAATTTCGTGACAAAAATAGAGAAGAAGGCATTGTAGACTAAAGCATCGTTATTTTGTGACAGAGTGAAGATGACGTCAGCAAAAATCATAAGTGTCATGATTTCATGACAAAAGCTGAGAGGAAGGCCATGAAGACTAAAGTGTCACGAATACATGATAGAAGTGAGATGACGTCAGCAAGAGGCAAAGGTGTCACGATTTCATGATAGAAGCACAAAGGAAGTCGACAAAGGCCAAGGTGTTGCGATTTCGTGACAGCAGGCTATAGAAGGTGTATGGCTATAAAAGTGTCACGATATCACCACATGTTGTAGTTTCATGAGAAAAACTATAAAACAGCAGAGGCAGTTGAAGCCGACAAAGTTAACCTTGAGCCGACGAAGTGTAGGGTTGTGCAGTCGATGTTGTTTTAGGGATATATAGCTGACTAAGATCAAGAATCTAATCTTGAGATTGTCAATATAAAAGGAGGGCTGTTCAGAGAGTTTGATCATCGAGTGTGTGTGTCGAATTTGTGCAAGTGAATTCTTCTATGTGCAAGAGAGCGAGTCGAGTTGAATCGATCAAGTGTGCATTCGAAGTGCGATTTGTGTAGATAGAGTGCGGGGAGAAGTTTGATTGTAGAGGTGCATAAGTGGAAGTCTAATCGACTACTATGTTTGCATAGAGTGCGAATACTGTGCTACTGTGTTTGTGCAGACAGTGAAAAGTTGGTTTTGACCAAGTGCGGCTATAAAAAAAAAGAACAAAGGAAGAGGATAGATTTGTGCTAGATCGAAGGACTATTTTTGGTGCGAATTTGACGAACGACTTTGCAGTGACAGAGTTGAGGACAAATATCTCCATCCAGAGCAGGGAAGACAACTATATTCTATGGATAGAGTTCCACTTGCTAAGGGCAGAGGAGGTAGAGGTCTTCTAGAGGATCACCACTAAGAGCAGAGCTAGGGTAAGGTGTCTCCTTTGGGTTGGTTCCCATAAACTTTGTAATTGGGAAGGTTTCCCAAAGAACTGTGATCTAACTTTTAGAGAAAAGTTTTATCCATGGAGTAGCCCACATTGGGTGAACCACATAAATTGTTGTGTCACTTTGTGGATGGTGTGTTGTGCTTTGCTTTGATTACTGCTATTATTACTGTTGTCTATTAACTGCATTATACTATTTTGAAAGTTGATTTTAAAGCAAATGGATGGCAAACCTTAACTGAAAACACTAGTCAAGAGCCAAAATTGAAAACAACTGATCCAAAAACTGAGAATTTGCCTTTGAAGTTTTTGCTTCCCCTGACTTGAAGCTCTCTTCTTTACTATGAAGCTCTCCCCCTTACTCATATCTCTCCCCCTTTGTCATCAATGGCAAAGGGTCACCTTTGGGGCTTGGGACTAAGAATGAGCTTCTTAGCTTAGTCCCTCCCCCACCTCCTGATGAGGTGATTTAAAACAAGGGTGGAAGTGAAACTCCCATTAGGCACTCATCATCATCAGTGTCTTCAATTTTTTTGTCGGGCCTTCTCTTGAACTCTTTGTCAGTGTTTCTGTTCTTGTCACTTTTCTTGTTCTTGTTCTCATCTCTTTTCTTGTCCATACCTTGATCCTTGGACCTGTTTATACCACTGTTCCTGTTCATGTACGTTGGAAGATCAGCTCTGCACTGTCTGGCTGTGTGACCTACATTGTTGCACTTATAGAAAGTAACAATATTATTTCTTTTGGGCATAGATGTTCTTTGAATCCGCTTGTTCTGACTATCCTAGTTCCTGTTATTTGCCTTGCAAAAAATTGCCTTGTTCCCAAACTATTGACAAGAGTAGCAATACCCTTGAAAGAAAATAAAACTTCTGAAATTGTTGTTTACCATTTTTATTTGATCTATGCACTGTGAAGCCATGTGACCAAACCTGTGACACGCAAAACATCTACTGTAAAATATTCTTTTAATCGACCTTTTGGGTCCCGAAAACTTATTCTTCACATTCAAAATTCTATTTTCTATTTCTGCGCATTTATCACTCACGGACTCTTTCTCTGAGATACTCTCTTCATCAAAACTCTCTTCTTTTTGAAATATTTTACTGGATTCCCCAACCTGTTCCTTGTGTGGTTTGACAAAACCAAGACCTATTTTATTTGTTGTCTTTCTTTGTCCTTTGATAAGAGATTTAACCTTTTTAGAGCTTTCTTGAAACCTGTACAATTTATCCTTGTATTCTTTATTTTCCTCTTTCAAGGCAACCATTTTATGTTCTAATTCACTATACTCAACCATCTTAGATTCTAAATCATTCTTGAGTTCTTGTGTCTTAGCCATAGAGATGTCAAGACTTTCTATGAGTTCATCTCTCTCTATACAACATTCATCTAATTTATCCTTGAGTCTAGCATTCTTCTTTCTTTCATTTTTCAAAACACTAAGAGCATTAGTAAGTTCACATTCAAGATCCTCTATTTTATTGCAATTTGAATCATCAAGGCTTTTTTCAGATTTCTTATCACTAGAGGTGCTACCCTTTTCAAAAACCATACAAGCATATTCCTTATCATTTTCTGAAGCATCCTCATACATACTAGCAACCAATTCATTATTTGTGCAATCATCCTCAAGGTGCCCAAAATTTCCACATCTAAAACATTTCATGACAATGAATTTATGTTTCGGTTCTTCCTATTTTTCTGAAATGAACAACATCTCATTTTCATCATCACTAGAAGAACTTTCACTATCACTGCTAGAACACTTACTTGCTTTGTCTAGGTAGAAGCTCTTCTTATTCTTGTGTGAATGCCTCTTTCCTTGATTGTTGTGCTCATCTTTGTTCTTTCTGTAATACCTATGCTTTTCAGAATCCTTGCTCTTAACATCCTGTATATCTTCATCACTTTCATTCTTGGAAATAGTACAGTCAGTAGCATAATGACCAAACTTTCCATAGTTGAAACATCTTATGTTTTTCTTGCTTTTGTGTTTTCTAGAGAACTTGCCTTTCTTGCTGTAATATGCCTCTTCATCACTAGAAGACTCATCACTCTCTTGAATTTGTTTGCCCTTTGATTTCTTGGTAGCTTTGAAGGCTACCTCTTTCTTGACATCAACTTTCACTTGAGTTCTCAGCTCAAATGCTGCAAGAATACTATGGAGCTCATCCTTTTTCAATTTATCTAAATCTTTAGCTTCCTCAATAGCAGAAATATTTTCACTAAATATATTAGGAAGAGATCTTAAAATCTTATCACACACATCATTTTCAGCAACCTCAAGACCTAGGTCTTTCATGTAGTCACTAATCTTTTCATCATCATTCATTTTGAGTTGTTCAAACATACTTTTAAAATGTCTCAATTTGGCCTTTTGAACATTTGCATCACCTGTATGAACCACCTGCAATTGTTTCCACATTTCACTAGCTGTCTTGCAGTGAATAACTTTGGTGAGATTTGCTTTCTATAAGCCTCTTAGGATTGCATTCATGGCTTTTGAATTACTGTGAAGCATGAGCCTGTCTTCTTTGGTATAAGGACCATGTTCAGGAATAGTGTATTCATCTTCAATCACTTCCCATACCTCATTACCAAGTGCCATTAGATAAACTCTCATTCTTGCACTCCACTGACCAAAATCTGATCCATCAAGAATAGGTGCTACATTGCCACCTAAAAAACCCATTGTGTTCTTAATTAGTTCTTCCTTCCAGCTATTAAACCTTTTCGAATGAACTTGCTCTGATACCAATTGAAGAACACAAGCTTATATTGAGAGGGGGGGTGAACAGTATAAGACCAATTTTTAATTTGCTTTAAAATCAACTTTTTCATTGATGGCAAACCTTAAATAAAAACACTAGTCAAGAGCCAAAACTAAAAACAACTGATCCAACAACTGAGAATCTGCCTTTGAATTTTTTGCTCCCCCTGACTTGAAGCTCTCTTATTTACTATTAAGCTCTCCCCCTTACTCATATCTCTCCCCCTTTGTCATTGATGGCAAACCTTAACTGAAAACACTAGTCAAGAGCCAAAACTGAAAATAACTGATCCAACAACTGAGAATCTGCCTTTGAAGTTTTTGCTCCTCCTGACTTGAAGCTCTCTTCTTTACTATGAAGCTCTCTCCCTTACTCATATCTCTCCCCCTTTGTCATCAATGGCAAAGGGTCACCTTTGGGGCTTGGGGTTTGCCATTAATGGGTGAAGTTATATTCCATTAAACCGATTTACTATTTAATGACTTTATATTATTAAATCACTTTTGGATTATCCCATGCCACCCATTCAACTACAGTAGACCAAACACCCTCAAGTAATATGTCATCCATCATCAAAATCAACTAATTTGGGTGTAAAATAATTTGTATATCTGAAGAATCATCCACATACCACTCTTACAACTAAATAAAAAACTCAGCCTCATAGACTAAACTGGTATACCCATAAAGTTTGAGCTCTGCCCTAGGTGACATCTCTAACATGAGTGACTCAATCTAGTCCACTCTTGCACTCCCATTGATCATAATAGAACTGAGCCCCTGAGAAAAAATTATGCTCAATACAGAAGCAGGATACTCAATGAATCTCATCAGATAATGCCAACCCAAATGGTGACCAGTCTCTGCTATGCAACCGGTAGGTTCAAATATAGTAAGGGTATAACTGTAACTAGCCACCCAAAAAAATGTATCGACCATAAGAAACTAAATAATCCATAGTGATACTCTGAATCCATGAGTCAATATAGGACATCCTATGAATACCAGTGCTCCCCAAACATCAATAAGTCCACCAGTCTCCAAGCTAGGATCATTACCTCTCTCCAATCGAATTGTATAAGCACAAATGGATAAATTTCATGGTTGCTCAAGGAATGAAGGACAACATACCACTCCAACCTGTAATCAACCCTCACCCAAAACATGGTCCTATTATCATCCTCGAAGCTCATATATATAAGCATATAATACTGGATGAGTCAACTCAACTCCAAAGTGGTTCTATCATCCTAAAACTACACCTGACCATAAATGGTTTGAATGTGAATTGGATAAAATTCAGGGATGCATGTTCGTATAACACAATACCACTCCACCTCAGCCTCTATTGAGACACCCAATGTCTCCTCTCCTTAGGATTTATCCACAAGGCTAAACTCGTAGACATCATGCTCAATATAAGGGTAGCATGAATATCTAGGGCTCAACAAAGTGTCCTCATGGAGTTCCTCAATGCCCTCTACCAACTACTGAATCTCTATGCACCTCACCTCTGCTACCTACCCCCTATCTATGGTTACCTTTGAAGACTAATTTTTAGCTTGGAACAGTGAATAGTGAGCCAAACTGAGATCCAAACATAGTCTATCCACCTCATCCTATTTTTCATGGAAAGCATCCAAGGTGACATCTACAACTTTGATAGTTGTATCCCTATCATGTATTACCTACAAGTACACTAATTTTATTTCCTCCAGTGCACATTTGATGTTTTTCAAATCAACGAGGGAAACCACATGTTCATATTGGTTCCTAAGGGCCTTATGAATGATGTCCTTGAGCATCCTCTTAGTGTAATTAGTGGTGGACAACACGTGCACTTAATTTTCATCAGACACTATGAGTTGGTTCTTCTAATTATTATCCAAATTGTTATGGTCATAAATATTATGCTGATTGCTACTACAATTCAAATAAAAATCAGAACTAACCTCATGAATTTCAATAGTGTCTTCTAAGATTTCCAAGCTTCATGTGCCTCCCTATGTCCATCCTCATCAAACTCATCATTCACACAATATGAATATGAACTACAATCAGTGTTAGACCCATCATTCATCAAGTCTTCTTAGTTTTCCTGGTGAGGTGAACCATCATGATAATCTGATCTATGATCAGCAACAAACTCAACAATGTTATGATTGTAAAAATTAAGTATAGGCTCATCGAAAAAGGCTGCTATTAAACCTGTAACATCACCATCATGTGCATTATGATTATTTGATCCTAACTACAAATCACTTTGTGGATCACCCAAGAATATGTATCTCTTGGGTGCATACATCAGTGTTGATATGGTGTCCTCATCAAGTACAATCTCATAATTTGTATGTGTAGCCCTGTCTACTAGATCAACCTATAAATTTTCTAAAACTACCTCATGTGAATTTTTTGATTCTATATCTTCTTCTTCCCAACTCTCCTCGCTGTCTAGGTAGACTCTCAACTTATTCTTACACCTTCTTACAATAATGTCAACCAATATTTGTGTTGTAGAAGAATAAACCTTGTCTTAATTCCAAACGACTAATAACAAGGTTAACAGAGGCTACAAAATAGAGTCATATTCATCAATGATTAAGGACAATATGTCCTTCATGTCATAATAAATAAACTCATCATGTTCCTCACCAATAGAAGATATGAAATAATAACACATTCGAAAGATATCACTGTCGCAACCCAAGTCAATAAGAATATTACTGGAACGAAGACTGCCCATCAAATCCAAATTCTTTACCTTTTTACCAAACAATGGGCTTCTGATATCATTCAATCGTTGGAAGCTATCAATAATCATATGCATAATTTTTTTCATTTTTGTATCCTCATATGTTGTCTCTAGAGCTATGATCTATGTGAGTTCACTTAAACAACAAGTAATAGTGAGTCTTATCCTATCATTTGAATGTGTCATCCATTTATCCTGGCTCAAGGTATTTACTATAGGAAGTATGGCAACCTGCCACTCCAATTAAGGCTATTGTTCCACCATGGAAAAAAAATCCTCTATTTCATTTAAGATGATAATAGCATCATCCTTTTACGATAGTAAATGTTCAAATTTATTACCTACAAACAATAGTTTCTTGTGCCATTCTTTTCTAACACTGACTAAAGCCATAGTTCAATACCTGAACAGGCTGACAAGGTTGAATTTGAGCTTCGATATCACTATAATGTACACCCCTAGTTTGGAATTCTAGATGTGTAGGAGCACTGTAATTTTTTCCAATACTGATAATGTTTGATATCAATAGATAATGCAATTTTTTATCGATTGTAGAGCTTACATTTAATTTTATCAATCCGAGGGAAATCAAGGTTAGATTTAAAGAGTAACAATCCCATATAGATTATATCATAGGAGTTAATACTAAGCTTAGCTCAAGTTTCTTTTTCAGGCTTCACGTGTACATAAAAGTAAATGAACAGAATTAAATTTGTGCATAAATGAATGATGTAGGGTATGATAAATAAATGCAATGATGATTTACTTTTACTAATGAATTAATTTACTGATGCACTTAATTACTGATGAATTGATTTACTGATGCACTAATTATTTGCAAGCTAATTTATTTATGATATGTTCTAATTTATTTGTGAGGATCCTCATGCAATTTATCTTATTTTATGTAATTTGAAATGCAGTTTAACTTAATACTAACTAATCCTAACCTAATGTAGGGGTGAGAGCTCAGGGACTGTCTATAGGAGTGGGCCCTGCCTCCTAGAGGGCAGTGTAAGTCTCTCTCCCCTAGTTTACTCTTATCTTAGTAACAAGATTTTATAACTAATACTAAAATTATATCTATTCTATGAATTGAGGTAATAGATAAACATAATTTACACAATAGAAATCAAACAACACATGAAATTGATACAAATTACCATCCTTGAAGAACAAAATGCTATTTTATTACTAGAGCTTCAACTGTACATGTTGAATGTGTTTCTTCAAAATTGTAAACTTAGAATAGACTGTAATGTAATGATAGATGCAACAGAGAATCAGACCTCTTTCCAGGTCTTCTATGTAATTTATACTATAACTAATATAATTCTAAACAATATTCTCCATGTATTTGACATGCAGATTTTGTGGACTGATGACTATACATTAATCAAGAATAATCTAAAACCTAATCATAATACATACTCCTACTTGGACTTATAAATATTTTGTCTGGTCCAAGTGGCATCCTACTAATAATCCTAACAAGACAATGTTATATTAACTGACTTGCAAGATAGACATTGGGACCTCATGTCCTATATTCTAGGAAAGTCTAACAATCTATGTGTTTATATCTCAAAATTCCCAAAATAAATTGATTACAAGCTTTATAAAGTAAATCATAACTTTGTCAACTTGAAATATTCTTGCGGATAGTATGTGAGAAATGGAATATTTTTCTAGGTAGAAAATATTAGTTGCCATCCAACATAATGTGTCGTCCATATTAATGTGTCGTCCAAATCTGATGTGGCATGCTAAAGTCAACAAACTTTATTATCCTTTAGTAACTGTTGGTAAAACATTCTTCAATAATTGTCTTCAGTAATTGTTGTCAGTAGTTACCTTCAATAATTACCTTCAATAACATATTTTAGTAATCGACATTTGTAACAAGATCAATTACTGTTGTCACCAAAATCTGTTGGTTCTTCTTCTCGTCTGAGGTGCACTCCAAAGTTCTACAATCTCTTCATCGATCATCCATCTCTTTTTCTTGCATTTTTCTCAAAACTCAAAAAATTTTGATATAAATCAAACACATTTGTTAGATTATGGTAATTAATCAGTTTTCCTAATAAATCACATTTTATTCAATAATAATTCATAGAAAATATATCATAATCATCATATAATTGTAATAATGAAACAATTCTAGTGCAAAAATATGTGTCAAATAGCCACTCATCATTCCCCCAAACTAAAGTCAATGCATGTCCTCATGCATGTAGAAAGATAAGATGAACATAATATAATAGTCTTATGCATGTATCAAATATTCAGAATTAAAATTCTAAGTTATAGAAAAACAATAACATAAGTTATCATAATCATTGCCAAAATCTCAGTGAATACTGTTTACAGACCCTACAATGATTTTTAAAACATACACATGTTTTTGCCAGAATTTTTTTCAAAACATCTTAAATTTTAATAGAACTATACTAAGTTTCTTTAAAATAAAATAAGAAAATAATTCATTATCTAGAATACATAAAATATCAATTAATTCTTTTATTGAAATATTAGAAATTTCACAAAAATTGAGAAATAAACAATTTCTATTGGCAACAATAATTCAACAAAAATATTTCACATAGTAACTGTAAACCATCTTATAAACACAGATAAAAATGTACTACAATATTAATTGTACATATTACATAAACATACTACAGATACAAATATTCAACTTATAAAAATGTACAGATACTAACATATTACAAATATAATTAAAAATATAAGTCTGAATAATAAAATAAAGGTTTTTTATTGTTCATTCAATTTTGAGCCTGCTGAGATAAAATTCTAGAAGAAATTTGAGATGATCATAGTCTGTCTTGGTAATTTGCGTTCCCTTTTAACTCGTTGTATCTGCTTCTTAGCCTTCTGATCTGTAGATGCTATGGTTGTTGCAACTAGTGTTTCCACCATAATTGTATTGATATGCTCAACCTCCTGGGGACTTCCTTTTTTCTCTACATCCTTGGTCTAGGAAGGATCAAGTTTCTCATTGTTAATCATTAGATCAGGCTCCAAAGGCATCCCTACATTCAAGACAAGACTTTTTAATGTATTTCCTTCCTTGGCGGGCAGGTCCAATTTTGTAGGTTGATTCTGTTGAGTAATACTATGAATCTGCTGGGAACTATCCTCAAGGATCTTTGAATAGTCAATTGGTTTATTAGTGTACAACTTTTTGCTAAATTTTATCGATTTTGTAGGATTTTTACCAGAAGTAGAGCTATTATGTGGGGAGACTTTGACAGGTGGCAACCGATTGACAGAGTCCATAGGCTTTGGTGTCTTATCCACATAAAGCTGCTTAATTAATTCAATCTGAACAGCAAGGGCTCTCTGGATAATTTTATATTGTTCTGTAAAATCCTCTCTTAGCCTATCAATTTTTATTTGTAGCATTGTATTTTGTGCATGAAGATAGGATAGGGTCTCTATAGTAGACTCGTTTATAGGTAGTTATTGCCCTTGTTCATCTTCTTGTTCAAAATTTTTTATGTTTTTCTTTTGTCTTCTTTTATCTAGTCGGGATTAATATTTCCGAGATTTACATTTTTGTTGTGGAATTTCAGGCTCTTCATCCTGACTATCAGAGTCATGTTCTTCCTCTATTGATTGTTCTCCCTCAGACTCAATGGATTCTGAACACTTAGGTACATTGTATTCTTCCACGATCCGATTCCAAGACACTTTCATTTCATGAGCCTTTTTCAAAATAATTAATTCAATTAAGCCATGGTGAGTAATCAAATGTGGCTTAGGTTTCTCAAGAAATTCTAGGTTTTACTCTTAAAATAGTTGTCTTCAAATATTGGAATAGAAAATAAGGGAGGTTAATAACACAATCATTTTTATCTGGATATTATAAATTTATTAACATCTGAGTGTGATAGGCTAATAAAATAGACATTCGTCCCTCAAGAGTAAAAAAATTAATAATAATTACAACTGCTTCCTGCCATAGAAGGGGGAGTGTAGAGGTTGAAACACCTTTGATCGACCCCTCCTTATCTCTAAGGATTGTGCACTTCTCACCAAATTTTGTTACCAACTAGGTGACACTCTTCAAATTTTTATAATACGAAAGACCAACCTCAGGTAAATTCAACACCTTGGAGATCAGGCTAGGGTTTAGTTATATTTGAAGTCCTCCAACATGGCTGAGCATAGTGTCAGGGTTACAATTTAATACAAATTGCCTCGCCACCCCTAAGTTATGACCTTTAAATTTGGTCAGTGCCTCCCACCATTGAGCGTTTTCAAAAAGTTTAGTTACATAATCGCTCAGGTTTTGTGTATCAATGTACGATGACTCACTACACTTTTGAAACACATGTTTAGTCATGGTGATGGATGAGGGTTGAGAGGAGTTGATTTTTCACCAAGAACCCTGCAAGTTATATATAAACAAAAGGTTTTTTTTAGAGCTCGATAAAATCCTTAAAAATCTATTGTTTTGTTTTGTTTTTTTATATTATTATATATATTTTTATTATTTAAAATGTTTTCTTTATTTTACAACAAAAATAAAATACAATATATTCTCAAACAAATAAAAACGTAAAAACTTATAATACATAAACTTTTAAAATCCTACTATTATCATATTGAATCTATAAAAACATAAAAAATTATAATACAAAAAGAGTTACCTTTGTTATTTGTTGTTTTTTTTTTATTTGCAAAAATCCCTAATTTATACAAATTTCTGGTGTAATTTACCAGACAGTCTCAATAATTCGACAAAATAAGAGATTTCCTAGTAATTTCTGCAAAGTTATCAAATAATTCCTATAATTTTACCAGATAATTGTGATAATTTAACCAAATAAAATATTTTCTAAGAAGAAAAACAATTTTGGTAACAAGAATCACTGTAATTTAACGAAATTTTGCCTTAGAATAAAATTGTGTCATTTTCCCCAATTTTACCCTAAAATACAGTCTCAAAATTTTCCTTAATGTTAGCTTAAAATGAAATTTCGGATATTTTCCCATCGTTACGCTAAAATAGAGTTTCAGAGTTTTCCCAAATTTTAGCTCAAAATGAAATTGTGTATATTTCCCTACTATTACCCTAAACCCAATTTTCATTATTGTAATCAAATCTTTGCCAAATTCCAAAACAAAAAATTATTCTAATCGTTGCCTAATTCCAAAATTAGCCCTAATTTCTACCAAATTTCAAAATGTAAAGTATTTTATTCTATCATATGTACAAAGAATAGGAACAGTAAAGAAAAAGGGAAAAAAAAATGTTTACCTATCATGATCACTGAAATTTTGCCACCTTTCAACGTCGTCGACCACCTCTGCCTTCTGCCCTCTCAAATCATTTAAATTCTATACGAGTACACATGAAATTACAAAAATTCAACCTTTTACTCAAACAAACCCTCACAATTCGTCTACAATTCGCAACGGGATTCGATTCGGGGTTGATATTTTCTTCTGCATGGTCACATGCAGCATTGTAAGATTTTATCCGGTGGCAGATAAGTCTTTTACCTTCTATCGATGGTGGAGATAAATTACCCTAACATCATCGACTATGATGGTATTTACCCTAAAATCTATGGCGATTAGGGTTTTTAAGTGTCGATAAATGTCATTATATAGACACCAAAACAGCACCAATCCGATTATGTGACGACAAGCACTAATCGAATTGACATACATAGCCCCTAGGGCAGCCCCTAGAGGTTAAACAGTGGTCCTAACCACTCCCACAATAGTTTGGAAGGTCAGAGGTCAATTTGGCACCTTTTTAGCACTTTGCTCTCTACTCGTCCCACCCCGGGATGATTACAAACTGGTATTCATCCCACCCCGGGACGATTATCAGCATTCGTCCCAGGGTGGGGCGAATAGCAGGTTTGATTGGCAAAAAGTCAAACCTCGGCAGGTCCGCCACTTAACTACGCCTTCAGGGCATGCAATTGTGAGGAACGACTTCAAATCAGAGAGAGAGACTTCAGTCATGCATGCCTTGATTATGGAGGCCTCATGCAAGGAGACTCTAAATCAGGGAAGAATATTTTCTCCCAAAATAGGGCAAGCAAGTCAAGTGGCGCCCTCGCATGCGCATTCAAAGAGAGAGACCCTAGGTCTATAAATTGGTGAGTCTTCTCACCCCAAAATAAGAATAGAGAGGAGCATTTGGAGCAACGGAGTGCTGCCGAATTACATCCTCACCCATCGTTTGTGCTTTTACATCCTTGATCTCTCTTTTGGAAGGGAGGTTATTGGGTGATTATTGGAAGCGCAATCCGGACCCAAACCCGAAAATTTGGCCACAATACCCCACCAAATTTTTTGACACAACCCCATAAGAGGTTTTGGACCCATCCCAAGTGGATTGGTGCTGAAACCAAGTCCCAAACGGTGGGCGTCCTGCCCCTGGGCACCCCGCACTATTGCAGTTCTAATCGCCCCACCCCGGAGTGATTAGAAATATGTGGTAGATTTCCTTGATTTTACTTTTGCATTTGATTCTAGGTCACTTACATATGCTGCTATTCAAATTTCATGTGATTCTGACAAGTTTTGGCTATGATTTTATCATTTCTCGCTTTCGCTAACATACAGGGAGCATCATCGGATATAGGGCAATCGAGGCTGAATTTGCAGAATCTAACCTTCTGGGTCATCCCAAAATGCCCCTTTTTGTCTAACCCCAACTTTGCAGATGTTTTGGAGGCCTCTGGACTAGACATTTAGGAGGTCACCTTCTGACAGCTTATGACAGTCCTAATCGTCCCACCCCGGAGCGATTAGAAATCTATGGTAGATTTCTCAACTGTTCCTTTTGTAGTGGGTTCCTGGTAATGTTTTATTGCTTCTATCAAATTTTCAGCTCATTCTGATATGTTTTAGTTATCATTTTAATTATTTTATGCATGCACTGACCATAAGCCTTGGGGATCGCATGTTTCTCTCCATCCGCAGGTGCTACTAACCATTTACTATTTCTCTGAATGTAGGATCTCGACACCAGAGGGGCAGCAAGGAACCATAGACATATTCATGCAAGTGGCGGTGACGTTTGGTCCGCCCATTTTCAATGTGGGCACGCGGAAGATCTCAAAGGGGAATATATCATTCATGGTGTAATCAAAATATGTCCGATGCTCCTAGCCCCTAAAAAGGGAGGAGACGTATTGTAACCCGATTTGGAGAAAATCAATAAAATAAAGGGCCGCACTTTTACACTTGCTTTTAATCTCATTTCATTTCGTTGGTTTTCCTTCTTTTCATGCATTCTCGTTCGTAGGACTTAGCGTTGCATTTTCCCTTCTGTTTTGCTTCCGTATCCTCGTGCTTTCAGTGGCGATCATGGTGGGACCATTGTCCCTTGATTTTGAGATCAAATTTTTGATCAAAAGTTGTGTGTTTTTTCTTGCAGGTGTCAATATTTCAAGCACTGGACTGCTGCTCGTTCCATCCTGGAACGAATACAGAGCTGGAATTCGTGCCACCCTGGGATGAATAGGAATTCGTCTCACCCTATGATGAATACAGATCTGTTATTCATCCCACCCCGGGATGATTAGCTCTATGTGCAGTTTTAGAGTAGAAACTCAGAGGCATCCGGTTTGGGCAGAGAAGAGGTAGGGGTTTTGAGCATCCTCTGTCATTTTTTGTTTCTTTGCTTGCATAGGAAAGTTTACTGCATGATTTCTTTCTTTTCGCAAATAAAAAGAATCCCACACACCATGAGATAATCTGAACATCAAGGCATTGGTCGTAAAACCCCAACCCTTGATCAAGACCAACGGTGGATTTCATCACCACCTTGGCTTGAAACTTGCATACATAACCCCGATCGCTACTATTGCTAGACGTAAATCCTAATGAAAGCTGACCAAGTGTAGCTGGGGTGATTCCCAACGCATGAGGATAAGTCTTCTATGGTAGGTGTCAAAACAGAGTGATTCCCCTTTCGTACCGCCTATGTTCCACGTATTGTTCTGCTCTCATGTACCAATAGTCTCCCTCACGTAAGGGTGGGTATATAGAGAGGTTCGATATAATGGCTTGGAAGTGGTATATTGAAGGGGTGACCATTTTGGGAGATATAAGAGCCCTCATATTGCATATACAAACAAAAATTTCTTTACAAGGTTTTCAAAACAAAAAATCAAAACACACTGAACCAGATTTAGGGCACACTTCTAATCCATAATCAAGATAATCATTGCTTTGATTGTGTGTTTCCCTTTTGTTTAGTGTAGCATAAAAAATCATAAAGAAGATAAAAATGTACACATCTTTAGAGAAACACCACCATGGTGTACACCCGTAGTCGAGCCCAATCATGGGCCAAAGCTATGAAAAGTGTACAAAGGGGCACAAGTCACCTCCGATATAGTCCCGAGGACTTGGTCATACCGCCTTGGTGGCCTGACCCACAAGATAGTCCACATCATGCCATTACAGAATGGGACTATAGAGGCACCCCTTTGAGGGGCACTCCCACTCAGCATAGACCCTTTCAAGAGGAGGCCATACACGTGGCACTCAACATAGATGGGAGGGCTCCCTTAGATGCTCGTTATGAGTGGCCACCATGCGATGAAGTGCTAGAGCAACATAGGGTCCATAAGGAGGGGCCACATGATTACGTCATCCCTCCTTTACCCCTTATTACTATCAGAAACAATAGGCCAAATCCAGAGCACAAGGCTCTTCAGACAGGGCAAGCCAATTCTTCCCGCCCCTTTCACACATATGAAAGGGAGCATGAGGAAGACCACTACATTCCTCAAGAGCAATACACAGTGTGGGAGCAATGTGCCTCCACACCTGCTATGTATCAAGATCACCCACTGAGGCCAGAGCCTCGGGTGAATGCCGCTAACCTCGATAGAGGAAAGTGACCCATAGAGATCTCGGATCACCATGACCGAGATAGACATGTAGGAGAGGCATCTAGGCTTCCTAAACACAAGACGATAGAACAAATTGACTTGGCATTTGCCAAACATGCCGCCCACCAAGCGCAAATCATGCAGCTCAAGCAAGACCAACAATAGTTAGAGCACCTGTATCGCCTTAGCAAAGAGCGCATTCGACGTCAGATAGACGAATTGCTCTAGAACACTATGCCTGAGAGGGTCCCAACCCCTCGTGAGCATAAGATAGAGTTGTATGAGAGGCACAACCCCTTGGTGCGAGACAGGTCTCCACGACCTTATCAAATATTACCTCCAAGACCTCCTAGACCTGAGCGGGAGGCCACTCCTCAAAACAACGATGGGCACCCTCCATGGGCACCCACCCATGTTTATAGGTCTCACCCAGGAACTCCTCAAGAAGCCTATGAGGAGTATGAGCAAGAAGAAGAGTAGGCTGAAATGCCCTACCAAGGCAGGGGGGATGTTGTCCGGCTACCCCTCCATAGGCCTCAAGTTCCCCGCAACCCCCAATGGGAACAAACCAAGGAGGAAGAAATCAAATCTTTCGATGCATACAAAGTGCTGCTAGAGTGCTTAGAGTCTATGGAGACCAAGACTTCTGGGCCCCAAAAGCCCACTTTACGCCAGCTCCGTAGTCACCCTATGCATCCGTCAGTGCCAGCACCCCCATACCCTGAACACTTTAAACTACCCTAGTTGGCAATCTTTAGAGGGGAGGAGGATGCCCAAGAGCACGTGACTAGATTCCTGAGCCAATGCTTTGGCATTCAAGACAATGATGCTTTGCTGCTAAGAACATTTATAACCACGTTCGTAGGCCCTGCCTCGGATTGGTTCACTCGGTTGCCAAAGCATAGCATCAGTAACTTGGATCAGCTAGTGGATGCGTTCCTCGAATGCTTCACCTTCAACACCAAGAAGAAGGCATCACTAAGTGACCTAGCTAGCCTCAGGCAGTATGAGGAAGAAACCATGGTGGCCTATGGAAATCGGTGGAGGACGTTGCTTTCAAAGCTGCCCTACCTCCCTCCTATGGCCGACCTAACCCAAATGTTCTCAAAAAGTTGTTTGAGATCGATCTCCATGCTATTGTAGCTACAGCAATATGCCACTCTTGAGGAAGCCCTGGCGCAAGCCAGAATCATTGAGGAGATCAAGATACAGGATGGCGAGATTGCCAAGCCAAAGAAGAAAGAGTGGCCTAAAAATGCCAAAATAGGGACCACGCAACCGAAACCCACTGTGGTCAATCAGGTTGCTATAAACATGCCGAAGCCTGCACAAGCAACACAGCCCTCACAGGCTAACTATCAGGCAGTTCCTCTTGATAGCTATGAGAAGGAGAATCATCGGCAAGAGCAAAATTAGCAGCGTCACCCTAGGCGATAGTTCACACCCTTCACAGAGTCCAAAGACTCCTTGTTTGACCATTTGTCCATGGTAAAACTTGATACACCTACCAGAAAGTCGACCCATAGACCCCAACGTGCCAAAACCTAAGGGCTATAGGGAAGACTTGTACTATAGATTTCATAGGCAGAAAGGACATGACCTTTACGCATGTTGGAAGTTCAAGAGCTTCGTGCAAGACCTAATAGACAACAAGACGCTGGCGGTGGACAACCCCGTAGCACCAAACAACCAATAGATGGGAGTCTTCAAAGACCCCTTGCCTGCCCATGATGCGTAGGAAAAAACCCTTCAAGTCAATGAGGTGACATAGAACTGCCCCATGCAGGGGTATGTAGGGATGATAAGCATAGTGACTCGGAACAAGAGGTACCCAGGAGCTGCCCCCACGGCGGCCACAGGAGAGGTTCCATCAACGTCACAACCTCAACAACACCCTACACAACCTCCCCCGCCTAGACCAGTGGCCACGATTTGGACTAGACTTACCCAAAGTTTAAGGACCACGTCGGCTAGGCTCTCCATTTACGAGCTCATTCAACAATCATCGCCCCATCGGGAGGCTCTAATGGAGATATTAAAAGCCATCGAGCTGCAGCCCCATGAAGCAAACTCTTTCAACAACTTTGTGGGACATGTAAAACAATGTACGGAACCAGTCATCACCTTTAGAGAAGACGAACTAAAATCGATGACTGGTGATATGGCGGATCCACCCTCGCACGTCATTGCGTGGGTCAACGGGATTCCATACAAGAGGGTGTTGGTGGACACTGGCTCATCCAATAATATAATTACAACAACGGCATTGAAACACCTCAAGTTGCCAACATCTCACATCGTGGCCTCCACCTATACTCTTCGAGCATTCAATGATGCGATATGCTCGACGGTTGGCACAATTGTCCTGCCCATCCAAGTGGGACAAAAGACTATTCCTACATTGTGCCACATCTTGGAAGGTGAGATGGCCTATAATATCTTGCTGGGCCGGCCTTGGATCAGGGACATGAAGTGTGTCCCTTCGATAGCTCATCAGTGCCTAAAGTACACATTCGAAGGGCAGGTGCATGTAGTCCCGGCAGACTTAGAGCCCTTCAAGTATTGCAATACGGTGCAACTAATGCCGCAATCGACCCTTCCATCGACACATTTGGATTTTCAGTTGAATCCATCTAAACAGGGTCCGATTCCGCATGCATCCCCACTGTTAAGTCCATCAAATCACCAGTCGGGTCCATCTTCATCATCTGGTCCTTCACCAACAATGCCACCTACGGTGGCCACACCGAAGGACAAGGGGAAGAAACCCCTAGAAGAGGCACCGCCACTAGTCTCAACCATCTCTACCGAAGAGATGCCTAGCCGAATGGAAGTCGAGATGCCTAGTTCACCCTACATGGAGTGGACCCAGGAAGAACTCCCATTCCCTCCCCCTCCACCGCCAACGATCACCATTGAGATGGCCAATACGGGCCTGGGGGAGTATCTAGTGTGGAATATTGTAGCAACACCCGCACTTGAGTCCATGCAGGACATGGGGAGACCTCGCCTCCCCATCGGCACTGTGGTTCCTCTAGGCTACCCACCAAATCAGACAAACTTTGTTTATGGGGGCCTCGATAATGGCATTGAACCTTACATGCAAGAAGAAGAAGATGAAGAGCCCTTTGCTGAGGACGTCAACTATTTGTCCAACCCATACTTCGCTTTGAGATATCTTGGCCAATGTAATTGGCATGGATATGGGTTGGGTAGGTATGAGCAAGGAGTGCGCGTTCTTTGCCAACCAAGATATCAAATGCCATACGACAAGTCAGGAGTAGGGTTCAACCACCCCCTACCCCTTGACATCTTGGTAGAGAACATGCAAGGCCTAGGGATAGGCAACAAGGATGGGTTGGCATTAGATCCATATGCCAATCCTAACACAACATATACATTGGGGGATTACCTCCCATTGCTAACAACCAACCTTGTTGACCTTAACAACCCTTTCCCTTCGATCGAGAAAGGAGAAAGTTTGAGGACTCACCTACAAGAGGGATATAGACAAGGCCAAGAAGGGTCTTCAGAAGATGAGTCAGAGTATGAGGTAGCACCTTGGGACCCTTTCGAATCTGATAGCAATCATTCACAAGTGACCCCCATAGATGATTATCAGGAGAGCTTCATGACAATGTTCCCTTTGGATGCTCCAATCGAGCATATGCCACCTCAAGAGAATCAGGTCCCCCCGTAGAGAGCGAAACAACCCCGATGGGACCAGATCAATTTGCTCGAGCAAGATGAGCCTCACATGTCGCAAATAGCTATTGGAGCCAATGAAGGCCTATGGATCTCTGATAGCGATTATGAAGATGAGACTGAGATGGCATATCTCAATCATATGCGACAACAACAATACCCCATGGACATTGATGACATGTTTGAACAACTACACATAGGGCCAAGGCATAGGTGGCACCTAAACCAGGCACAGTTGGACCAACTACTGCACCCACCACTTCAGGTATACAGAGAACATCTTCCGCCCGGAGACCCTATAGAGCCATTAGTGCCAAGGGTAGATCCTATCCTTTTATCCGCACATAGGGCCGATCCATTTGTGCCAGTACCCACAGAGCCAGATCCAGAGCACAAAGATCACCTAGGATGTCCGAGTCACCACACCCACGGTAATGGAGACCAAAATCATTTCATCAACATGATCTCCATTGACTTAACCACCCCCATCCATAACCCAGCCGACCCAACACGGTCATTGTATCTAGACCTAGATGCTATAGACTGGGATCGCGCTGACACACCACCATCCCCATCAGAGTACTGGCCTTGTGGTGGGATGTTCCATTTCACCCCAGGATAGACTCAGGATGTCTTCCATGCTGAAGAGGAACCCGACGTTCCCAACGTAGATCTAAATTCAGCAAATGATATCCACCTGATCCCAACTCCACACCAGTTGGAGGATGGGTCCCACATGTTAGTTGAAGAGATGACCGACGTAGACATCGGCTCTGATCCAATGAATTCGCAAATCATCAAGTTGGGGGTAAGTCTATCCCCTGAAGAGCAAGCCGACTACATTGCCCTTCTCAAAGAGAAGAAGGAGGTTTTTGCATGGTCCTACAAAGACATGTCGGGGCTAGACCCATAGCTAGTCATGCATAATCTAACGCTTGATCCGAAAGTCAAGCCAGTCAAGCAAAAACTATGTAAGATGCACCCAACAGTAGCCTTAATGGTCAAATATGAGCTACAAAAGTTGTTGGATGCACAGTTTGTCATCTGCATGGATTACCCACCATGGTTGTCTAACATGGTGCCCGTCAAAAATCCAGATGGGAGGATTCGCATATGCACCAATTTTTGAGACCTAAACAAAGCGAGTCCTAAGGATGATTTCCCCTTGCCTAGCATCGATGCATTGGTAGACGCTACAACAGGCCACGAAATGCTTTCCCTCATGGATGGTTTCTCGGGATACAATCAGATTCGTATCAATCCCGAGGACCAACTAAAAATGGCGTTCACAATGCCTTGGGGGACATTTTGTTATAAGGTCATGCCCTTTGGCCTTAAAAATGTTGGCGCCACCTACCAACGTGCCATGACATACATCTTCCATGATCACATGCATAAAACTTTGGAAGATTACATGGATGATTTGTTGGCCAAATCTCTTTTGCGCCCAGATCATCTCGATGACTTAAGCAAGATCCTCGATCGCCTCATTGAACATAAAGTCAGACTAAACCCCAAGAAGTGCGTATTTGGCATCACATCTGGAAAACTCTTGGGTTTCATAGTCTCAAAATGAGGAATCGAGGTAGATCCACACAAAGTCAAGGCAATCCTTGAAATGCTTCCCCCAACCACCATCAAGCAGCTCAGAAGCCTGTAGGGAAAGGTCGCGTCAATCAAGCGCTTCATAGCGCAGCTATCTGACAAGTGTCGACCCATGAATAAATTATTGCACAAGGGGGTAGCATTTCACTGGGATGACGAGTGCCAGTCAGCCTTCGATGACATCAAACAATACTTGGCTTTGCCACCAGTATTGGCACCACCTAGACCAGGAGTGTCATTCTACTTATACATCTCAGCTACTGAGGTGGCACTGGGCGCCATGCTAGCCCAAAAAAATGAACTACACAAAGAATAGGCTAATTACTATCTTAGCCGCACCTTGGTCACTTATGAACTTAACTATGCATACGTCGAGAAGCTATGCTTGGTAGTGGTGTTTGCTACCAAAAAGCTATGCCACTACATGCTGAGCAATACGACGTATGTTGTGTCTAAGGAGAATCCATTGCGATACATGATGAGTCGTACTTATCATAGTAGCCACACGGCAAAATGGATCATGTTGTTGATGGAGTTTGACATCGAATTCATTGGACAGAAGTCCATCAAAGGTCAAGTCATCGCCGATCAACTAGCAGAGGCTCCTCTTGAAGATGATCAGCCTCTGACCGTAGAGCTACCTGATGATGGGGTCTTCCATGTTTCAGAATCGCCAGATTCTAATGAGCCTGAGTCACAGGCCGACATGACCCTATTCTTCGATGGTTCTAAATGTGAGCAAGGGGGTGGCACGAGAATTGTATTCTTCACACCGCAAGGGGCTCCAATGCCTCTATCATTTAAATTAGATTTCTCGTGCACCAACAACAATGCAGAATATGAAGCCTTGCTCATAGGTCTTCAAACAACAATCACCATGAACATCAAATGCTTGAACATCTTTGGTGATTCGTTGTTAATTGTCAACCAAGTAAAAGGGGTATTCCAATGTAAATGCCCAGTTCTAGAGGCCTACAAAGCCCTTGTGGACAAATTCTTGGCAAAGCTTGAATGGTATGACATCGAGGCACTCCCTCGATCATCGAATCATTTTGCGGATACTATGGCCTCCTTGGGGTCACTAATCCCGCAAGACCCTTCTGGTGAAATGACAACCATTCAAGTTAAAACATTATCGCAATCCACGATGGAGCATGCAAGCTCTGACCTAACGCCAGGGATCCACCTGATCCAGATTGAACCATCTCAGGATAAGTTCTCTCGAATCCATGATTGTCTGAATCATGCCGACTGGGGGTCCTTGTTCTCCCCGACCCCTCTTAATAGCAACACAACGCTATTCTTACAAGTTCTTTCCTACTCAGCTTTTGCTAGGGATGAACTCCAAGAGGGATTGGTCATTCATACCATCGAGGTTTTTGATCAGCAGGATTGGTACACACCCATAAGAGACTACCTCAAGCTAGGTAACCTCCCACTTGGATTGACGCATGCCGTGAAAAGATCATTTAAATAGAAAGCGGCAAAACATGTCTTGTTAGGAGACATTTTGTATCGTCGAAGCTATGAAGGGATCCTCCTCCGTTGCTTGGACCAGCAGGAGTCCGCTTGGGCGATCACCCAAGCGCACGATGGTACATGTGGTGGCCACTTCAGCGGTATGGCCATCGCAAAGCGCATTCTTCGCATGGGCTATTATTGGCCATCTTTAGAGCGAGATTGTTGCGCATATGTAAAGAAGTGCGTGAAGTGTCAACACCATGCCAATTTGACACACGTACCTTCTCAAGCCTTGCAACCGATCCAATCGGCTTGGCCATTTTCGTAGTGGGGCTTAGATCTAATCGAAAATATCTCCCCTGCATCGTCGGGTCGTCACACGTTTATCATAATGGCCACAGAGTACTTCACCAAGTGGGTGGAAGCAATTCCGCTAACCTCTACGACTGGACCCCGCATTGCGGAGTTTATTTTGCATAACATCATATGTCATTTTGGTATTCCATCCAAGATCATCTCGGATAATGGGACGTCATTCAAGAATAAAGATGTGCGTGCTTTGACAACAAAGTACAAAATTCAGCACAGTTTTTCAACACCCTATTATCCGTAGGCAAATGGGCAAGCAGAGGCGTCAAACAAAATGCTAGTTGCCATCCTCAAAAATATGGTCACAGATAGTCATAAGGATTGGCACATTCAAATCCCGCTTGCCCTGTGGGCTTATCGCACTAGCATTCGGATGCCCACTGGGGCAACTCCATTTTCGCTGGTGTATGGCTCCGAGGCAGTCATGCCTCTCGAGTTGGAAATACCTTCCCTGCGCATATCAATGCAAGAGTTCATCGATGATGACACTGCATGGTAGGCCCGGTTAGACCAACTTACGTTGCTCGACGAATGACGCGTCAATGCTCTCGAGCATTTACGTATCTATCAAGAGCGACTTAGGAAAGCATACAACATGAAAGTTCACCTGAGGGACTTTCAGGTTGGTGACTTGGTCTTAAAAGAGAACCAACAAAACTCTAACTTGCCGCCCCATCTAAGGGACAAGTTCATGGCAAATTGGTTAGGTCCCTATGTAATTGATAGTAAAATAGGACCTGGAACATACCGGCTCGCCTCTCTTGAAGGAATCAAGGAACCAGAACCCTTGAACATCAGTCATTTGAGGCCATTCCACATTTAGAGAGCCATAGCCCACCCCAAAAGCTCCAAGGATTCCCACAATCGCTTGGTCAACCCTAAAATGCCCCAAAGGTATCCATAAACCCTTTGGTCAAACCAAAAGCTCCAAGGATTCCCACAATCGCTTGGTCACCTAAAACATCCCAAAGGTATCCATAAACCCTTTGGTCAAACCAAAAGCTCCAAGGATTCCCACAATCGCTTGGTCAACCCAAAACACCCCAAAGGTATCAATAAACCCTTTGGTCAAAACCAAAAGCTCCAAGGATTCCCACAATCGCTTGGTCAACCCTAAAATGCCCCAAAGGTATCAATAATCCCTTTGGTCAAACCAAAAGCTCCAAGGATTCTCACAATCGCTTGGTCAACCTAAAATGCCCCAAAGGTATCCATAAACCCTTTGGTCAAACCAAAAGCTCCAAGGGTTCCCACAATCGCTTGGTCAAAAACAAATATTCAAAAACAAACAAAACAATAAAATAATCAAAAATAACAAAAAAAAATTGCATCTCAATTTCATGCATACTCATAAAAATCAAAATACAAAAAAATAATAAACTGCATTAGGCATCGCATCCATACATTGCATATTTGTTGGTCATACATGTCACAAGCACCATAGACTGTAATTGCTAGGCAATTCCATCATTTTCCACATTCAATCCATTTTATAAACACATCCATCCAGAATAACACCATCCACATTTTTAGCATAGTCAGTTGTCTCCTAATGTATTTAGGGTTTTCGTCATTCAGTTGTCTTTAAATTTCTAGCCAAAAACTGTACAAAGTCAGACAGATTTTACAAAGGGAGAGTTTTACTTGGATCACACCTCGTTACGTAACATCCCTACACAAGTTAAAACACATAAAATAATTCCTAAGTTGTGTGAATGCAAGAGAAACCTACAAAGCAGTCTAGGGTACCATAGGTGAAAGGTTAGCCTGTTCATCCCCCTGTGCGAATGGTTCAAGAATGCTGAGAATTGAAAAAAGGACAAGCTCTTCCCCATCCAATTTCCCATAATAAACAGTGGTCTTCACCACTAACAAAAATCCCAAAACACCTTTGGTCCCCAAAGTCATAAGGATTCGTACTACACGCCCACGACAAGGATGGGTAGTCATCCCCAAGGCCTAAAAGGATCAATGCCTTTACATAATCCATCATACTCCAAACACCTTTGGTCCCCAAAGTCGTAAGGATTCGTACTACACGCCCTGGACAAGGATGGGTAGTCATCCCCAAGGCCTAAAGGGTCAATGCACTTACATAATAACATCCCCAATCACCTTTGGTTCCCAAAGTCATAAGGATTCGTACTACACGTCCCTGCATAAGATGGGTAGTCATCCCCAAGGCCAAAAGGATCAATGCCATTCACAAGCCACAAAACCTACGAGCTCAAATTTGCAACCTAAAATGCAAAATCAAATAACAGTGGTTATCACCACTATTCAAAGTCCTTGCTCAAAAAGAAAAACAAAAGAGAAAAATAAATAGTGATTTTCATCACTATGTATACGAGCAAGTATCCCAACAAGTTGAGCAACCGAAAGATGCCTGAGCTTGAATCCCTAGAATTCTCAGCATTCAAAAAACCATCTAGGTGATCCTCATTACGGGTTTGGTGGACAACCTACCTGACAATGGTGGTATCCTAAAACGCATGACGATATGTCTATCACATTAGCTTTGCATGTGAGCAGACCAATGTTTGCATGTGGATGAGCTAGCTTATGGTACCTTAGATTGTCCCATGGATTAATCTTACTAAATACAACAATGGAGTTAGTGGAGCTAATTAGGTGATCCTCAGTACAGGTTTGGTTGACAGCCTATCTGGCACTGGCGGTATCCTGACAAATACCACATAAACGAACTCAATTGCACACACAGGGATGTGAAATAACTTGGTCAAACTCAAGTCTGATTCATACCTTGTTCAAAAAGTCTTGTGAGATAAATGTACAGTCTTGGCTAGTTAGTTAAAACATCTGAATCTCAGAAAAACCTTAACTACATTTTAAAACAACTGGTACATTTCATTACTTACATCACCATCAAAAAATATGAAAAATACCAAAACAAAATTACCACATGCAAAGTCATTCCACAAAGCCATCACATAAGTACAGAAAGCCAGTAAATCTTGTACAGTCTATGGTGCCATCGACAAGTTATCAACAACTCATTTCATTCATTCCATATGCATACATCATATAATTAGAAACATCGCATTCATAATAACACATGCATACATCAACATAAATAAATGTGCATAAAAATAAACAAAAAATCATGACAAGTGTATAACCAAAAATAAATTCATGTATATATAATAAAAAATGCACAAAACTTATAAACACAAAGAAATCATAAATTACAAAACTATATTCTCCCACCCTTATATCACAAACAAAAAATCAAAAACAACAAAAATTGCACCAAAATGCACAAAAAAATAGCAATAACATTGCCAAACAAAGGGGCCTTTGCGCCTACGATTATTGGCATGAAAAACAGATGTTGAGGTCACAAATCCTCACTATCCTACTCCCTAAGAAGGCTACCATAGCTGGACCACTCCACGGGAGGATGGATTTTTGAGAATTTCATCCCCAAATGGCGTCACAAAAAGGGTCAAAACCCACCCAAAAATAGCAATAAAATTGCCAAACAAAGGGGCATTTGCGCAAGTGATTCTTGGCATGCAAAACAAACATTGGGGTCACAAATCCTCACTATCCTACTCCCTAAGAAGGCTACCATAGCTAGACCGCTCCACGGGAGGACGGATTTTCAAGAATTTCATCCCCAAATGGCATCACAAAAAGGGTCAAAACCCACCCAAAAATAGCAATAACATTGCCGAACGAAGGCGCCTTTGCGCCTGACATTCTTGGCATCCAAAATAGACATTGGGGTCACAAATTGTCACTATCCTACTCCCTAAGAAGGCTACCATAGCCGGACCGCTCCACGGGAGGACGAATTTTTGACAATTTCAGCTCCAAAATGCGTCACAAAAAGGGTTCAAACCCACCAAAAATAGGTCAAAATGTTCGAAAACTGCATAAGCATTCAACGGAAAACAACTGAAGGCACCCTTACACAAGTCATCTTGGGTCAAGCGACTCATCACTTTTCTCATGTCGGTCATTCCCTCATCGATTCGTCGCTTGAGGGGGTAGTCACACTTAGTCACCAATCAACAAAAACACACCCAATCAAGGAAATGGCACGCATTCAAAGGATCATTGACAAAGACAATCACGCTCCTGCTTGGGGCAGCAAACAAGCAATAATCACAAGCTGATCAAACACTTGGCATTCTAGAATCATGAACTCAAGGTTCCCATAGACAAAAGGTTGCGCCCTTTGCCTATTCATGACTGAACAATGTCCAAGATCAAGTAACACCTCACCGAAAAAGGTTAACACTTGAATTAAGCTCCTTAGCTCATTCGTCGAAGCAAGGATTCAAGAATGCGTGCCCTTTCCATACTTGGGGCATCAAGAGTTGGTTAGGTTACTGAGAAACCCTAATCATTAGTGCTTTGGTTATCTATTTTTTTGCTCAGCACTGTGCCATGCACAGCGCATCCCAAAAAGGGGCATCTGTAGACACCAAAACAACACCAATCCGATTATGTGATGACAAGCACTGATCGAATTGACATACATAGCCCCTAGGGCAGCCCCTAGAGGTTAAACAGTGGTCCTAACCACTCCCACAATAGTTTTGGAAGGTCAGAGGTCAATTTGGCACCTTTTTAGCACTTTGCTCTCTACTCGTCCCACCCTGGGATGATTATCAGCATTCGTCCCAGGGTGGGGCGAATAGCAGGTTTGACTGGAAAAAAGTCAAACCTCGGTAGGTCCGCCACTTAACTGCGCCTTCAGGGCATGCAATTGCGAGGAACGACTTCAAATCAGAGAGAGAGACTTCAGTCATGCATGCCTTGATTATGGAGGCCTCATGCAAGGAGACTCTAAATCAGGGAATAATATTTTCTCCCAAAATAGGGCAAGCAAGTCAAGTGGCGCCCTCGCATGCGCATTCAAAGAGAGAGACCCTAGGTCTATAAATTGGTGAGTCTTCTCACCCCAAAAAAAGAACAAGGAGGAGCATTTGGAGCAACGAAGTGCTACCGAATTACATCCTCACCCATCGTTTGTGCTTTTACATCCTTGATCTCTCTTTTGGAAGGGAGGTTATTGGGTGATTATTGGAAGCGCAATCCGGACCCAAACCTGAAAATTTGGCCACAATACCCCACCAAATTTGCTGACACAACCCCATAAGAGGTTTTGGACCCATCCCAAGTGGATTGGTGCTGAAACCAAGTCCCAAACGATGGGCGTCCTGCCCCTGGGCGCCCCCCGCACTGCTGCAGTTCTAATCGCCCCACCCCGGAGTGATTAGAAATATGTGGTAGATTTCCCTAATTTTTCTTTTGCATTTGATTCTAGGTTACTTACATATGCTGCTATTCAAGTTTCATGTGATTCTGACAAGTTTTGGCTATGATTTTATCATTTCTCGCTTTCGCTAACATACAGGGAGCATCATCGGATACAGGGCAATCGAGGCCGAATTTGCAAAATCTAACCTTCTGGGTCGTCCCAAAATGCCCATTTTTGTCTAACCCCAACTTTGTAGGCATTTTGGAGGCCTCTGGACTAGACATTTAGGAGGTGGCTTTCTGATAGCTTATGACAGTCCTAATCGTCCCACCCCGGAGCGATTAGAAATATGTGCAAGATTTCTGAACTGTTCCTTTTGCAGTGGGTTCCTGGTAATGTTTTATTGCTTCTATCAAATTTTTAGCTCATTCTGATATGTTTTAGTTATCATTTTAATTATTTTATGCATGCACTGACCGTAGGCCTTGGGGATCGCATGTTTCTCTCCATCCGCAGGTGCTACTAACCATTTACTATTTCTCTGAATGTAGGATCTCAACACCAGAGGGGTAGCAAGGAACCATAGACATATTCACGCAAGTGGCGGTGACGTTTGGTCCACCCATTTTCAATGTGGGCACGCGGAAGATCTCAAAGGGGAATATATCATTCATGGTGTAATCAAAATATGTCCGACGCTCCTAGCCCCTGAAAAGGGAGGAGACGTATTGTAACCCGATTTGGAGAAAATTAATAAAATAAAGGGCCACACTTTTACACTTGCTTTTAATCTCATTTCAGTTCGTTGGTTTTCCTTCTTTTCATGCATTCTCGTTCGTAGGACTTAGCGTTGCATTTTCCCTTCTGTTTTGCTTCCGTATCCTCGTGCTTTCACATTCATTGATCCTATGTCAATCGACGATGGTAATTAAATAGTGCATGCTCATCACTTTATTGGACAAGAAAGGGACACGTGTCGATGATCGATCGCAAACACGATCACGATACCCGTGTTTTCCTCTTTTCCTCCTTAGCCCTTAATCGTATGTTAATCGACGACAGAAAACTTTGATCCATGTCATTTCTCCTGATTGGTTGGGCAGAGTCACGTGTCCTGCTAATGTAACTCCTCGCATGGCTGGGGTAAGAAGGTGTCATGCTTTGATTGGTTTAGGTGACGGTTGGTGTCGCGCTTTCTTATGTTGTACCCGTGGCTTATGAAAAAGGCCCGCAACAATACGTTATAGTCATATATTGTATCATATAGTTTTAATTTTATTATTAATATTATTATATTATAGCTTAATACATTGTATTATGTATATTTTATTATATTTTTATTTACTTTTAATGTTTTAAGGTATATATGGTAAAGTTATAATATATTTATTATTATTATTACAATATATAGTATTATTATATATTAAATATATTATTATAAGTATTATATATTATTATTTATAATATTATTTCGTATTTTGATTTTAAATATATTTTATTTTAATTATTATTATTAATATATATATTTTAATTATTATATATATATATATATTAGAATTTGTAATTTTTACGGATGATAATGCTTACAAAAGACTACTTACGAAAGATACTTATAAAAGCTACTTATGGAAGATACTTACGGAAGATACTTATAGAAGATACTTATGGAAGACATCTACCAAAACCATTATTAGAGTTAAGAAAATACTTTACCTATTTTCTTCCCCCAAACTATATTATGAGCTATATATGCCTTTATTTATCCTCCCCCAAACTATAATTTTGGCTATATAGCCAAAACAAAAGGAAGGGTGTTTATTTATTTTATAGATAATATAATAATAATTTTATATATGGGGGTTTATTTATAAGTTTTGATGAGTATGCTTCATGTATGTCATTAAGAAGTTTCCAAAGATAGAAAAATATGTTATATAAAATTTGATTTCAGCCTTCTAGGATATCTGAGATTATAGGAAAAAGTGAAATGGATATTAAGATGGCTTTCTTCTAAAGGATAAAATGTGATGGACACAAGCCATGGTTTTGTAGAAAATATTGAAATCATAGTACTTTCATGAGGATTTACTTTGAACTCTTAGCTGCATATGATGTTTCTAGGGTTATTCTTCAAAGACATCAAACATCCTAGCAATTTTGAACAACTTCATTTACTTCTTTCACAAATTAATATAGTGTCAAAGTTGTCCTAGTAGTTTCAAGTCTCTTTCAAGACCAACTGTGTGTGCAGTGAAGATTCATTTCCCATTATGAGTAAGGATTGAAAAACAACAAGTGTTATATATGCCAAAAAGCTAGCTGATCTTATAAGCATCTAGAGGTCTTATCCAGACTTACTGCTAATACGAAAGGATACCTTAAGAAAGAATACCCCATGGTGTTTGAAATACTAAGAATTCCAGGGATTCAAGCTCTTTTTGCCCTTTTTGCTTTATGCTTTATTTGGGATACTTGCTTAGCAAGGGATTTTTAGTGTTGTTTGAGGTTCTTGCTTATTTTGAGGAGAAGCAAGAAAATTTTCTTGACTTTTTGGGGTTCTTGCTAATTTTGAGGAAAAGCAAGAAGATTTTCATTAGGATACTTGCTCGATTAGATGAGGAGCAAGGGATTATTTTTTTTGAAGGGTGAAGGGTGAGCTTGTCCTTTTGCCAATTCATTAGTACTCTAGACCATGCGTAAAAATAGATAAGCAAGGAAAACTTTTCACTTATTGGCAAAAATAACACATGAGTTAATTTTTCCAAGACTTCACAATGTTTTTAAATATGTAATTGTGCATGGTCAATAGAGAAACTTGATCAACTAGGAGTCACTTACAACATTTTAAAAGATTTGCTTCAGTTCCAATGAAAATTTTTCCCAAAATACTAGATATAGTTTGAGTATTTGAAAAATACTTAGATTTCATCTAGCAACAAGGTACTATGTGTCATGTGGTAATCATTTTTCTACAAAGTTTTGAAAGAAAGAATTTTTCCTTGAGCTATTTTTTAAAAGCTTTAAGACTGAAAATGGAAACAAATATAGATACTTCATAATGAAATAAAGGAAGCATAATCATTTATATATATTATATATTTTTTTTTAATTTTGATATATATATATATATTATTATTATATATTTTTCTTTTCAAAGAGAGTTTATTGAATAGTAACTGATTGCAGTTCAGAAATATACTACAAATCAGTGTGTTGTCTAAACTGATGTATGAATTCTTCCTTAGATAATGGCTTCTTATAAAGTTTAAGCCTATGTCCATTTACTAGTAGTTTTCTTGTTGAATCATCTATAGGCTTAAGCTTGACTATACCGTTTCCAAATATTTCCTCAATTTCATAGGGTCCTAGCCATCTTGTTCTTAATTTACCTTGAAAATCTTGGTAACGAGAATCAAATAACAAGGCCCAATCTCCTGATTGAAATGTACGTGGTACAATGTGTTTATCATGCCATTTATTTCATTGTTGTTGAGTTATTTCAGTTCTATGTAATGCTTCTAATCTTCTTTCATCCAGAATATTTAACTTTTCCAACCTATCTTTTTGTGCATTATCCAAATTCATATCAAGTTTTACCGCGGTGCGAAGGGTTTCTATTTCGAATTCAATGGGCATGATGGCTTGTTTTCCATAGACCATTTCATATGGTGATAATCTTGTGGTAGTTTTCCAAGTTGTATTATATGCCCATACAACTTCTTTTAATCTCTCAGACCAATCACCCCTATTAATAGTTACAGTTTTTGTAATAATTTTTTCAAGTTCTCTATTTGTAACTTCTACTTGGCCATTAGCCTGAGGGTGATATGGTGAGGTTTTCTTGTGTTTTATCTGATAGATGTTAACAAAATGATCAATCACATTGGAGGTAAATTGAGGTCCATGATCCGAAACTAATTCTCTTGGTGCTCCAAAGCGTTGCATTATGTTCTCATAAAGAAAATCAGCTACTGGTTCAGCTTGAGCTCGTGGAAGAGCTTTAACTTCAGCCCACTTGGTAACATAATATGTACATACAAGTATGTGTTTATTACCATCACTTGGAGGGTCTATTGGTCCAACAAATTCAATTCCCCATTTTTCAAATGGTTCAAGAGCTATTTGTGGAACCAAAGGCATTTCCATAGAAGGTGTAGGCTTGCTAGCTCTTTGACAAGCATCACATCTATCAATAAATTGATGAACATCTTTAGTCATAGTAGGCCAAAAGTACCCAGTTTGAAGTATTTTCATAACTATTCTTTGGGTGGCATAATGACCTCCACAAGGTTCTTCATGTGCTGCCCTAATAATATCATATACATCATTTTCTTGCACACATCTCCTAATGATTTGGTCAAGACATTTTTTAAATAAAATTCCATGAATCCATGTAAAAGGAATACTTTGATGTATTAATTTCCTATGCTCATGCGGTGTAAAATTTTGAGGTATTTTTCCTGTTACTAAATAATTTACAATATCAGCGTACCAAGGGGTAAAAATAGAAATAGCAAACAAATGTTCATCTAGAAAATTGTCAGGAATTAACTCGTTATCATCAAAAATCTGCATGCGAGATAAGTGATCTGCAATAACATTATCTTTTCCTACCTTATCTATAATTGTGACATTGAATTCTTGTAGTAAAAGAAGCCATCTAATCACTCTACCACCCATTGTTGCTTTGTTCATTAAGTATCTAATGGCAGAATGATCAGTGTGAACAAATACTTCATACCCTATTATGTAATGTTTAAATTTATTGAGAGCATGAATTACAACTAAAAATTCTTTTTCTATAACAGTGTAGTTAAGCTCAGCTCCATGCAAATTTTTGCTTACATAATAGATAGCATAAGGTATTTTGTTTTCTATTTGTTGCAATATTGCTCCTATTGCATAACCTGAAGCATCACAATGAATGTGGAATGGTAATTCCCAATTTGGTCCTCTCAATATTGGAGCAAGTAGTCAAATTTTCTTTTATTTCTTCAAAGGCTTCTTGACATTCGTTTGTCCAATTGAATTCATTATCTTTAGTTAAGAGCTTAAACATGGGAGTAGCAACTTTACTGAAGTCTTTAATGAACCTACGATAGTATCCTGCATGTCCTAAAAAACTTCTCACCTTTGTTTGTGTTTTTGGAGGTTGAAGGGTTTGAATAACTTGTATCTTTCATAGGGTCTACTTTAACACCATCTTCTGATATATAATGTCCTAGAACAATACCTCCTTTCATCATCATAAAGCACTTTTCATGACTTAGAGAGAGATTTTGCTCCTGGCATCTTACCAAAACTTTTTGCAAGCTTGATAATGTTTCTTCAAAGGTAGTACCGTATATTGTGAAGTCATCCATATAAACTTCCACACATTCATTAGTTAAATCAACAAAGATAGCCAATACAACTCTTTGAAAGGTTGCAGGTGCATTACATAGTCCAAAAGGTAGAACGTTATAAGCATAGGTTCCTGCAGGACATGTGAAGGTTGTTTTTTCTTGATCTTCTTCAACTATGGAGATTTGATTATACCCACTAAAACCATCTAAAAAGCAGAAATATTTCTTTCCAACCAACGTATCTAGGACTTGATCAATAAATGGTAAGGGAAAATAATATTTCTTGGTTACTTTATTTAATTCCCTATAATCAACACAAATTCTCCATTTACCATTCTTTTTAGGGACTATCACCAGAGGTGATACCCATTGGCTATCAAAAATTGGGTATATAAATCCTGCATTTAAGAGTTTAATGATTTCCTCTTTAACTATTTCTTTCATAGCTGGATTTAATCATCTTTGGGGTTGTCTTACTGGATTACAACCTTCTTGAATAAATATACGATGGGTACAAACATTTGGGTGAATACCCGTCATATCCTCATAGTTCCATGCAAATGTGGATTGATGCTTTCTAAGCACATCTACTAACTGAGATTCTTGCATGCCTGTGAATTCATTACTAATGTTAAGAGTTTTTCCTGATATAATATCTATTTGTTTACATTTTTCTGTATTTGCATCTATCCCATTTATCTCATGTTCAAAAATATTGAAATCATAACCATATGGTTCCATTTGAGATTGACTTGTGCTTGCCTCATAAATGGAAGATTGAGATGAACAACTATTGTCTTGACCTTGATTCTCTTGTTGATTTTCTAACAATAATGGTAGGGGTCCCTCAACCTCTTGTTCAAGTTGTTCAATTAGAACATTAACTGATAAGGTTTGGATATCATCATATTCATGAGGGAAATCATACCACAACTGCTTTGGAAATTCTTCCTCTATTGGTGATTCAGGGAATAAACTAAGATCTTTTGTATCCTTGCCATTAGAAATAGTCATATTTCCTGATCTACAACTAATGTAAGCATCAGTTGTTGCAAGCCATGGGCGTCCTAGTATTAAGGGATGTCCCCCTAATTTCTTTTTGGGTTGTAAGACTATAAAGTCTACAGGGTATTCCCATGAACTTACTGAGACCATAATGTCTTCTAACTTTCCTTCTGGTTTAATAGTAGATCTATCAGCGAGTTGAAGCACAATAGAAGTTAATTGTAGTTTATGGATCCCTAAGGATTCTATTGTTTCTTTGGTCATGACATTAATAGTGGCTCCTAAATCAATCAAAATATTTTGTAATGTTATGTCTCCAATATGCATAGTGAGTATAGGTATTCCAGGATCTGTATATTTTGGTAATAACCTATCTCCTATCATTATCTCAGATAATTGTCCAATGACTTGAATAGTTTGAAATTCATTCTTCTTTTTCTTTCTTGAACATATATTTTTAATAAGCTTGGAATAGATGGGTATATCCTTGATAGCTTGTAATAAAGGAATTTTAATAGTAACGCCTTCTATTTCTTGAAGGAAGTTAAAGGTTGGCTTGGATGGTTCTTTTGGTATTGCCAGTATTTGAGGAAATGGTATTTCTACTTCCTTTCTTATTTGGATTTCTGGTTGCTTTGTTGGAATATTTTCTGGTTGGTTTTCTGTTTCCTTTTTGTTACTATCTTCTTTTTCAACCAAATGTGGAATAGGATCATCAAGTTCTATGAGAGTGACATTATTTTCCAACACCTTTCCTGATCTTAATTGAATCTGTTGACATGGTGCTACAGATATAGAACATGTTTCATTGGCCTCATAAACTTGTTGAACATTCTTATTGTTGTTAGGGTTAGGAATTGGTTGAGCTGGAAGAGGTGGTTGCTTAGGAGGATTAGTATTATTATTTGGAGGTGGTAGAAGTCTATTTTGAGGTGGATTTTGAGTGTTTTGTCCCCTAAATTGATTTTGAAGATTTGGTTGTTGCATTGTATTTGGGGACCAATTGGTGCCACCTTGATTATATTGGCCACTATTATTCCAACTAGGCATATTCTGATTTTGTGTCCCTTGATTCCATGGGGGTTGTCCTCCATAAGAGTTAGCCATAAATTGAGCCCATGGGGGTATGTTCCAGTCTTGATTGTAAGAGTTCCAATTTGTCCAATTTGGTGCATTAGACCATTGATTAGGCCTTTGTTGGTTGGGATAATTAGGGTTTGACCAATTTGGTGGGCCATTAAATGGACCATTTCATATTTGAGCAACAAAATAAACATCTTCTGCTTCTTCTACTTCAGGTTCTTTTATGGCAGCTTTAACAACGGAGATATACTTGCATTTTTCAGTTTTATGATTTTTATCACAAATTTGGCAACAAGCAGAAATATTGGAGATATTTGTTATGTTGAGAGGACATTCTCTCATATTGTGCTTTTTCCTACATCTATGGCAGTAAATTTCTTCACTATCCTTTGATTTTTTATCCATTAAGTCCAAATATGAGGTCAAATTACTCAACAAATCAGTTTTTAAACCTTCCAACATATTTCCAATTTCTACTCTTGTCACTCCTCCTCCTGTGGATGTATATTTATTACTTCTTAGAGGTTTGTTTCTTGAATAATTTCTGCAAAGGTTTATAATCTCCTCAAGTGATATAAGATGAATGTCTCCTTTTGCCATAAGATTTAAAATCTCAAGAACATCTTCTTTTAACCCTTTCAAGAAAAGTTCTTTTAGGATTTCTTCCTCAAGGTCTATATTTACTCTAGATCCTACAAATTGAAATCTCTCGAGATAATCCTCCAAATATTCTTCTTCTTTTTTATTCATACGAAAAATCTCAGCTTTCTTATCCCTAACTCTACAATAATCTTGATATCTTTCAAGGAATAGTTGTTTTAATCCATTTTCTCCATCCCAACGATTACAAACTCCTTCTCCTAGACCCATAAACCATCTTAAAGCTGCATCTTTAAGAGTAGATGGAAATAATCTTAGCTTTTTCTCATTGGTGGTGTAAAAGTAAGCTTGACATACTACTTCAAATTCGAAAAGAAAAGCATCAGGATCTTCATAGGGTTTTCCATGAAAGGTAGGCAATATAGAAACAGAAACTGATTTAGGTTCTCTTGTTGTCCCTTCTGTATGTAATATTGGGAAAGGGAACATTTTTCTTTGTCTGTTCTCTCTCTGATCTCTCTCTTGCCTTTGTCTCCCATTTCCATGGTTTTCTCCTTCCTCTCCCAAACCACTTTGTTCATCAGCCATACCTGAATATAGGATTTCAAGAATTGAATCAGGTATAGGTTCAGAAAATATAGAAGAAGGATCTACGTAGTTGTCAAATTTTGGATTGGGCAATAAATATGAATTGGGATCTTGATCTAGGATTTCAGCTTGATTGGTTGATGTTGTAGCCTCAGTTTTTACTAGTTTATAAATCCTAGGCTCTCTAAAGTCTCTTGGGGATTTTTCTTCTATTTTGTTAGTTTTTATGAATCTTCCTTTAGAGTCTCTAGGTCTGCTCATGAATGTTCTAAAATTTCTTGTTTTTTTTATAGCAATATGTCTAATCTTCTTTAAATAATTTATGAATATCATTGATTGGATCAAGTTGTTCTGGTGTCATAAAATGTTCCTCTTCAAAATTAAAATAGTCTACCAATAATTGAATCAATTGAACAAGGTAAGCTTTAGTTGCAATAGGATCAAGAATTCCAAATTGTAGCTCGTAACACAACTCTTGGCACAATTCTCTAAAATGTACAACTCTAGGAATTCTACAATATCTCTTATTGTATTGTAGGGCTAATTCTTTCCTCTCTATATCTGCAAGGAAGTTGTGAATAGTGAGGGAATCCTCTAGGTATTGATTCCAATGATAAATTACTGGATTTACTGTTGTTCTCCTATCCCATAGCCAATTTTCACAACTTATTCCAAGATCTTGATAAGGTGAAGAATGATTTACCCATAAAGTTTTTGCTATATTTATCCTCTTGATTTTCTTTAATTCATCTGATCTTTCATTGATAGAATCAATGCGTTCACACAATGCTTCCCACTCTGGTTTGGTTGTTCTGTAATCTTGGTCAAGAAGAAGATTAACCTCTTGTTGTATTAGTAATTTTCTAAGGTCTATAAATTCAGTTTGACTGCTTTCAACCATTTGGCAATTTTTATTTATTTTCTCTCTTTGATTTTTTTGTTTTTTTTTTTCTGTTTGGGTTTTGATTTCCTTTTCTGTTTCAATCCTACTATTTTCTAAGCTTAAATATAAATTTCAGAACTTATAAATACTCTTAACGTATTGTCTCCTAAGTTCTAAATATAAATTTCAAAACTTATAAATACTCTTAACACAGTAGAAAAGAAATAAATTTAAAATTACTAAACAGTCCTAATGCTACTAAAATTAGATGCGTTTATACAACTAATTTCAGCATAATTAGGAAAAAGTAAAAGTACTTGGAAAGTAAATTTTTACTGAAAATAAAATTGTTGAAGTAAAAGGTAAATTACTATTGTTCTTTGACTATTAGGAGGGATTTCATTACAATTGTGTCACTCAACCTAACTACTTCCTATAAAACAAAAATAGGGTCCTAAAACAATATTAGGTTGTTTTCAGTGTTCACCTACTTCCTATTCTTTTTCATAGGTCCTAAATCAAATTAACAATAGTAATTACCCAAAGCAAAGAAATTGCAGGAAATAAAATTTGCTGGAATTGAAATTTGCAGAAAATAAATTTACAGAAATAAAGTTTTAATCTATGAAAGCAGTAAAAATGAAACCTTTATGAAAAATGAACCTGGCAACGTCGAAATGCGGGGCTTGTTGGAACCATCTACGGGCCACTCTGACTCGTATGCACACCAAGGTCTCGTACGTACCCCTTTTCACATACAAGTAAGTCCTCTCGCTTTGCACTACCAAACAACTTTTCTGACTAACCACTACGATGCTACTCTCCTCGACAATGGTGCCAAAATGATCGGTTGTAGAGCTTACATTTAATTTTATCAATCCGAGGGAAATCAAGGTTAGATTTAAAGAGTAACAATCCCGTATAGATTATATCATAGGAGTTAATACTAAGCTTAGCTCAAGTTTCTTTTTTAGGCTTCACGTGTACAGAAAAGTAAATGAACAAAATTAAATTTGTGCAGAAATGAATGATGCAAGATATGATAAATAAATGCAATTATGATTTACTTTTACTGATGAATTAATTTACTGATGCACTTAATTACTGATGAATTGATTTACTGATGCACTAATTATTTGTAAGCTAATTTATTTATGATATGTTCTAATTTATTTGTGAGGATCCTCGTGCAATTTATCTTATTTTATGTAATTTGAAATGCAATTCTAACTAATCCTAACCTAATGTAGGGGCGAGAGCTCAGGGACTATCTATAGGAGTGGGCCCTACCTCCTAGAGGGTAGTGTAAGTCTTTCTCCCCTAATTTACCTTATCTCAATAACTAGATTTTATATCTAATACTAATATTTATGTCTATTCTATGAATGCAGGTAACATATAAACACAATTTACACAACATAAATCAAACAACACATGAAATTGATACAAATTACCATATTTGAAGAACAAAATGTTATTTTATTACTAGAGCTTCAACTGTACATGTTGAACATTTCTTCAAAATTGTAAACTTAGAACAAACTATAATGTAACAATAGATGCATAGAGTGTAGACCTCTTTCAAGGTCTTCTATGTAATTTATACTATGACTAATACAATTCTAAATAATCTTCTCCACGTATTTGACATGTGGATTTTATGGACTGATGACTATACATTAATCAAGAATAATCTAAAACCTAATCATAATACATACTCCTACTTGGACTTATAAATATTTTGACTAGTCCAAGTGGCATCCTACTAATAATCCTAACAAGACAATGCTACTTTAACTGACTCACAAGATATACATTAGGACCTCATGTCCTATATTCTAGGAAAGTCTAACAATATTTGTGTTTATATCTCAAACTTCCCAAAATAAATTGATTACAAGATTTATAAAGTAAATAATAACTTTGTCAACTTGAAATATTCTTGTAGATAGTATGTGAGAAATGGAATATTTTTCTAGGTAGAAAATATCAGTTGTCATCCATCTTAATGTGTCATCCAAATCTGATGTGGCATGCTAAAGTCAACATAATTTATTATCCTTCAGTAACTACTGGTAAAACATTCTTTAGTAACTATCTTTAGTAATTATCTTCAGTAGTTACCTTCAGTAGTTACCTTCAGTAATTACCTTCAGTAACATATTTTAGTAATCAACATCTGTAACAAGATCAATTACTATTGTCACCGAACTCTGTTGGTTCTTCTTCTCGTCCGAGGTGCACTCCAAAGTTCTGCAATCTCTTCATCGATCATCCATATCTTTTTCCTACATTTTTCTCAGAACTCGGACAAATTTGATATAAATCAAACACATTTGTTAGATTATGGTAATTAATCATTTTTCCTAATAAATCACATTTTATTCAATAATAATTCATAGAAAATATATCATAATCATCATATAATTGTAATAATGAAACAATTCTGGTGCAAAAATATGTGTCAAATAGCCACTCATCAATTTTGTGTCATGGACAGAAGTTATAAAATTTGATAGCCAATTTCAACTAAACAATTATGACAATATGTGACTATATCAAGAGGCCTTTAACAATTGCATAAACAAGCAATGACCTTATTAAATATGTTATTGTTTCTATCAAATAATGGATTTTTGTAGCAAACCACTCACGTAATGATTTCAACATAGAACATTATTAATTTGAGATTCCAATGAAATATCAAGCATAAAATACCTCGAAACACCAAGATAAATTTTTTTTGTAGAAAAGAGTATGAATGTTTTAGATACTGAAGCAACTGGGCAACAAGCTCCTTGTCTCAGTCCTCTCATGGGATTTTTGAATCTCATATGATATTTAAATCCTTCACAAATATGATCAACCACTGACCACTAGAACTTCCCCTTTGATTTATTTCAATGAAATAATACAATTCTCATCACACAATAACCTGCGGCAGTGAGAAAATGCATGCCCATCACTAAAAATCAAACCCTCATGTAACCAAAACTATGGATGCTATTATAAAATTAATCCCTACAACAAGCATTCACCAAAGGACTCAAACATCATTGTCCTATATGTAAAATTTTCTCAAATAAAACCCAAAACTAATTACTGATTGCTCCAAGTGTTATGATCAAAAACATGGTATGACACACTTGTACAGTAGAAAATGTACGACACATATATAAAATAATCCCCAAATATTTTAAATCTCAAAAAAACTCTTCAAGGGTCACTTAGGGAAAAGGATTTCAACTCAAAAATACCCGTAAAAATATCTCCAAACCCTAAGATAATATTTGATGATTTGTGCGGAAACTAGGGATGAAAATGAAATAGCAATGATGTCTTCTTTAGCAATAAAATCCCTACAAAAACTCAATACAATAATTTATTGAACGCCCAACCCTTCTAAAAAATGGAATTCGATGTGGTAGGTCAGAATCCCAATATGAAGCTCAATAACTTTGTGTGGAAATCCTAGCTCCAGAGTTTTGAATAATGAAGCACAATCCTAACTTATGAAATGAAGCCAGCTAAATAAACATCTAGGGGTGATCTTTCACACCCAAAAATGCTCAAATATGAAGGAGGTTTTTGTCCCCCAACAGCCTAAAGAGCCCGTATGTCAAAACTCCCAAATTCTCCTCAGAGACAAAAAACCAAAACAATAATTTATTTTTTCTTTTCCCAAATGAGGCCCAACTCCAAAATATAAAGGTGCAATTAGGGTTTGGGTTCCCTAATTGGGGTTGCACATACTTATTTTTTTTATTTTTAATATCTTTAATTTGTACCTTTACATCATAAATAGGGCCACGTCCTGCCCCCTCCCTTGGCCTAGGCATACCACTTTAAGTTGTTTTTAAGTTATAACTTAACATTATAACATTATATTATAAAATGACCGCTTTCACATACATAAAGTGATTTCATAATATAAAGTCATTAAATAATAAATCATTTTAATGGAATATAACTTCATCCATTAAAATATTGGACCTCTGCTCTTCAAATCAACAATCCATGAATGGTTTCAGATACCCATTTCACCGAAGAATAATATTGTGCTGAAGTCATCATATGAAACCCTAAAAATGAACACTACTAAAAATAGCAAGTCATTTCAAATGATCTCCAAATAATCCCAAACAACCGGTAAATATGAGCTCTCTGTAATCTGATGAAGATAATAACCTCTCCATATGGCTCCCCAAGAATTGACTTAGCCTATGGGAGCTCGTGTATAGGCTAATATCCCCGATACACTATCTGCCTAGAAGAGGGGACATTACAGTGTCATGCCTTATGTATAAAATATTTATGTTATTGATAATATTGTTACATGAATATTGGCATATGCAATATTTATAAATAAATTTTTATTATTTTGAGAAAATCCTTTATTGTGGTTTGTTCTATTACACAACATTGAAGCATAACTCATTTAGTGTCACATGGTAGTAGGAGGATTTTTCCTCTATATCACCATATCTTTGTTCCCATAAAGCAAATCATAATACCATGTCAAATGCCACCTTCATCAAATTACTTGATAATTCTAATTTGCAAAAATTACATTTTGGTGGAATTTTTAATATTGTCTTCTCTTCATGTTAGGACCCCATCCTAACACCTTGATGTAATAGTCATTGTGGAATGTAGGTAACACCCATATTAATATTTTGTTATAGTTTCTGATTAATAAGTGTATAGAAAAACGGTTCCCCTATATGTAACCATTTTTCAAGAATGTAACTGATTGTAGGTAGGAGATTCTATCTTGGGTGACAATTTGCATGTAAGCCAACCTTGAGAGTTAGGTGCTAGGGTAGTTATTTAAAACTATGAAGGGTAGTATTGTATGTATTATTTTGTATAATTGAATGAATTATTGAAGGAGGTTCTCCCCCTAGAGAGGCTTATGATTCAATGCTACTATTATGAGATTGTTCTTTTTTTGTAATTTATTTTCATAGTGTGCATTTTATTTCCATAGTGTGTTGTGAGCATATATGTTTATTTTTTGTATTTGTGTGAGTGTGGTAGGTTCCTAACACCATGGATTTTATTTAGACCCTGAATTTCATTGAAATGTGTAATCATTCACTTCACTTTGACCATTATTACCATTATGATATTATGTTGTCATATTATAATGATAAATATTATTGTATTCAACTTGTAATATGATCTATGTATTATTTAGAGATCTAGTAATATATTTGATTGGTATTCATTGATATATAAATATACTTATGCATAGTGAAAAACATTTATACCTCTATCAACTCATCATATTTTTAATCACTTTAAATTATACCTATCATTAATAAAGTTATACTGATATCCATAAATAATAAAGTTAATCACTTTAAATTATATCTATTATTAATAAAGTTATAAATGATCAATTTCAATGAACATAACATTAAGATGAATTAAATGACTAATATATCATTCATGAAATGACATGAAGAAACTTACAATAATATTGCTCAAATTGTATACAAGCTAAAATTGCTTCAACACATCTTGTAATTCTTAGATATTTAGATATATTTCATAGAGTTTTATCTCCATAATATAACTTTAGAAAGGTGACTCTTGAATACTTTGACAATTGCTCTCCTCACATATCGAGGAGATGTTTCCTTTTCTATTCCACAGATAATACAAACCTCTAAGACCCCTTGTATTTACATCTTGCTACTTGTATACATGACTCTTATCTTTCTATTCACTTGCATGCTCCTGTGTTTTACACACTTGCATGCTTTACTACATGGCACTTACATACTTTCTCACTGATGACACTTTTACACATGCTACACATGAACACATACTTTAGGAAAATATAAATCACATGACCAAACTATTGACTAACCCCCTATTCTAATGTGTACATATTTACAATTATACCATAGAGGTATATTAACATGTACCATATAATGTAATATTCTACAACATTGCCCTACATTACATTATTTGGTTATTGAAGACTTTAGTCCTCAATATTAATCTTCATATTTGCTATTATGTCCATCCACTACCTTTGTATGTTATCCTTACAAGACAATATTGTATTATGCTTTATCCATCTTCTTGTTTCTTATTCTTTTGAGAAATCAAACAATTCATCATGTGTATGTTTTAGAGGTAAAATACAATTTATTATTACTTCTAAAATTCTCATGTGTCTAGAGCACATATTCCATGTTTGATTGTTAAAAACCTTCTAATTAGAAGGTTCCTTAGAAATTATGAACTATTTGATTTATCTTTTCGTCATGCAACTCTAACCTAATGCTCAATATTTGTCTTATATGCAAAGTGCCACTTGAGCTAGAATGTTTTACCAAACAATAATTACATTCTAAAAATCACATGTATTTTAAAGATATTCTTCATGCAACCCTAACCTAATGCTCAATATTTGGCTTACATGCAAAGTGTCACTTGAGGTAGAATCTTCTACCAAAAAACAATTACATTCTTGAAAATGTTTACATGAAATGATCCCACTTATATAGGTACCACAATTACCACATACCATTATAAAATATCATTATAAAAGGGTTCTCATGTTCGAAAGGGATCATTACATAATAATATGAGAATTACATAATAATGTTAGGATAGAGCCCCAACATACCCTTCCCATTGAAAAATATTTGTCTTCAAAGTTGAATATGAGGAAATTTGTGTTGTAGCTATTGACGAGACTCCTAAGTAGCATGTTGTAGTCTACACCATTGAACAAAAAACTCAATGATGACATGGTTTCAAAGATTGCATGATCTACAGTCTATAAGTTGTTCAGGATCAAGTAAGATGAAACCTTCTTCATCCAATTTTGGTAAAGTATATTGAGCCTAAAATTGATTAATCATTACCTTATTAAGAGAGAAGACATAAAAGACAAGACGGAACATTAACATAGCTGGGAGGGCTAATGTTTAGATAGTTGATCCAATCCACTATAAGACCTAGTAGGATCCATAGTATTTGGTAACTAGTTTTTGGCATCTATGGAGATAGAGTGATGACTGTTTATATGACTATAGGAAAAGAAAAATAATATCTCCTACTTTAAAACTAAACTTAAAATGGTGATGATCAACTCATTGGTGCATATAGTTTTTGACCAATTCTATATTCATATTTAGTTAACAAAGGACTATGATATGTTGGTTGAGTGTTGTGTCAATAGGATGATGCTTGGAGCTTCCTAGGATGTAGGAGGAGGATGTTTCTAGAGGATATTCTTAAACTAATTCAATGCAGTAACCTTGGTTATAGTGTGATATGAAGTATTATACCATATTTCAGCCAAGGAAAGCCACTTCACCCACTGTGTAGGATGTTCAAAGGTAAAGCAATAAATGTAGGTCTCTAATAATTAATTAATAATCTATATTTAATTATATATTTATGGATGATAGGTTGAACTCATTGTTATTTGAGTTTCTTACAACTTAAATACTTCTTGATAAAAATAAGTAGTGAAGGTTGGGTGTCTATTGAACACAATAGATGTAGGTATGCCATGAAGGAAACAAATGGAGTTTAGAAATATTTGGGCTACTATTAAGGCTATCTAGGGATGGGAGAGGGAAAAAAAATGAGCATACTTTCTGATACAATCCACTACCACCAAAATAATTTATTTGTATCCTTACTTAGGGAACCTGATGCAGGAGCATCCAAGGGAAAGCAAAATACCGCAAGGAGAAAAAGTGTCGCGATATCGCGACATGTCGGCAAAGAAGAAAAATGTCGCGATATCACGACATTTCACATTTTCATGACCAAAATCTAAGAGAAGGCTCAAGAGAGAAAAGTGTCACGATATCGCGACATGTCACATTATCGCGACTAAAATCCGAGAGAAGGTGCAAGAGAGAAAAGTGTAGCGATATCGCGACATGTCGCAGTTTCGCGACTAGAAGATGAGAGAAGGCACAAGAAAGAAAAGTGTCGCGATATAGCGACATGTCGCATTTTTGCGACTCAGGAAGGAGAGAGAAGGCGTGGAGCAAAAATGTCACGATTTCGTGATATGTCACGAAATCACGACCAAAGCAGGAGAGGGAAGGTGCCCGAAGAAAATGTCATGATTTCGTGACATATCACGAAATCACGATCAAAACAGGAGAGAGAGGGCGTCCAAAGAAAAATGTCATGAAATTGTGACATGTCACGAAATCATGACCGAAAGAAGACAGGAAAGGCCAGAGAAGAAAATGTAATCGCGACCGAAGGATCAAAAAGAAATCAAGGAAGGAAACTATCACGATTTAATGACCCGAAGCAGAGAGCGAAAGCGAAAGGCAAAGTTGTCACGATATCGTGACATGTCACAATTTCGTGACCTAAAACAGATAGAGAAAGCAGAGAGCAAAGCTGTTGTGATTTCGCGACCCAAAGATGCGAGAAGAAAGCAAAAAGGAAGAATGTCACGATATCATGACATGTCACGATTTCGCGATCCAAAGAGGCGAGAAGGAAGTAGAAAGGAAGAATGTCACGATATCGCGATATGTCATGATTTTGTGACCCTAGAGGCGGGGAGGAAAACAAGAAAGAAAATAAAACTACGCCTGCGGGCTAGTGTTGTAATTGGTTTTCTGTGATCAAAGGAGAATATTGGATCTAGATTTTTGGTTGTGAATCTGACCTCCCCATCAGAACCTTTTAATTAAAGTTCTAGAATGGATAAGGCATGAAGAGTTCTAGGGGAGTGCACCATTTATCCATTTATTTACTAGCATATATCACATTATGCCATAAAAATTTTAAACATTTGAGTATCCTTATTCATCCACTTATAGAATAAATTATGCTTAATCATTTCATAAATCTTGAGAAATTGAGAATGACCCACAGTTAATGAGGTATGCATTTCCTTCAAGATGAGTTCTTATAGCTAAGAATTTTGGGGAAGAATAAGGCAATCAATGTATCTCAAATCATGTCCATACCAAGTGTATCTTGAGCATGAGTTAGACTCCATTTAAATTTTAGTGATCAAATTTTTCAATACTAATTCCTTGAGCATGTCCTTTTTGAGATAATTAATCCAATGAGGGATGATAAAAGAGATAACATGTAATATACTATGATATTTAAATTATCAAGGAAGTTCATTAGCCATTGTAGACACCAAAATATAGTCATTCATCCTTCATGTAGTATTTCTTGCTATTTCCACCACCAAAGCATAGCCAATTTACCCACCATTCCTATTTTCCCACCATTTTCGATCATTATTCACATATATATATATATATATATATATATATATATATATTAATATAATATTTTATATTATATTTTAATATATATTTAATAAATATATATTTATTTAAGTGAATTAATCCCAACCATACAATTCCATTTAATCCTGACCACCCATTTGCATTAATCCATGCCACACCCTAGATTTATTATCTACCCTTAGATGTGCTTTAATCTCTACCACACGATTAGTGTTGTTGAAACCCTAGCATATCCTAGTTTATATTATAAATAGGAGCTATTTTGATGGCTCAACCCCTGAGTGTTTTGATTTTTTGAATTCCCCAAGTTTTGTGAGTTGAGTGCTTAAAACCCTTAAGATCCTAGGTCACATCGCATGACTTCTACCATCATTCTAACTCATCGTAACCCACCATCACTGCTGCCATCCTGTATCTCTCACTAGATCTACTTCTGATAACCTTTCCCCTCAGTACCAGGTACCCACGAGTTCTTGGTTATTGCAAGAAATGCCCATGGATGCCACCATGGTTTGTGGTACAATCATCATGGGTACCACCTCAAGGAGTGGTTGATGTAGGTGGTTATGGAGAGGCTAGGGATGAGGCTACCCAAGGGAATCAGGATGAGGGTGCCCCTGAATATGTAGGGTGTGGGGATCCAGGATGCCCACAAGAGGTAGCATTGCCTTTGCTTTAACAGTCAGAGGTGGAAGGTGAAGGGTGTGATGCAATAGACACCTAAGGTTTGGGGAGATGATGGAGATAGATAGGAGATGGAAGAGGTTCTAGATGTACCCCTAGGACAAAGTGAGGATGAGTAGGAATAGCTAGAGTAGCACGTGGTGGAGCAGGATGTGAGAATTACCGATCTCTAGGAAGAGCGAAGAGAGAGCGATGACATGAGGTTGGCAAATGATGACTTCGCTCTTGACATAGATACATTAAGGTATTGGAAGATAGGTTTATGGAACATCATATTCCACTTCTAGATCCTCCAACCTCTTCTACATATGAGGGTGCTAGGCATAGTCAGTCTAGGTCTAGGGCTCCTACTAGGTCATAGACTCTTGCTAGGTTATAAGGGTCTTCTTGGAGGACGTAGCTAGTGCTTAGATGCACTTTTTGTATATGAGCCTTGGTGCTCCATTGTATGTAGCCTTTTGGCATTTATTTATATATATACATGGCTTTTACCTTTTTGTGTTATATTTTTGTGTATATGCTTTGTGAAATACTTGTATTGAATGCATGTTTATATTTATGATTGATGCATATGATATGTTATGGATGACTAATGCAATATGGCATGTATGGATGATAATTCGTAGTTTAGATATTTTCTTGACCCTTTTCTAGCATTGTTGTTTAATTAGGGGCACCCAACTTGGTTGTATATGGAATGAATGACTTATCAAATGACATGGATGTTGATATGGAAGCATATATGGATGTTGATATGGAAGAAGATATGGATGTGATATGTAATATTACCTATTTTACAAAGACTCAAACATCCTAGTGGTATAAAATAAACTCCCTAAAATTGCCTAATCCTTCTAGGACCAAATGTGTGTGCAATGGTTTTATTTACCAAATAAAGAGCAAGGTAATGAACCTAGACAATCAAGAACCAGTGTGTGTGCAAGTGAGTTCATTAACTCATCTTGAGAAAATTGGAAAAACCTATTATGATCGAAACCATGAGGTTAGCTTATCTGTATGAGTGGTCAGATGTCTCTTTTTTTTAAAAGAGACATGTCACCACACATGAGCATACTCCACTACCAATCAAGAATCTATAGCTCCGGTGGAGGCTAACTCCATAGTCCATTATTTTGTTTTTGATTTCTTGAATTTTGGGGATGACTACCTAATCATCTGACTCAAAAGGTAGTATTATCCTTACAAACCAATGATCAGTGGTTTGTGTTGTAAAATGCTTAGAGCTTTGGGGAATCAAATTCTTAACCTAAGTGTAATGAGAATTGTACCCTATCCTTACTACACTGTATTTTGAATTTGAAGCAATTGTGACAGTGGTGCAAACCACTATTCTTATGGATTATGTTGCATGATGGAACTAGCAAGGATGACCCTTTTTGCTTCAATATTCCTACCAAGGATGATGTTATCCCTCTTTGAAAGAAGATATTTTTAAGATGTGAAAATTATGCTTGGTTCAAGAATATTTTTGGAATAAATTCCTATAACTCAATATTTTATTAGTGTGAAGATGTGCAATGGTCCTAAGAATAACTCGACATGTATTTTTGAGGTTGCTTAAAACACTAGGAGTGGTTGAGTGACCAAAAGCACCTAGGAATTTGTGAATGTGGCTTGTGCTGGTGGAAATTTTGACTTTGTGGAATGGTGTGGATGACTTTGTGAAGGTGCCTCTAATTAAGGCAACATGAATTTTGTAGGACCAATTAAGACCTTGAATTTAATAAATTATCTGTAAATATGAATTGCAAAATGTGGATGTGAGTGCAATGTATGATGTATAATTTAAGTGAAATATTGTGAATGAAGTGTTAAATTGTAAGGTGTAACATGAAATATGTAAAGTGAAATACAATTTTATGAATGACATGTATGAAAATATTTTTTTATATTAGCCATGTATATATAATAATCAAATCATGCATAAATTTCTCTCAAGTGTATAACATTAAGTGGTTTAGATTCTTCCTCTCCCTCTAGAACAACAATCCTATAAGTACCAATAGCCACTCTTTGTATAACTATGTATGGACCTAACCAATTAGCCACAAATTTATCATGAAGATATGGTAATGCATTGGTGTTTTTCTGATTCTCTTTAAGGACAAGATCTCCTACTTGGAATTCACGTAGATGAACTTTGGTGTTGTAAGTACACTTGAGGTGATCTTGATAAACTTGTAAATTCTCTAAAGCATTGACTGATTTGGTCAAGATGTTCTTGTTAGTCTCACAATGACACTAAGAGGGGGGGTGAATCAGTGTAGCTCTTTAAAACTTAAATCTTCAACTCTTAAAGCCGAAACAATGAAAACTTAAAATCAAATAAAGCAAACATAACAAGAGAGCATCACACAACACAAGATGTAACGAGGTTCACCGATTTGGCTACTCCTCAAAAATTGACTGCTTGGACTCCCATCCAAATCCAGCCTTTGCAAAGTAACAACTTTACAATCAATTTACCAGCACCCACTGGAAGGAGCACCAACCCTTGATTTATCTGCACTAACAGAAAGGAGCACCAACCCTTGATTTACCAACACCAACTGGAAGGAGCACCAACCCATGATTTATCTGCACCAATAGAAAGGAGCACCAACCCCTGATTTACCAGCACCAACCCCTGGTTTACCAACACCAATTGAAAGGAGCACCAACCCCTGATTTATCTGCACCAACTAAAAGGAGCACCAACCCCTGATTTATCTGCACCAACAAAAAGGAGCACCAACCCCTAATTTATCTGCACCAATAAAAAGGAGCACCAACCCTTGATTTACCAGCACCAACTGGAAGGAGCACCAACCCCTGATGCCAAGCACCAACTTGGACTTCAATTCTGAAGCTAGAATATTGACATAAAAATGCCTTCACTTTTACAAGACCCTGACTGGTCTATTGCTTACTCAACATCTCTCATGCAACACACCCTTCTCGCTCGCCTCTTGCTCGCCTCTCGCACTCCTCTCGTGCACTTCACAAGATAAATTCACCAACTAAAATTCTCTAAGCAACACTCCTTTTATAACCATCCTTTCTCTTTGTAACTCCAGTTGTAACTCCTTTTATATCTCATACGCCACTTGTCAATTGTAACTGTTTCTTTCATATTCTCATCTACCACTTGTCAATTGTAACGCCTTATTTATGTAACTCCTTTTGTATATATAGAGTAGGCATTTCGTCAAACACGTTACATGCAACGAATTGACACCTTATTCTCCTACCATGACTATTCGTCTTCTCGGTCATGACTGTTCGTCTTCTCCTTTCATGACTATTCATTTTATCTTTGCATGTCTATTCTTTTTCTCTTTGCATGTCTATTCTTTTTCTCTTTGCATGTCTACATTTTGGTTTTCGAAAAAGATTTTTGTTTCTATTTTAATGACTATTCGTTTTCTCCTTCTTCGACTGTTCATTTTCTCCTTTCATGACTATTCATTTTCTCCGCATGAGCATGCGTCCATTTCTTTCCATAACTGTTCGTTTTCTCCACATGGGCATGCGTCCATTTCTTTCCACGTGTAATGACCATCTTAAATGATTTAAAATCATTAAATATTCCTTATGGGTCCACGTCACTATGCAGTCTTCAGTTTCACCATCCTGGTCTTCAGTCGTGAAAATGCGACATGTCGCGATATCGTGACACTTTTGTTTCTCTACCTGCCTGGCCTTTTCGAGTCACGAAAATGTGACATGTCGCGATATCGCGACACTTTTGTTTCACTGCCTTCCTGGCCTTTTTGAGTCGCAAAAATGCGACATGTCGTGATATCGCGACACTTTTGCTTCTCTGCCTTCTTGCCCTTTTCGAGTCACGAAAATGCGACATGTCGCGATATCGTGACACTTTTTCTTCTTGGCCTTCCTGCCATTTTTGAGTCACGAAAATGTGACATGTCGCGATATCGTGACACTTTTTCTTTCTCTACCTGCCTGCCCTTTTCGAGTCATGAAAATGCGACATGTCGCGATATCGCGACACTTTTTCTTTCTCTCTCTGGCTACCCTTTTTGAGTCATGAAAATGCAACATGTCGCGATATCGTGACACTTTTTCTTTCTCTCTCTTTCTCTTTGCATCGGACCGCGAAAATGCTACATGTCACGATATCGTGACACTTTTTCTCCTTGCTCTTTTTATTTGCTTTGGCCCACAAAAATACATGTCACGATATCCTGACACTTTTTCTTAGCTTTTGCCCACGAAAATACAACATGTCGCGATATCGTGACACTTTTTCTCCTTGCTCTTTTTCTTTCCTTTGGCCCGTGAAAATACAACATGTCGCGATATCGTGACACTTTTTCTCCTTGCTCTTTCTCTTAGCTTTGGCCCGCGAAAATACAACATGTCGCGATATCGCGACACTTTTTCTCCTTGCATTTTCTCTTCTCTTATGGCCGCGAAAATGCAACATGTCATGATATCGTGACACTTTTTCTCCTTGCATTTTCTCTTCTCTTCTTGCCATGAAAATGCAACATGTCACGATATCGTGACACTTTTTCTCCTTGCATTTTCTCTTCTCTTTTGGCCGCGAAAATGCAACATGTCGCGATATCGCGACACTTTTTCCTCTTTATTTTTTGCTTCTCTTTTGCATATGGGCCACTTCGGTCTTCTTGGACAACCTGTAACAACTTCACCCAAACATCAGAAACATCCTCATGAGCATTTAACATCACTGTACATACTCTGAGTAACCTCTGAACTCCTGTCCACTGCATCAATCGATATTTTTGACTGTGTTGACAACAATGACAATACTGTCGTTGCACCTTGCTCAATAATCTCCCCCTTTGGAATTGTTGGCAACACACGTGCAATTTCTTGTAACTCTTGAGCAATTTCCTATAACTCTTCTCCCCCTTTGAAAACAATACCAAAAGGGCTACTGTAAACTCCCCTTGAGTCCATGCACAACATTCTCAGACAAAAATTATTACACTTAGCAAAAATCACAAACATGAGCAAAAAGATAAAAAAATACACAAATGCTCCCCCTGAGAATGTGATCCCGATAGCTAGTCAATTCTTGGGAAGCATGACCACTCCCAATTGCGAAGGTACTCAAAGACTTCCTTGGGCAATGGTTTTGTGAAGATATCCACTACTTGCTCTGTTGTTGGAGAAAAATCCAACTTAACCTCACCTTCCGCAACTTTCTCCTGCATACAACACGCTGTCGTTGCAATATATTCTGCCTCTATTGTGGATAAGAAAACTGACTCTTGTTTCTTACTGTTCCATGTGACCAACCTGTCTCCAAGATAGAATGCACCTCCACTGGTACTCTTTCTATCATAAAGTCTTCTTGGATAAGAACTCTAATCTCTGCTCATCATATTAGAATTCTTGTTGTACCTTGCTTTTACTTATTTAGTATAGTATGATCAACACTCAACTTTCAGCTACGCAAAAGTTACTCCCAAATAAAAAATGATCGACTCTCTAGGCAGCCTGCGCATAATTTCTTCAGCATTTTGACTGCCATCTCCTCTGTGACTAATGACTTTGCCTCGCATCAGTTGTGTAGCTCAATGTCTCTGGTTTCTAACGGTTGCCATGAATGTTTTCATCACCTGTGCAGGTATTGATAGTGGACCGTTACATCTAGCGTTGGAACCTCAATCTGTGCGCAGTCATCAACACTCGGTATTCTGCTTCTTGCTAGGGCATATGTTAGGGCTACTCAATGTCTTAGGCGAACATTCTTCACATGATTCCAAGGAGCATTTCTCCTCATTGTGATCAAGGGAATCCTCGGGAAATATCTCGCATTTCTCAAATAATGCAAGACTTTCTTAGGTGCATAGGCATCTTGTCCTCCTTGGTGCTTCACCACCTGGGCGCTATTCTCTCAACATCTCTGCATTGCATGTGCCAATTGGCACTCTTGACCAACTGGGTGCTAGTGCCATTGTTTGCTTTGACTCTGGCATCTCTTTGATAATAGCTACTTCTTTAGAGAAAATTAATGCTCTCTTATTACCTCCACAAACAACTACATGAACTAAAACACACTTTGACAACTATACGACAACTCCCCCTGACTACTTGCCTTTCATCCTCAGCTAACCAAACAACATAGGAGCATTAAAATAAAACTTTAAGATTGCTCCCCCTGAGGATGTGCTACCTGGAGTTGCTTAGTGCAATAGAGGAGTAGTCTCCTTTAGTCCAAGGAGACATGATTTCCTTTCTTCTTTCTTTCTCCACTCTGGTTTGATTACAGTTTTGGGCTCTTGTTTTGAATTTTCTTTTTCAGTAGCTTGTGCATGTTTTTCGAGAAATATTCTATTTTGTCTCATTCCATTTGGTTGAAATTTTCTTCCCTGAAATTGATTTGATGCAAATGTACTTCGACAATTTCTTGCAGTGTGCCCAAAATTATGACAGTTATAACATTCTACTGCATAATCCATCAAAGGTGAAAAACCATTTCTACTTGGGTGGTTGTCTCTTGTGCATCCTTGATGGATGATTATTTTCCTTTCTTTGATGCACATGATTTCTTCCCTGTCTGTGTTGCATTCTTTGTGTCTGATGAAATCTACTATCTTGCCTTAGATTAGATACATAAGTTCTTGGACAAAACCTTGCTATGTGCCCATGACCATTACATTTAAAACATTGCACATGGTGTTCAACCGAAATAACAGATGTATTTCTACTAGCATAACTCTTTGATCTATTATTCAATCCATAATAAATTGCCTTGTGACCATAATGGTTGCATCTAAAACAATATCCATTAAAAGCATTATTATGAATAGAGTGAGAGTGATAGAACCTCTTTTGTTGTGGTTGCTTTGTTGTAGATCTCCTTTGAGATTTTATTCCTTTTGAAGATTCAGCTTCAAGCTTTTCTTGCTTTGATCCTTCGACAATGGACTTCTTCTTCTCTACAAATTTAGAAGATGAAGGTTGTTCAGATTCACATCCAAGACCAAGCTTAACCATTGGGCTTCTTTGTTGCCTTATAATTTTATCTAGCAACTCTGTGCTCTTCTCAAATTTGAGATTTGTATTGGCCTCTTCTAGTTGTTTCCTCAATGAAACAATCTCCTCTTCTTGTTTGCAGCAAACAATCTCTTTCTCATTGATCTCTGACCTGAGAGTTTCTTCAATCCTTTTGGACTCTTCTACTTGCAACTTTAGATCACTAATAACTTTGTTAGATTCCTCTTCACGTTTGCTACATACATTGCCTTTATCATCCAGGCGTGACTTCAAGGCTTCTTCTATTTTCTTGGCTTTCTGAATTTGTAAGAAGAGATCTTCAATATTATCCCCATATTATTCCAACTTCTTGGACAATCTTTTGTTCTTTTTCCTTTCTATACCCAATTCTTCAAGTGCAGCGATCAACTCACCTTCTAGATCTACTTCAGCCTCAAGGTTTTCATCATATACTTCAGAATTCACTCCTAATCTTTTCTAGTTCAATTTTCTCTTCCACAGGAACTAAAACTGATTGAGATGCCTTATTGGAGGAAGATCTATTCTTATTACCCATTGCGTACTAATCCAAGATCAACCCTAGCTAATTTAGCCTGACATAGGAAACTGGCTCTGATACCAATTGTTAGTCTCACAATGACACTGAGAGGGAGGGTGAATCAGTGTAGCTCTTTAAAACTTAAATCTTCAACTCTTAAAGCCAAACAATGAAAACTTAAAATCAAATAAAGCAAACATAACAAGAGAGCATCACACAACACAAGATGTAACGAGGTTCATCGATTTGGCTACTCCTCAAAAATTGATTATTTGGACTCCCATCCAAATCTAGCCTTTGCAAAGTAACAACTTTACAATCAATTTACCAACACCCACTGGAAGGAGCACCAACCCATGATTTATCTGCACTAATAGAAAGGAGCACCAACCCATGATTTACCAGAACAAACTGGAAGGAGCACCAACCCATGATTTATCTACACCAATAGAAAGGAGCACCAACCCCTGATTTACCAGCACCAACTGGAAGGAGCACCAACCCTTGATTTACCAACACCAACTAGAAGGAGCACCAACCCCTGATTTTTTAGCACCAACAAAAAGGAGCACCAACCCCTGATTTATCTGCACCAACAGAAAGGAGCACCAACCCTTGATTTATCTACACCAACAAAAAGGAGCACCAACCCATGATTTACTAGCACAAACTGGAAGGAGCACCAACCCCTGATGCCAAGCACCAACTTGGACTTCAATTTGAAACTAGAAGATTGACATATAAATGCCTTCACTTTTACAAGATCTTGATTGGTCTATTACTTACTCAACATCTCTCATGCAACACACCCTTCTATCTCGCCTCTCGCTCACCTCTCGTGCTCCTCTCGTGCACTTTGCAAGATAAATTCACCAACTAAAATTCTCTGAGCAACACTCCTTTTATAACCATCCTTTCTCTTCGTAACTCTAGTTGTAACTCCTTTTATATCTCATATGCCACTTGTCAATTGTAACTATTTATTTCATATTATCATCTGCCACTTGTCAATTGTAACGCCTTACTTATGTAACTCCTTTTGTATATATAGAGTAGGCATTTCGTCAAACACGTTACATGCAATGAATTGACACCTTATTCTCCTACCATGACTGTTTGTCTTCTTAGTCATGACTGTTCGTCTTCTCCTTTCATGAATGTTCATTTTCTCTTTGCATGTATGTTCTTTTTCTCTTTGCATGTCTGTTCTTTTTCTCTTTGCATGTCTATGTTTTGTTTTTCGAAAAAGCTTTTCATTTCTATTTTAACGACTATTCATTTTCTCCTTCTTCGACTGTTCATTTTCTCCTTCCATGACTATTCGTTTTCTCCACATGGGCATGCATCCATTTCTTTCCATAACCATTCATTTTCTCCACATGGGCATGCGTCCATTTCTTTCCACGTGTAACGACCATCTTAAATGATTTCAAATCATTAAAGATTCCTTATGGGTCCATGTCACTATGCAGTCTTCAGTTTCACCATCTTGGTCTTTAGTCGTGAAAATGCGACATGTCGTGATATCACGACACTTTTGTTTCTCTGCTTGCCTGGCCTTTTTGAGTCGCGAAAATGCGACATGTCGCGATATCGCGACACTTTTGTTTCTCTGCCTGCCTGTCCTTTTTGAGTCATGAAAATGCGACATGTCGCGATATCGTGACACTTTTGCTTCTCTGTCTTCTTGCCATTTCGAGTCATGAAAATGTGACATGTCGCGATATCGCGACACTTTTGCTTCTCGTCCTTCCTGCCCTTTTCGAGTCATGAAAAATGCGACATGTCACGATATCATGACACTTTTTCTTTCTTTGCTTGCCTACCCTTTTGAGTCGCAAAAATGCGACATGTCGCGATATCGTGACACTTTTTCTTTCTCTGCCTGGCTACCCTTTTTGAGTCACAAAAATGTGACATGTCGCGATATCGTGACACTTTTTCTTTCTCTCTCTTTCTCTTTGCATCGGACCGCAAAAATGCTACATGTCGTGATATCGTGACACTTTTTCTCCTTGCTCTTTTTATTTTCTTAGGCTCGCAAAAATACAACATGTCACGATATCGCGACACTTTTTCTCCTTGCTCTTTTTCTTAGCTTTGGCCCGTGAAAATACAACATGTCGCGATATCGCGACACTTTTTCTCCTTGCTCTTTCTATTTCCTTTGGCCCGCGAAAATACAACATGTCGCGATATCGCGACACTTTTTCTCCTTGCTCTTTCTCTTAGCTTTGGCCCGTGAAAATACAACATGTCACGATATCGTGACACTTTTTCTCCTTGCATTTTCTCTTCTCTTCTGGCCGCAAAAATGCAACATGTCACGATATCGCGACACTTTTTCTCCTTGCATTTTCTCTTCTCTTTTGGCCATGAAAATGCAACATGTCGCGATATCGTGACACTTTTTCTCCTTGCATTTTCTCTTCTCTTTTAGCCGTGAAAATGCAACATGTCGCGATATCGTGACACTTTTTCCTCTTTGCTTTTTCGCTTCTCTTTTGCATATGGGCCACTTAGGTCTTCTTGGACAACCTGTAACAACTTCACCCAAACATCAAAAACATCCTCATGAGCATTTAACATCACTGTACATACTCTAAGTAACCTCTGAACTCTTGTCCACTGCATCAACCGATCTTTCTGACTGTGTTGACAACAATGACAATACTGTCACTGCACCTTGCTCAACAAGTTCTTGTCTAGCAGTGTCATCATCTATGAATTCCTGGAAAGAAATTTTTAAGGAAGGGATCTCGAGCTCAAGAGGCATGATTACTTCAGCTTCATATACCAATGAAAATGGTTTTCCCCTATAGGCATGCAGATGCTTGTTCAATAAGCCCATAATTCCAAGAAAATTTATGTATGCTAATATCTATGATTTTTTTTGACTAGTTTCTTGAGAATAGCAATTAATGTCTTGTTAGAAGCTTTAACTTGTCCATTTGCTTGTGGGTAATAAGGAGTCAAGAAACAATGTTGAATGTTATATTTATCGAAAGTGCTAAAACATCTTTTTTTACACTATCATCTCTGAAAACTCCCTAGCCTCTATGCAACGCTAGGGCATCGTCGCACGAGTCATCTGCATCAGATGTTTCACATCAGAATGTATAAAGTAAGTAAAATAGATCGACCCTATATGTATTTATTTTATGCGTGTGCTTCTTTTTTTTTCACTTTATTTGTAGCATTTAGTTAGGGTTTACCATTGCTTATAGAGGGCCTCACACTATGTAGCCCTCACAGGTATTATTGACTATTCTATTGTGTTCTTGTTTGCAGACATTGAGCATTACATTAGCACCTAGATTGGCCCAACCTTGGATACTGAAAAGCCCACTCAACCTTGTTGGGATCAAGATGCCCTTGAAGACACCACGACCTTGCTTCTTAGGGTTTCAAAGAACCCTAAATTATTGTAATATTGTATCAAAATGATTCAAGGATCCAAGCTTGTAACAATGGAGTTTCTAGGCTCCCCCGTCAATAAAGAAAATTATTCTATTGTGCAATCTTATGTTTTCTTTGCATTCTATTTTTTTCAAAGATTTTTTTGTGTTTTGTGTTTTGCATCTTTCAGCCACAATTTTCTACTTTCCATTTTTATATATAATCTCGTAGTCATAGCCCATTAATTTAGAGATCCACTTTTGTTGTTCAAGTGTGGTGACCCATTGCTCTAGAAAATATTTAAGACTTTGGTGGTCTATTTTTATGGAAAAATTATGCCTAATGAGATAGAGTCACCAGTGATTAATCACATGTAAAATAGCGAGCATATCTTTTACATAAGTAGATTTTTCCTAGTTTTGGCATAAAAGTACTATACTGGTGAAGGCCAATGGTATTTCCTCTTGCATCAACATGACTCCTATGCCATTGCTTGAAGCATAAATTTAAATTATGAAAGGTTTTGAAAAATTAGGCATGGTTAAAACTAGAGTGGTTGTCAGGTCATTATTTACATCAAAGAAATCCTTATTATCTAGGCCTAACCAAGTAAAAGAATTATTTTTCAACAAGTTTGTTAAAGGACAAACAATTTTTCCATAGTTTTGGATAAGTTTGTGGTAGTACCCTATTAGTAGAAAAATATTCAGTGTCCATTAAGAGTGTGAGCATTTGTCCAATATTGAACAAATTAAATCTTTTGAGGGTCAACTTTAACTCCATGTTTGGTTAAAATGTGTCCTACATACTCTATTTTTGTCAACCCAAAAGAACACTAAGATATCTTAACATAAATTTTATGTTGAGGCAAAAGTTATAGAGTATGATCCAAATGTATGAGGTGCTCCTGCCAAGAGAAAATATAAATTAAAATATCATCGAAGCAAACTAAGATAACTTTGCAATGGAATAAAAAAAAAAATGTTATTCATGAGGTTCTAAAATTTGGATGGTGCATTTGTTAAGGCAAATGACATAACCAAAAATTCCTAATGGCCCTCATGAGTTCAAAACATTGTTTTTGGAATATCCTCCTCCTTGAGTCTTATTTGATGATAGCTTGAGTGAAGATCCAAATTGGAGAAAAACATGGTATCATGCAACTCATTTAATAATTATTTGACCACTAGAATAGGAAATTTATCCTTAATGATGAGCTTATTGAGCTTACAAAAACATATTTACAATTTTTTGTGACCCATATTTCTTTTTAACCAATAGCACTAGAGAAGAAGAGGAATGTTATTAGGTTGAAAAACTCAAGCTTGTAAATATTCTTGTACTAATTTCTCAATCTATAACTTAAATTCATAAGGATATTGATAAGTTCTGATGTTAGATGATGCACTATTGATTACCAATTGTATTGCATGATCATGGGAATGATGTGCAGGTAATTTTATTAGTTCTAGAAAAACTACAACATACTTCATCAGATTGAGTTACAATTTTTCTAGGGGATTGTCTTCGTCTGAAGTTGGTGGTTGAATTGAAAATATCTAATCTACCACCACATGGGAATATTTTTGTAATAACTTCTCCATACATCCTGAACTAATAATATGTGGAGATCCTTTTTTTAACAACTTCTCCATATGGGTTGAACTGATAATCTATGGATATTCTATTGGGAAACTATAGAGATTATAGGATCTACCATTCTAAGAAAATTACATCCACATCTATATAAAGTTCTAGGCTATTATTATCAAGTTACCTAGCCATTTATCTCCTAGCACAACATTGCATCCTCCTAGTTGTAGACAAAACATATCAATTTTGAGTTTAGAATTACCTATCTTCAATTTAACATTATGATATTTACCTTTACAAGGTAATATTCTATCATTTTCCACCATAATATCAAAGGTGTTGCAAGCACGTATGTAACAATTTGATCACTTGGTGACTCTAGGATTAATAAAGTTATGCATACTTTTGGAATCAATGAAAATTGTAAGGTGTTGTCCTTTGAAAAATCATACTATCTTCATTGTCTAAGGGGTAGAACTTCCAACAAGGGCATGGACAAAAAATTTTGGTTGTGGTTCTTCTTGTGTTTCACCCTCATCCTTAAATGGTTCCTTTGGTGGTTCTTTATTGTCATCAATTTGTGCATTGCTTATTGAATCCTCTACATTAAGAAAAAATAACTTCTTTTGGATGCATTTATGCGGTGGTGAATACTTTTCATCATAATTATAACATAATCCTTGTGCTCAATAGGCATCCATATCATCCATAGTTAAACACTTGTATGAGGTATATTTATTGTAAACATTTAATGTGAACCTAGAAGGAAATAGGGATTTGTCCTGTGGGAATTTAGGTGGTCTCATCTAAGCCAAAAATTATTTTTTGACCAATCTTGCCAATCCTATGCCTTGCATCATAGACTATGATTTGAACATTTTGACCTCAACCTTGATATAATATTTTAAGCCACTAATAAAAAAACTCTAAAAAACACTTGATTAAATCCTTTGGTCCTATTACCCAATTTATAGAAGTGGGACGAATAGTCACAAACCATAGAGGTTTGTTTCAATTTGGTTAATAATATTATAAAGTACTCATACTCACTAGGGAAAAAATGGGTGACCAATTATGACTCAAAATCTTCCTAAAAAATATTGGGAGTTGTGTTTTCTAACCATTGATACCATTGTAAGGCTTTAGGTTCAAAGTTGAAAGATGCCATAATGATCCACAAGTATTTAGGGATATCATAAAGTTTGAAAATATTATGTACTCGATATAACCACCTATCAATGTCCTCTCTATTGGACTTAGTAAAGTTTAATTTACGCATCTGAAATGGAGTATATATATCAAAAAGATAATGATAGTTTTTGTTCTTCTCATGGATTCCTTTCTCTTTATTACATATAGTACCACCCTATCAATGTTAAGATGCTCAAACACCTTTGGGCCTTCTCTAAATTTATACTCAATCTATAGCATTTTTTTTAAGTGCAACTTTGGATCTCGTGTTCACCTCTCAAAAGTGATACTTCATCCCTCACCTATTTAAATTCATTGGTAATATTAGTAATTGTAGTATGAATATACTCTAGAAGGATGTTTTGTTCTATATCATTTTGGTTTTCTCTATTTCCTCTAGCCATTGAGGTATGATTTGAACTATTTCCTTTGACTTATTTAAAATAGAAGTACTTTTCCAAGAGTTACTACTTTTAGTAATGGATCAAAAAAAGTATTTATATGCTATATATAAAAATAATAATATTGACAAGACCAATTTAATGGGCTAGGTCCCACAATGACATGTTTTGTCACCCTAGAAAAAGTTCATGGATGCTATGTACCAAAATGATCAACTCAATGAGACGATCACAATGGGCTATATCCTACAAAAATGTTTTGGAACCCCAAACATTTTTTACTTTTCTAAGGGAAGCGTTGTTGTGTTTTATCCTAGAGTCTTGGTTCACTACAAATAATGGTTTTTTTTAAAAAACCCTTCATAGAATATATATTCTAGTATTAACTTTGTTATGTCTAACACTATTTTATCACTAACATTCTAGTTCAATGTCTTCAAAAACTATTGAAACTAACTCTATATCTGACAAATTTCCTATCTAGTATGATTCTTTAATATTACCGATAACTATTACTAATGCTAATAGACTCTATCCTTACAATTATTGATTTCTAATTAACTATTACTGATAGAACTATTGTAACTATTATTCACACCATTTATTTTCTATCAATTATTCTTGTTCAGTTAATTCTAGGATAGTATAGTCACCTTGATATACTTCTTTTTTGAATTGTAGTTTTTTGACATGTAGGGTAAAAAAATGTATGGTATTCTAATATAGGGTGAGTATACTTCTGATAGGTCCTTTATTATAGCATAGTAACAAATAATAGTGCTTAGACCAATATTTTAGGCCACTAATCAAGGAGTATTTTATGCATACCCTTGAGCACTATCTTATTCTTTGAAAATATGGGAGGTTAATCTTTTTAGATGTTGTTTCCAAAGTACTATGGATATACATGGTCAAAAAGCTTCACTAGGAGGTATCTTGATATGCCCAAAGATACATGAGAGCTGAATTCTATATATGAATATTGTTAGAGGCCTAGGTATTGGAGCCTAATTACCCCTCACTTAAATAGATGATATATGGTAAATCTAGCTTAGCCAATAATGATAACTCCTCTATGATATTTTAAAACCCCTAATAAAAGACTATTTTTTTAATAAAGAAAAGGATGAAAATGAAAATATGAAAAAATTATACCTAGTAATCGAAATGGCAAGGCAAGAACTATCATTGTCATAGTATAAAATGGCCTTAGAAAGTGCTCTTATACCACTTTTTAGAGGTCTTCTAATTAAAATAAACACACTCACATAAATATTGTAATAAAATAATAAATTCAATAAAAATAAGATAATGTAATATGAAATGTAATTGCATAAATTTAAGAATATCACAAACACAACATAAAATTGTGGGACTATTTGAGGGGGAAACCTCCTTCAATACTTTCATTCACTATGCAAAAAAATATATTTAGTTATGGGCCCTTGTATTTTAAATATGATCTTCATGCAACCCCAACCTAATTCTCAAGAATTGGTCTCTATGCAAAGTGCCAATCGAGGTAGAATATTCTATAAAAAAATAGTTACATCCTTGATAATGGTTACATGAAGTGGCACAAATTCTCTAGGTCCCTCAATTACCACATATGATTAAAAACTATAACAACCCAAGTCTACTCATTTGGTTGCACCATAAAATTTAGGCCAAGCAATTTTTTAGGGTATTTTTTTGTTTAAGTTTATTGTTTAATCTAAAAAGTGCTTTAATGTTCATAGAAAGATCTTTCATGTTCATAGCATTTATGTTTTACCCAATGGATATTTAACATAAAATTTTGATTAGTATGGGTATATCAAACCACTTTTAGATTTGGGACTACTGCAGATAGCCACTCAAGTGGACAAGATTGGCCAAATCCCACAAAAGGTACCATTAGGTGGAATTGACTTGTCTCATTTATCATCCTATTATTTTGGCATGAGGGTCGAACCATGACTAGGGTTATCCTTTAGGGCCCATAAAACCTAAATGGTGGATGCATACTCTCCCTATTCATAACATACTTAACCTTCGACTAGCTAGTCAACTTGTTCGAGAAAGCATATGCAAGGGGGTTAGTGTGCATATGCCTAGTGTCTAGATGATTGGCCTACTACTTAGGGTCAGCTACAGTCATATCAAAACCCTAAACATGGTATTAATCTCATTATCCATTATGAAACATGATGATTATCCCATACCAAACTTCATGGCATAACAAGTTCATTGTCATACTTGTTCTCTATAGTCAAATGGTACAAGGAATTATCACTTGTACTTTCGAGTAGAAACCTAAAGGTGACATCCCATACCATCTCCTTGTTACTATTCATGACTAGGTTACATTTTTTGACCCGTTTCATCAGAAAAATAGTTTCCCTCAAAACATGTTGTATGCATACCAACACCTCAACAACATTGGGTGCTTAAGTCATTAAGTTTTTTTGGCATTAATTTTTGTTTATCCTTCTTGATAAACAATCATTTAGATTTTAGATTTTTTCTCATAGTTTTAATATTTTTATAAATGTCATGCAGGTATAATATAATCAACTCTCAATGCTAGAGTTACCATTCAACATGTTGCTATACCTGCCCTTAATGCAAATCCCTTTACATAAGAAAATTAACCTATAGCATTGAAGCAAAAAAACATCTAATTAAACATATGATAATAATTAAGGTTCCTTTACCTACACCTTACATTCTACTCACTGTCTAATTTTCAACTTTCCCATATGGGCTTTAATCAATTATCCATTCCAATTACACTTGAAATTCCATCACAAAACACCATACAAGTAATTGGAAAACATTTCTATATACCATAAAAAAAAAAGCCAACCACACTCATTGATATTTATTTCATTATTTGACAAACACTATGTTGTGGCTATTGCACAACATACCCCAAAATTGGGGACCCACATTTTATTTTCCATTTTTGGGAGTTTTGTGTTGCTTTGAGTGATAAATTTGGGCATGGTTCCTTTAATTTGTTGGTAGATTGTTTAAATTCCACTATTGGAGTTTAACTCATTTTTACTTTCAACAGGAAGGGTACTTCTTAATTCATAGAGTGAACCGATTATAAAAGTACATAAATAAATATTGTTGTTTTCATCTACATGTCACCCTACATAGTGATATCCTATAATATTTTAGGCTTACAAGAAAATGATTTGCTACGTCAAGCATTCATTAATTCCCCACAATATTGAACATTCTTTATTTCCACTTTGGTAGAGGTAACACTTAGTTAAATTTTCCACACCACTCTTAACATGTATAACATAGGGTTTTACTCAAACTTGTATACAACTTTCTGAGATAACACACTTTTCCAAAAGAAAAATATATCTGAAGTGAATTGCACTCATAAACTTGAAATTGGACATCTACCATTACATGGATATTTCGCTATAGGAATATCCAAGTAATCAGTACTATTTTTAATCTTAGGAAAATGTATGAATTTTAATATTTATTTAAGGGAGTAGCATACAATTTAAATAACTTAATAACACTTTTACATCATACGTATACATTTTTGGTATTCCTCACTTCACATACAATGTATAAATCTTATTTTTATTCTAGAAATGAATAGCATAATATAAGTTCCAAAATGGGAGCTTCCCTTCAACAATACAATCGTATAATGATGAACTCAAACATGTTTTAGTTATAGTCAATAGATACATTACAATGGTATCATACAAATACAATATCACATAATCTATGGCATCAACACCCCTTATCCATTTAACTGTGGAAGCTGCTTAACTATTTTTCTAGATTTTCTTACTGTCAAATGGATACAATTTTTAAGTCACAAGCCCTTACAGTTCTTCTCTCTTGCCATCATATTATCGATGATTGAATAATTGGATAGTGCCCAATAGATATCATAAAGGGTCATTGATATTTTATCTATGCAACTATGAATCTAATATGTGCACCATCATAAACATGCATTTCCCAGTTCTCTTAAGACACACATTCATAAATATGTATCCCAAATTAACAACCCATTCCACATGCATGCTTTCCATAGAGAAGAAATGTCACAGTAAATTATTATTTCCATTTCAACCTAGATTTAAGTATATAAACACACATTACTCACTCTAACCATTTCCATCTTCTAAGAACACAATTTTTGAAAAGCAATTTTCAATAAATAATCTATGGTATTCATATCCGGTGCACCCTTGCATAGCATTTTTGGACATGAAAACAACAAATGATATAGTAGCAAAAATTATACCAATTACATCAACTCGAGAAACATGAAAGAACATTTTCAAGCAATTACCAATTTCTTTTAATAGCAAAAAATAAGGTTTTAGATCATATCAATTGTAACACTTTCGAATTGCATCCATTATCAATTTAGCAAGTTTCACACATTCAAGTGTGTATCAAATCATTCAACGAGAAACTAGAGATTATAACCTGTAAAACCAAATTCTACTAAGGTCTTCTATTCTTCTTGCCTCCGCTACTAACCATTTGCCCACCAGCTCTTCTACTGATCTGTGTGTTATTTTTTTTCATCCTCTTTTTTATTTTATTTTACTGTCTATTTTATCTTACTCCAAAAACTCAAAAACCCACACCCACTATATTGCATGCCTGTTACCAAAATGAGAGTGAAATTACAACAATCCTTATGCACACATTACCTAGCATCATGACCATGGAGAGAAATCCAGTTTAATTTCTTTATATTTATAGTTTTCGTCATACACTCGAGACTATAATCAATATAACAATTGATTTATTATTATTAACATAAGTATTATGTTATATTGTTATATTTTTATGTATTTCATTTTAATAATATTCATTTTATAAAACAATAATCATACAAATAATTCTAATTCAATGCAATACCAAATAAAGAGTGGTTGCATTATATTTGACATCTTCATCACCACTAGAATCATATGCAAGAATTATTATTTTTATTGATCAACAAGTGGACACCAAATAAAACATGCGTAAAATGTAAGACACTCATGATGCACCTATATGATATGCAATTGCATGAGTATCCATGTACTCATGAACCAATCATAATTTTCCTTCTTACCTTTTCCATCAATTCTTCTTATGTCCGATGAAGTCTCATACCTGGTCCTACATGTATAATGATTATCAATAGTACCACATTCTAAAGGATAAGCCAAGTATAAACCTTCAATTCATCTATTATGTAATGGTCATTCAAGGAGGGTCATTACATCCTTACCCACTAAAAAAAAACACAATACTTGTATTTTGTGTAAGATTAAAAGAGGAATGAATCATATTCATTCATAAATCAACAATATATATAGATAGATAAATGAAAACATTCATAATTCATACATCAAGTAACCATACACATTCACTACCCATCAAAATTTCAAACATGTCTACATAAACCATTCACATGTTTTGTTATGCATTCAACCAAATGTCAATGCACATTCCAAAACTTACATCATCACATAGACAAAGCTACTTTGCTTAGTAACCCAAAATATACACAAAGCTACTCTACTTAGTGTCCAAACATATATCGATATTCATAATACCATATAAAATATTTTAAAATGTTTATATCTACTCAAACCAATAAGAAAACTATTGTTGCATATCTGCCATGTTCTCCCATGTGGCGTTTCTATCTGATTATAGGTCCTATTGGACCCGATATTGCTCTATGTTCCTCTTCCTTAGGTTCTTGGTTCAAAAACCAAGTACACAGATAGGTCAAACTTCAATTTTTAGTGTATTGGTCATCTATAAAGTGGAGATATCCAAAACATGAGAGGGATAAAAAATGTACTTTCTAAATAGGGACACATGGAAAACATTATGGATATTGGATAAGCTTGATGGTAGAACAAGTTTATATGCAAGAGGACTTATTTTACCCATAATTTCAAATGGTCCCACATATCTTGCATCAATTTTAGAAGATATTAATGAACTTTTAGTTGGCTTCACCCTTAAGAACACTTTGTATCCAATAGAATATTATCTCAATGTTATTTTAAGGTTGCATAGCTCTTTTCATTATTAACGACCTTCTTTAGCTTCTGCTAAATTCTTTTCAATTGGTATTCCATTTATTTTATAGTTTTCAATCTCATAACTACTTTATCCTCTAGATTATCCCAAGATAAGGGAGTCCTGCATCTTCTTCCATATAGGGCTTCAAAAGGTGCCATACGTAGTGATGCATGGTAACTGTTATTGTATGTAAACCCAACTAGGTATGGATTAATTTCCATTTTGTATGTTTATCTATACAATACATTCTTAGCATATCCCCCAAAATATAATTCACCCTCTCAGTCTATCTATTTGTCTTAGGGTGATAGGCTGAACTAATATTCAATTTAGTTCCTAGGGCTTCATGCAAAGCCTACCAAAATTTAGAGGTAAAACAAAAATCTCTATCAAATATTATAAATTCTAGAAATCCATGTAGTCTCACCACTTCCCTAGCAAACTTGCTCGCTATTATAGGTGCATCATCTTGTAAATTACTAGGTATAAAATATGCAACCTTGGTTAACTTATCCACTACTACCAGGATTGCATCATGCTTAAACCTTGTTTCAGGTAAACCCACTATAAAGTCCATTAAAACCACCTTCCATTTCTATTCCAGTATATCATATGGGTATAATCTACCTTCTAGATGCAAGTGTTCCACTTTCTCTTTCTAGTACTCCAAGCACCTAGACACATAATCAACGGTGTCATTTTTTATACCTATCCAATAGTAGGATTTTCTCAATCTCTCACACATATTTTCTCCTCTAGGATGCATCGAATAAGGATTATTGTGTGCCTCCTTAAGGATTTTTTCTTTCAATCCAACCATTTTTGGAACAATCAGTTTGTTTTTATAATACAAGAAGTCATTTCTATATATAAAATTTGTATATTTTCAAAGTTTCTGCTCAATTGGAGCATTACATGACTGGAAAAATTTATCCTTCTCCTACAAATATTTAATATTATCTAACAAATCATAATGGAATTTTGTTATGACAACAATGCACCCTCTTCTACTTAGGGTATCAGTGATCTTGCTCTCCTTACCCCTAATATACTCAACACCAAAATCATACTCATATAGAAACTCCATCTAACTCTATTGCATATCATTCAATAATGGTTGAGTATGTATCTTAAACTCTAGTGATCTATCTCTAGTTCAAATGGTTTCCTAATAAATAGTGCCTCCAAATCTTAAGGGCATGTACATCAACTTCCAACTCCAAGTCATGAGTGGCATAATTTACCTCATGCCTCGTAAGTTTCCTTGATTCAAAGGCAATAATCACATCATCTTGGGTCAAAAACCCTCCTAATACCTTAATTGATGCATTCATGCATATTGTAAACTATTTATTAGGATCGAGTAATTGCAAAATCTATGTGGTCGTCAACCTTTATTTCAAAATTTGAAAATCCTCTTCACATTGTTCTATCCATTTAAAGGCTTTAACTTTCATTTGAAGGTTTGTAATAGGTTGGGTAATTCTTGAGAAACCTCTGATAAATCACCTATAGTAGCCTATGAGCCCATAGAACTTCACACCTCAATCATGTTAGTAGGTGTAAGGCAATTAACAATTGCTTCTATTTTCTTAGGATTGACTGCAATCCCCTCAACAGAGACAATATATCCCAAATACTATACTTGTGGAGTATAGAATTCATACTTTGATAGATTTCTATATAACTAATTTATTCTAATAATATCAAGTATAATTCTCATTTTTTGATCATGTTACTCCTTGTTCTTATATTAGATCAATATGTCATCCAGAAACATTAACACAAACCTATCCAATTCCTCTCTAAAAATGTTATTCATGAGATTCATGAATGTGGCTGGGATGTTAGTAAAACCAAAAGGTAGGACTGTAAACTAAAAATATCCATACCTTGTTCTAAAATATATTTTATAAGTGTCTTCTTCCTAAATACTTAATTGATGATAACCAAACCTTATGCCAATTTTCAAGAAGATGGTTGCTCTTTTCAACTAATTGAAGAGATCATCAATTCTAGGTAATGAGTACCTATTTTTTATAGTAACCTTATTCAATATCTGTGAAGAACACAAGCTTATACTGAGAGGGAGGGTGAACAGTATAAGACCACTTTTTATTTTTTCTTCCAATTCAATATTATGTTGTGTAAAGATAGCAGTATCAATAGCAGTAATCAAAGTAATGCACAAAAACCATACACAATAGAGACACCACAATTTACATGGTTCACCCAATGTGGGCTACTCCACGGAGAAAATATTTTATTAAAACTTTCTCAATCAATCTCTTTGGGAATCACTCCCAATTACAATGTTTATGTATCTATGTCCAAAGGAGATGTTGATCCCCTAATATCAAGTTCGTGGATCTCTTCCATAGGAGAAATATTTCCTCTTCTGCTTTGGCTATATGATTTTCTAGAATATTTTGTCTCTCTGCTACACTAATTGGTGGACCTCTCTCCACTTGAAGACTCGTCATTTAGATGTGTCTTCAACTGTGCTGGTTGCTGCATATATATCCACTAAGACTATGTCCTTTGTAATCTATCACCTCCAAAGCTCTGTTAATAGGATCACTAATAACCTTCTCAATAGTCACACAAAACCTTCTTAAAAAGATCACATAGAACTTGTACAATGCTGAATAACAAGCTCACATAAAACCTGTCCAATGCTGAATAACAATCTCACATAGAACTTGTCCAAATTTTCTCTAGAAATCTCACCAAGAACATGCCCAAATATACTCTAGAAATCTCACCAAGAACTTGCCCAAATCTTCTCTAGTAAGCTCACCAAGAACTTGCCCAATTATGATCTAGCAAGATCACCAAGAACTTGCCCAAATCTACTCTAGCAAGCTCACCAAACTCTGTCCCAAAGGCTTTCTCAAAGGCTCAATCAATCATGCTCAAGTAGTACTCAAAATGAACTCAATAATGAATGGAAATATCAACTCAAATTAACTTCATAGAAGCATAAAGAGAATTTTTAGAGACTCAATATGTTCTAATCTCACTCTCAACCCAAATCAATCTCAACTCAACTCATAGAAGCATAAAGAGAATTTTTAGAGACTCAATATGTTCTAAACTCACTCTCAACCCAAATCAATATCAACTCAACTCAAATCAACTCATATAAGCATAAAGATAATTGTTAGAGACTCAATATGTTCTAATATCACTCTCAACTCAAATCAACTCATATAAGCATAAAGAGAATTGTTAGAGAATCAATATGTTCTAATATTACTCTCAACTCAAATCAAAATAATGGAATAGTTTGTTTTATAGGACTTGAACAATCACTTAACACATCACTTGACTAGGCTCAATCAACTCAACTCAACCAATCACCACAAGGGACAAATCTCTCTCATAGAACCCTAGTCCAAGTATGTATCAACCAACTCAAATGTTTCTAACAATGCTCAACCACAAATATCACATAACAATGATACTCATGTTCTTTTCTAACTCAAGTTATTTTACAACCAATGGGCTTCAATAACAATGCTTATAAAATAAGTTTTAACCTCAAATATCAAACTAGAAAACCTTTAAGCATTAAACCAATCACTTTCAAAAAGGAAACCACAATCAATCATTTTCTCTCCAATGATATTTCAGAAATCAACCACCATAAACAATCAATAGGAGAATGTGCCCATACCTTTTATGAAGATGCAAAAAACCTCTTTGTAAATCTGCCACAATCACAAAATTCTTTTGCCAATATTCACAAGGGTTAGTTGATCACAAAATAATCAATATTACTCCACTTTCAATAATTATCACCAAGGTCTTTAATTGCACAACTTCCTTATCTCTCCTAAAACCACTTGTACCTTAAAATAAAATAAATCAAAACATTGCATAACCTTTTCACTCCCAAAACCACTTATACCATAAAATAAAATAAATTACAACATTGCATAACCTTTTCACTTCCAAAACCACTTATACCATAAAATAAAATAAATCAAAATATTGCATGCCTTGTCACCTCATGAAAGAATTAATTCCCTTGAAAAAAACAAGTCTAACTTCATTTTTGGAACCCATTTGAAAAATCAAAAATATCTCTTTACACACACCTTATTTCTCCTTCTAAATAAGTTAGTCAAATAGCCCTCGAAATAAGATTTCGGACGATATATAATATTCCCACTTTCTGAAATAAATTGAAACCTTTATATATATATATATATATGCAAACCTCCATTAATTGCACATAGGTCGGCCCTCCATTAATTTAAACTTAAACTTTAAAATTTAATATCTTTATCACCGGAGGTCCCTTTTAAATGAAAAAAAATTCCATCATGGCTTTTAATAAAATTCCTTTCCACATAAACCCACCATGGTTTTAAATAAAACATTTTATTTTGACTGCCTTGGTTTTCATAAAAACCTTGTATATATCCATGCTCTCCAAAATATCATAGATGATTATCTATGAAGTGCTTTTGCCACCAAAACCAAATGTGATCCATGTGACATCAATGATCCATGTAACATCAATGACAACATAAAATACCTCAAATTGCCAAAAATATGGTAGTCTATGCACATCCTCCAAGTACCATATTTCTTGTTAATAAAAAATATTGGAGCTCCCCAAGATGACACAGTAGGCTTGATTAGCCTATTTTACAACAAATATTGAAGTTATGTTTTAAGATCGTATAGCTCGATAGGAGTCATCCTATATGGTACCCTTGTAATGGATACAACTCGAGGTAAAAACTCAATAGAAAAATTAAACTCTCCCTATGGATGTAACCCTAGAAGGTCCTTTGACAAACACATCCTTGAATTTTTCCAAGATAGGATGCTTTTGAAAAGGTCAAATTCCACTTCAATCTCTTCTTTCTTATTCATTTTAACTATAAAAATCATTCCCTTTTTTGTAATGAATTTATTTATTTGCATAGCAGATAATAGATGTGGCTTATTTATATCATGGTCACAATGAATTATAATACTTTTATTATATTCATCCATAAACTCTACCCATTTTTCTTTAAAATTCAAAATAGTTGTACGGGCTTTTAATTAGTCAACACCAAGAATGATGTCAAATGCATGTAAAGGCATCACATATAAATACCATCTAGTTTTTCCCTAAGGCAAAATATATGAGGGTCAAATAGACATTGGTTCAATTGATAAGTTTACCCTGACCCATGCTCCACCTTCCTTCAGGTATGTTACTCAATAATATAGTAGAAATAAAGCTATTAGTTGATCCACTATCTATCAATATACACACATTATTAACATAAAATTTTACATTTAACTTGACCATCAAGTATGAGACTACCTATGGTCACAAAGATCCTATGAGTGGCTTCTTCGAGGGCCTTTTGATGAACATCAACTCTGTGGGGGTATTTGTTGGTGTAATGGGCTCCTTGACATACATAACAACCATTCAAAGGAGCTCGGTTTTCCCTATTATTATTCTTGTTCTTGTCCTGTGGCACAATTTTGCTAGCCTTCTCCTGATTTGCTAGTCTCTGATCATACCTTTTGGAAAAATATTTACCATCCCTCCTAAAATTACTACCCTAGAAGTTAACTTTATTTTTGCCTCCTTGTCTTTCTCCCACTTCATAAATAAAATATTATTCTTTTTCCTAAGCTCATATTTTTTCTTTTTGGGTAGCTTTTGATAATTAAAGTATGCTTTTTTTATCTTTTGGTTTGCTTCCTCTTTTTTTGATAATCAAAAGCAGTAGGAAGATCTATAGGGTTGTGCATATTCGCCATTATCTTGATCTTAGGATGTAATCCTAGAATGAATTTTTGAGCATTTATTTTTTCATTGCTCTCATACTAGATTGCATACTTAAGTAATTGGATATACTTTTAGGCCAAGCTCTCAAGGTGATTCTTTTTTTTATAAGTTTATTGTTTAATATAAAAGTGCTTTCATGTTCATAGCAAGAGCTTTCATGTTCATGGCATTTTCATTTCACCCAATAATTTTTTAACATAAAATTTTGATCAATACAAGCATATCAAACAATTTTTGGGTTCAGGACTACTGCAGACAGCCACCCAAGTGAATGAGATTGACCAAATCCCATAAAAGGTGTCATTATATGGAATTGACTCATCTTATTTATCATCCTATGGTTCTGGAATGAGGGTTAAACCATGGCTAGGGTTTTCCTTTAGGGCACATAACACCTAAAGTATGGATGCATACTCTCCCAGTCCCTAATATACTAAACCTTCAACTAGCTAGTTGACTTATTCGAGTAACTGTATGCAAGGGGGTTAGCATGCATATACCTAGTGTCTAGCTGATTGACCTACTACCTAGAGTCAGCTAGAGCCATGTCAATACCTTAACCTTGGTCTTATTATAATTTTCCATTATGACACATAATGATTATCCTATACCAAATGCTATGGTAGAACAAGTTCATTGTCATATTTGTTCTATATAGTCAAATGACACAAGGACTTATCACTTGTATTTTTGAGTAGCAACCTAAAGGTGGCATCCCATATCACCTATTGTTACTATTTATGACTAGGTCACATTTTGTGACCTGTTTCATCAGAAAAATAGTTGTCCTCGACACATGTGTGCATACCCACACCTCAACAACATTGGGTGCTTAAGCCATTCATTTTCATTGGCATTAATTTTTGTTTATCCTTCTCGATAAACTATTATTTGGGTTTTATGTTGTTTCTCATAGTTTTAATAGTTTTCCTAATATCATGTAGGTATAATAGAATCAACTCTCAATGCTAGAGTTCCCATTCAACATGTCGATATACTTACCCTTAATGTAAATCCCTTTACATAAGAAAATTAACGTATAGAATTGAAGCAAACAAAAACATATAATTGAACATATGATAATAATTAAGGTTCCTTTCCCCACACCTTACATTATACTCATGTCTAAGTTTCAACTTTCCCATAAGGGTTTTAATCAATTATCCATTCCAATTACACTTGAAATTCCATCACACAACACCATACAAGTAACTGGCAAATAGTTCTATCTACCACCAAAACAAAAAGGCCAACCACACTCATTGATATTTATTTCATTATTCAACAAACACTATGTTGTGGCCATTGCACAACATACCCTAAAATTGGGGACCCACCTTTTATTTTCCATTTTTGGCAGTTTTGTGTTCCTTTGAGTGATAGCTTTGGTCATGGTTCTTTGAATTTGCTAGTAGATTGTTTTGTTTTTGTTTAAGGTTTAATGAGTTTACCCTTTTATGAGGTTGTACTTTCATCTAGGTTTGTAGTGTGAATTCTAATCTGATTTTGGAATTTAACTAAGGCAAACATTTGAAATTTAATTAATTTAAATTCAAACATTTAAATTAATTAAATCAAATTTGAATAAATAAATAAAATAAATATACATTTATTTTATATATGTATATATATATATATACTTGGTAGGTTGTTTTAACTTAATATTATTATTTTAGTTTGTGTGCCAAAGCCACTGCGTAGTGTGCTTTATTTATAGTTTTCTTTATTTATTTTAATCTGTCATTGTGGTATTGTGTTTTGGGTTTGCTTTATATTTGTTGTATTCAAGCTTTAATATTTTTTTCTATTAATACTTGTTTTAATTTTTGTGTCTTCATTTTGATGTAGGAAGGGCCTCAGAGTTGAGGACTTGGACCTATGCAAGGTGCAAGTCTAGGACGACGTAGACATTCTACAACATGGAGATGTGGATTCCAAATAACATGGTAGTGCATACTAATGTGGTGGTAAAATGATGGACACGAGCGAAGACCCACATGTTACCCATGTAGTTTTCACTTGGCAGTAGTCTACATTGGACAAAAGAAGATGGATCCCACCAAACTGCCTGAGTAGACATGGACAAAACACACGATTACAGTGATATTGATAGAATCGACACCATGGCAAACTCAAACTATGACATGGTTTTTAGCATAGTGATATGGACGTGGATGAGTCTTGTCTCCAATTGGTTGATGACATAGATTACCAACGGATCTCACAATGACTAGGTGGAGAGTTAGAGAATGTGCGGGATCACCATGGCTCTTGGGTATACGAAGACCTTGGTGACCAAGATGAAGGTAAGTTTGATGTAGACATCGACTTGAGCACAAATATGAGAGCAGTGAGCAATATGGATGGACTATCGATGTGAAAATCCATGCGTAGACTGTGACAGTGACATGATGATAACCCGGGCATGGGACATTAAGAGCACAACATATGATGTAAGTGTGGATTATAAAGTTCAAACCATGGACGAGCATATTCAAGTGGAACACGAATATCCAGATTTGCATAATAAAAATTGTAGAGGTAGATAATGACCAAGGTAGAGGTATCATGAACCCCAAGTTCAATTTGAATTACTTTGGCTATGGCATTACAACAAGATAGAGAAATATCTTCTCATTAAAGAGCATTAAATGACAAAACTTGAATGTGATGGCAATAGTGGAGATAGAAGGATGTAGAAACGAGTTCAATTTTTAGGAGAAGTGCACAAATCAAGCAAATAAGCTAAGACAAGATGGGACCCACCATAGCCACGATGCAAATTGAGACTCTTGGAGAAGATAAAATCAAACTGTGAATAATTATATTTGATTGATATTGTAATTGATAGCATGCATATCCATCAGTATGATGGATATCAATGGGGACTATGAGAGTATTTTGTATTTGTACTCCAACAACACCATGGTGATAGGAATATTTGTAGATGGCAAGATCTCAATTACATCTGTGATGACAAATTTGGTAGCTATTGAGAGAATGTACCTTTTACGATGAGTGCATGGTCAATATCACCAAAGCTAATAGGGTTCATAATCCCATAGGGGAAACCATGAAAATCATCATACTTGCATACGAGTTCATTGGAGGTGTTCCAAATGTTCAATCAAACATATTCTAATGACTAGTGAAAAATTCTTGTCTACGCTAGTAATTAAAAGAAATTTTCTTCAAAAGGGGTTGTAGTGAAGATAAACCATGTGTTCAACATGTCCATATTCTACTGTGAGGTATTAATTTAAATGGCATTGATTTGAGGTACACTTGGTTGACAGAGATTACTGAGGAATTCAACAAAAGTTAATGGAGACAGTGGTGAGATGGAAACAAATAACACCAATGAATTTACAGGTGAATTCAAAGATGGAGTGTCATATGCATTGTTACGAAGAAGCGGATAACCTAGATAAAATGCATTGTATAGACGACAACAACATCGGTTTTGTAGGGGTAAAAGCTTAGAAGGGTGCAGATTATGTATGAAAGCGTTGATGACATAATGGGGCTTTACTTTAAGCATATTCAATCACCGGTGATTCAAAAAAAATAGTAAACAACATGGCACTTACAGACAAATTTGAGGTAGATTATAAGGAACAAAGGTTGGTTGCACCTCGTGATCATGGTGAGTGTTATTTGACTCGTTGACATATGATGTCACCAGTATGGATCGATAAAGGTCCATAGAGAACATTGTGAACATGGAGATGTGGGGTTTTGAATGAAGAGATAAATGATAACTTGTAGGGGTTCAGCTATAAATGACAATATCATCTGAGTATAGTTGTGTAGTCACAAATCTGGTACATAAACAACATTTACAACAGGATCATCATGACGAATTTGGCATGGGTATTGAAATTAAGAAACAACATTCGAGATGATTGTCATGATCCAAGGCATAACGTGAACATAGGAATACATGTAAAAGGGGTAGCATGGTTTGACTGAATAATCATTCTTATGTAAGGTGAAATAGATGAGTTTAATTGAATAAAAATAAGGGTAAGACTAGTACATCCATGTGCATGTTGTGGCATTTCAAGGAAAAGGGAGAGGGCTTGTAAAACAACAATTTTATCCTAATGTGCCTTACGTGCACACAAAGAGGGAATGAAACTGCCTGTCAAAATGGATAAAGAAACTGTTTTTCTTTATTAATAGCTAAGGAAATAAATTTAAGGTTTGAAATATGTCACATTGCATAAGGGTTCCTATTTATGCTTAAGAGAGAAGAAGTGTTTCATGTCCAGAAAGAGAAGATGACATCAAATGAAGGAGAAAAATAGTTTTCCATTGGAAAACGAAACGAAGAGTTTCACTAAAAAAGTTAAAATGGATGCAAAATTAGTGAATGTGGCTAGACCATTTTGGAGGCCAAGGCTGGAAATATTGCTGCAAGACTGTATTTTATGGTTTTTAATACAATGATTTCAAAAATGTGTGTCCTGTTAGCAGGATAGGAGGAGATTATTTTTGCATGTTTGATTTAACTATATATTTTTCTCCTTTTCATGTTATAGGCTTATAGATGATGTTCAATGTATTTTAATGGTGACGTCATTGAATATCTAAAGCATGAAATTTAATTTCATTTTTCTTAGAATATCGTACCTATATTATTGCGGGTTGGGCAAATGCAGGTTCAAATAAACTAGGTTACATGCAAAAGTTTCTCACATTTTTGGTTTTGTAGAAAGAGGGTAGCATCATTCTGGCAGTAGTTTTTTTAACATTTTCAACATTCTGGTCCATTTTCCAAAATTTATTTTTATTTTTCTAACCCTTCCTTTTTTGCAGATTTTTTAAACTATGGCGATTAAAATAAAAATAAAAATAAATTAAAATTTCAAAAATAAATACACATATGTGAAGAATAAGCTTTAACGTTTCATATTATGCAATTTTGATTTCATTTCAAAATTATAAAAATGATCCAAAGTTGTTTTTATAGACAATTTATAATTTCACTAGAAAAGTTAAAACGGATGCAAACTCAGTGAATGGGGCTAGACCTTTTTGGAGGCCAAGGCTGAAAATATTTATGCAAGACTATATTTTTGCTTTTTAATACAAATGATTCTAGAAATTTGCATCCTATTAGCAAGATAGGAGGAGATTATTTTTGCATGTTTGATTTAACTGTATATTTTTACCCTTTTCATGCTATAGGCTTATATATTATGTTCAATGCATTTTAATGGCTACATCATTGAATGTCTAAAGCATGAAATTTATTTATTTTCCTTAGAAGCTCGCACCTATATTATTGCGGTATGTGCAAATGTAAGTTCAGATAAACTAGGTTACATGCAGAAGTTTCTCACATCTTCGGTTTTGCAGAAATAGGGTGACATCATAATGGTGGTAGTTTGTTTTAACATTTTAAGTGTTCTAGTTTATTTTCCAGAATTTATTTTTATTTTTCTAACCCTTCCTCTTTTGCAGAATTTTTTTTAAACTTCGACAATTAAAATAAAAATAAAAATAAATTAAAATTCCAAAAATAAATGCACATGTCTAGAAAAATCTTTAACGTTTCATCTTATGTAATTTTGATTTCATTTTGAAGTCATTTCAAAATTATAAAAATGATCTAAAGTTGTTGTTTTTACAGGCATTTTATAATTTCAAATTTTACATAATTTTACATTTCGAAGGAAAATCAGATTTCAACATTTGCATGTTTGTTTTGCAAGCAATAAATTAACTTTCCTTTATGAAAATCACAATTTCATTAAAGGGGAGTGATTTATATGGCATTTCAAAGGCCATTGTTTTTAGAGCAATAAATTGACATCTCTTTATGAAAATTAATTTCATCAAAGAGGGGTAATTTATTTATTATATCAAGGCTATTTTTAATTTCATATTCAAAGAAACATTAATTGAATCCAATCATTACTTGAGGTTCACATTTAGAGATAGATTTTAATATTTATTTCATTCTCAAAGCAGGATTTAAGGAAGATAAAACTTGTTTAAAATATGCTTAACCAAAAGAAGATAAAATCTATCTAAAACATATCAAGGTAAAATGAACTAAGGCTTTACATCGTGGTCATATGAGGGCCAATCATATTTTATTTTCTTTTAAGTTTCATGAACAATCACTAGCATAGCATAATAAAATAAACCAACATAGGCCCCTTGTTAATAGTTACTTGCAAATCACTAAGGTATTCCTAGCACTTATTTGATACATATTCACAAGATTACAAGCACACATTAAGTAAAAGGAACCTTGGAGAAATTTCCATTTCTTTGCAAGAGAGGATTTTCTAATCAAAATCCTAACTGTGATGGGGATTTTGCAATTGGGCAAAATATCCACTCAATAGAATTGGTGCTAGAAGGAGGGTCTGAATTGGTTTACTTTATTGCTATTTAGATGCTAAATTGTTCATGTTTACTTGAAATGTTTATTTGAAGACATTGGTCTTGGCTAACAAGGTTTTGTTGATCACATTCATTGATTTGAAATGTCCTTTAATTGATGATGCATTAATGCTAACCTTTTTACAAATTGAAGGATGTTCACTAATGTCATGGTTTAATTGATGCATATATTTTGGTTGATATACATGATGATTTATGTGTTAAACATTTGAGATTTGTTAGTCATTTCATACATATTTGCAAGATATATTTATTTGACTCTTAAAATTGGTTCTGAAATTATTCTTTGAGTTTCACTAATGGCAATATTTGATCAAATAATAGCAAGAATGACATATTTGTTAGGTGACCATTATAGTCATTTAAACATACCTGGAATACCCCATAAAATTCCTAAAAGTGTATTGGAGTTTGCATCGTAGTTTAGGCAAAATGTGGCATTAGGACACATATGTAGAGATTGTCTGTCTACAAGAGCATGTTAATTCACTTACAAATTTTCCATGAGGATGTTTCTTGTAGGTTATTCTCATACACATTGGATGACATAGCATTGAGTTGGTATATCCAATTACCTATAGATGTTATCACTTCTTGGGTCCAACTAGAAACAATATTTCTTGACCATTTTGGTAATCAAGTTGACCTAGATATGATAGAAAATCAGTTTACCTCTATCTATAAAGAGCCTAATGAATCCATGAGTCAATTTAATGACAGGTTCCATAGGTTGTATACTGAAATATAGATGCATTATACCATTTTAAAAGAATTTGTCTTTCAAATTTACATGGGAGCCTTAGACCCCTCAATATCCAAATTTCTAAGGAAGCTTCTTGAATATTCATCCTTGCCTAAGGCCTACAATGAGGCAATTATGGTAGAACTATGGTGGAATTTGAGAAATTTTAATGGGGGTAAGCTATCATTGTGTAACCCTAAGGCTAAAAATCAAAATTCACCCCTAAGTCGAGTTAAATCACATGTTCCCATGAGAGATTGTTTTTTAGGAGTTATTGAAGCCAACCTACACCAACCATCTAATATAGTACCCTCTAATTCAACGATGTCTAATGTGAGTAATCAATAAGATGAAGTTGAATGTCTAAATATTACAACCACCTTAGATATTGTTCAGGAGGAGATGCAAATTTCAAATCCAATGTACACTGATGAGAATTATGGTGAACAAGCCCATCAAAATGTCGAGATTAATTCATTTTTTGGAATGTATGAACCTTCAAGTGATGGAAGCGTCCTAGAGTTAACTAGCATGGAGATATGTGATAGGATAGGACCTTCCATAGAATTGAATGAAGTAGTTGAAATAAATGATCAAGAATGCCAATACGTCCCAAATGATGACCCTTTTGTTTGGGAAAGAAAGGGTTTAGAACCATTATTCACAAAGGAGGATTGGGATGATCATAGAAAAAATAATTTAAAAATTGATCCTATTATATAAACCCCTAAGCCATCAAAAGTGGTTGAAAGTGAGGTTGAAAGAGAATCAATAAATGAATTCAAAGACATAACAAAATTTCACCACTTGTTCTCGGAAGACACTTTGGATGAGATTGTTGAAACTGATGGTCAAGAAAACCCACACCTTCCAAATTGTGATAAAATTGAATCATGGGTTACAAATGTGGATTGTGATCTTGCAAGCTTGAATACAAAGAGTAGCCCACTTTTGAAAATAATTGAACCATCTAAGGAAGGTGAAGGTGAATTTGATGAGAAACACATTGATGAATTGGAAGATGGTGAAGAAGTGGTTGAGCATAACAACTTGATTTTAGAATATGATTACTATGATTATTAGGATAAATTGGAAGAATATGCTCACTCCAAACCTTCTAATGAATTTTTATGTCAATTGATATGCAGGATAATACAATTGCTTTATCGCATGAGTATATTACTAGTCCTATACAATCTAAGAAAGTTTTGGAAGAAGGGTTGGAATATCATCAAGTGTTGAAAAATGATAATGATTCTACTACCATGGATAAAGAAGGAGAACCACTTTCTTTGGTCCCCTTTGAGGGGTAAGAAATTAAAAATATTGATCCACCTATTGGCTCTACAATGTCTATGCCATCTCAAAATGAGGAAATTCTAGAACTTGAGTGGTTTGGGTTTGATATTATTGATGATCCTAATGAAAATGTGGATTTTGAAACAACTCAAGCCATTGATCATGGAAAGGTGTTATGTGACACATATCTTGAGAAGCTAGGTTCTTGTTTTGAAAAATATGGGCATATGTTTTATATTGTGAAAACACCCAAAAGGATGCACTTCTAAGACCCAAGGAGGTAGGGGTATCCAATATGGGCATATGTTTGATTGGGTGCCTAACTTTGGTATTTTTGAATAGGTGTTTAATGATGATGAAAGTCATGAAGAAAATGGAAAGATCACAAATGCTCACTAAGGTTTGGGAAATGAAAATATGCAAAAGGTAAAATCTAAACCTTTATGTTTCATTATCCAAAATCCAGGTAAAATGTTGCATCATGAAATTTTAGATTCAAATGTGATTAATGATCAAGTGCCATGTGAGGTTAGCAAAGAGCTAGAATTGGTTTCTACTTACATTGCTAATAAGTTTATCTTGTCAAACAAAACAAATGTGAATATGCTTGAATTGTTGAATCATATCCATAGAATATTAAAAATTCAATCTAGGGTAAAAACTTATAATGATCCTTATTTAGTAAATATCCTATATGCTTGCAAAGTGTTGCGTGAGCATGATTGGCCTAAAAATTTAGAGGGTGACTTGATGTCAAAATTTTTAGAAATAACCTCTTATTTGAAGGAAATCTTATATGCTTGTGAAAATGAGAAATATTGTCAAAGTGATGAATTGAATGTTGGAATTTACACCTCATGTAATAAGAAAGAAATAATTGAAAATCATGCATTTTCTTGCCAATTTAATGTGTCTGAATCTCAAATTAGAATTGTTGAATACTGTAATAAAAAAGGTAAAATAAAGGATTTTGTATTTGTAGGAATAATTTTATTGTGGGTTGATACATGTATAATTCATTGTGCCTATCATGTCAAAATTCTTTCTATTCATGAAATAAATAAAATTTGGGATCCAAGAAAGTCACGATTGAGTTTTGTGCCATTTGTACTATATTGTATATTTTGTAAATATGTTTGGGTTTTCATGTTTTGTCTTGGTTTTGTGTGTTGATTTTCCTTTGAGTTGTTGTTTGTTTCTCTTGTCTCCTTAGAGTGTTTTAGGATTTTTATTTGTGTGTTAGATTCATGTTCATGCTCCCATACATTTACATTTTGATTCAGTCCCATTTATTGTGGTTTTGGTTTTGTGATGGTTACTGAAAAAATGGCATGTTTGCAGAATAGATAATACAACCCACGAATCAAACTAAAATGGGAGAAAGGAAATGCAGCTATATAGTGATTATCCTTGGCTAAGTGTACTAAGATGGTGGAGTATGAATCAATGGAATATTATGCCAAAGCTTCACTATAATGAATCACATGAAAAGTCATTTCCTAGGATTTTGAAGGATGAAATAATTTTGGTAAACTGATTAAGGCTAACTTCTAACATGCTCAAATTCAAGTGTTACATAGAGGTTTGCAAAGTTCTCTATAAAATAATAGTATAAGAAATGAAAATATTGATCAAATAAGTCACCAAGTTTAGATAAACTCCACCGAGGCTATAGGTACCTGACCAGCATTGGGGCTCTATTTAGATAAAAGCTTGATATAAAATAAATAAGCATTGAAAAGTTTGATCAAATTAGTCACCAAGTTTGGATAAAATCAACTAGGGCTATGGATGCCCAATTTGTAGTGAGGCTCTGTTTGAATAAAGTATGTTCAAAAGAGACTATGGAAAATATTATTCAAAAATAAAGTTTTATGAGCATCATTTCATAGCCTAAAGGTAAACCAAATGATGGAATTTGAATGGTCCCAAGGAAGAAAATTGAACCACATTGCACACACCATGCGAAAGAAAATAATCCATTTGTTCTCATATGAAGCTATTGACCCCACTTTCCTTGGATGTCAGTGAATGATGTATACTTTTGTAACCTTTAGTTCATTAATTTTAAAACTAGGTTATTCACCGAAAATGCTTGAAAGCATTTCCCAGTAGTCACCATTTCTTGTGGCCATTGCACAACATACCCCAAAATTGGGGACCTACCTTTTATTTTCCATTTTTTGGATTTTTTTGTTCCTTTGAGCGATGGCTTTGGTCATGGTTCCTATAATTTTCTGGTAGGTTGTTTTGTTTTTTTTTAAGGTTTAATGAGTTTGACCTCTTATGCGGTTGTACTTTCACCTAGGTTTGTAGTGTGAATTCTAATCCGATGTTGGAATTTAACTAAGGCAAGATTTTGAAATTTAATTAATTTAAATTCAAACATTTAAATTAATTAAATCAAATTTGAATAAATAAATAAAAAATAATAATAACAAAATAAAAAATAAAATAAATGTATATTTATTTTATTTGGTAGGTTGTTTTACCTTAATATTCTTATTTTAGTTTGTGTGCCAAAGCCACTGCATAGTGTGCTTTAATTTTAGTTTTCTTTGTTTATTTTAATGTGTCATTATGGTATTGTGTTTTGGGTTTGCTTTATATTCATCGTATTGAAGCTTTAATATTTTTTTCTATTAATACTCATTTTAATTTTGGTGTCTTCATTTTGATGTAGGAAGGGCCTTGGAGTTGAGGACTTGGACTGATGCAAGGTGTGAGTTCAGGACGATGTAGACATTCAGCAACATGGAGATATGGATGTCGGATAAAATGGCAGTGCACACCGATGTGGTAGAAAAACAATGGTCACAAATAGAGACCCACATGTTACCTGCATAGTTTTCACATGGGAGCAGTCTATGTCAGAAAAAAGAAGGTATACCCTACCGAACTGCCCAAGTAGACACGGACAAAACACCCGATTGTAGTGATATTGATGGAATCAACACCATGATAAACTTGGAATATGATACAATTTTCAACATAGTGATATGGATGTGGACGAGTCTCATATTAAACTAGGTGATGACCTAGATTATCGATGGATCTCATAGTGACCAAGTGGACAGCTGGAAAACATGCAGGACCACCATGGCACCTGGGCATACGAAGACCTTAGTGATTTGGACGAAGGTGAGTTTGAAATGGACATTGACTTGAGTGCAAATCTGAGAGCAACGAGAAATATGGATGGACTATCTATGTGGATGACCACACAGAGGCTATGATAGTGATGTGATAATAACTCAAGCATGGGATATTAATAGCACATCATATGATGTAAGCATGGATTATAAAGTTCAAATCATGGATGAGCACATTCAATGATGTAGGAGCATCCGACGACAGTAGAGCAATCTTTCATCCTCTAATTTTTTTTCTCTAAGTTTTCCAAGTACTTTGTATTTTGATTCATTTCAATTTTTTTCCCAAGGCTAAAAGTTTTGTAAAGCAAGTTTTGTAAGGCAAGTTGGGGAGTCACGAAATCACGACTCCGAAGGTGAGGTAAAAGGCGAGAGCAGAAATGGTCATGATATCACAACGTCGTGATATCGCGACGTCGTGATATCACGACAAATTTTTACAAAGCTAAGGCACAGGGTGCGGGGGTTGCGATACCGCGACATGTCGCGATATCGTGACATGTCGTGATATCATGGCCAGTTGAGGCCGGGGGGTCATGATACCATGACATGTCGTGATATCACGACATGTCATGATATCATGGCCAGTTGAAGGTTGTTGAGGTACAAGGGCGTGGGGGGTCACGATACCGCAACATGTCACGATATCGTGACTAGTTGAAGGCTGCAGAGGCTCAAGGGCGTGGGGGGTCGCGATATTGTGACATGTCACGATATCATGGTCAATTGAAAGCTGCCACGTGGATTAAAATTTCATGGACAAGAGGAAGACAAGCCAAAGTAGACACGGGCTACCACGTATATTTAACAAAGATGAAGGACACAGGGTTGCCATGTGTATTAGACAAAGATGAAGGCCACATATTTTAAATTAGAGAGGACGACCACATGTATTCAATGGGAATAACCATCACAAGGAAGTATTCTGACAAGGTGACAGTTGCAGGTCATGGACAGTATGGGTGAAACAACGATTGCAAGACAAGGGGGGGTCTTTAATGCGAGCTTCATAGCGGATCGGGGCGGTGGCAAAATTAATGGAAGAAATTTGAAAACTTGGCGGGAAGGAAGCAAATTTTCTTTGTTTCAAAAATTCTCTCAGGTGGGGCATTAATTGCCTAGAGGGCCGAGACCTCGATAAAAACTCAAAAAAATTGTAAGTGAGGGATGGCGAGTTTGAGATTGAGTGGGGAAGAACTATGCCTGGAAAGGATTGTAAGACTGTGTCAAGTAATTTATAGAAATTAATTTGAAGTGTTGTTTGTGTGAATCTCGGCTTGCCATCAAGTGGTATCAGAGCGGGAGCTCCTAAGCATGTAACAGATCGCCGGAAGAGAGGCAGTTACACCAGGATCTGTGGAAGGAATTTGTAAGGGAAGAAAAAAAAAATGCCTCCATGAAGAAACCATGGTGGAGTAAGAAATGTGGTGCCGGTCGAAGACTTTCGAGCCTTACAGAGGCAAGTTCAAGCCCTGTAAGAAGAGCTACGCAGAAGGCACGAGCCCGAAAGGGATGAGGGAAGTGAAGACGAAGTTGATGAAGAAGAGGACCAGTATGAGGAAGAAGAAGAGGTTGTGGATCCTGCACAAGCCAGGTTGTACAAAGCCATATCTTAGATTGGAAAGCAACCAAAAATGGAGGTTTCTACATATTCGAGAAACCTAAATCTAGAAGAGGTGATTGACTGGATAAATGACTTAGAAGAATATTTTGAATATGAGGAGGTTGAAGACCCTAATCGGGTCAGATTTGCTAAGACCAAGTTGAAGGGTCATGCCAATATTTGGTGGAGGGGAATACAACTGGAGAGAAATAGAAGGGGGAAGGAGAGAATAACAAGATGGGATAGAATGGTGGAAAAGCTGAAGGGACAGTTTATTTTTGGCATATTACGAGTTGGATCTGCTAAGGAAAATGCAGAGTTTGAGACAAACAAACAAAACTGTCCAAGAGTACACCGAGGAGTTTTACAAGATCTCTATTAGAACTGGACATTTAGAGGCAAACAAAGAGAAGGTAGCCCGTTATATAAATGGGTTGAGACTCGGTATCCAGGAATAACTGAGCCTAGTTCGGGTAAGCACCATTGAGGATGCTTACCAATTTGCCTTAAAGGTGGAAGAAAAACTGAATAGGCGGTTTGAAGGCAAGCAAAGAGGAAGGGGTCATGGTGGAAGAACTGGTGGGAGAACCAGTGGAGAAAAATATAAAGATATGAAGAAGACTGGTGAAGCTAGTAGTAACCAGGATCAAAGGGAGGAGGATGTTTATCAGCCCCATGATCAGAACAGCTACCCAAGAGGATGGGGTGGATCTGGACGAGGGTTTGGAAGAGGAGTATTTCGTGGGACATGTTTCCACTATGGTGAAGAAGGACATCGAGCATTCGAGTGTCCACAACATCGAGAAAGGATGAACAAGAGGCCAGAGGGTCCCGCTAGAGCTGCTATGGCAGAGGAAGATGCTGGATCTGAACATTCTAAAGAAGCAAAGAGAGGGGAAGCAATGATTATGAGAAGAGTCCTATTGAATGAGGAGAAGGACACAGATCAGAGAAGAAGTTTATTCCGCACAAGGTGTAAATGCACGAGCAAGATTTGCAATATTATTATTGATAATGGTAGCACGGATAACCTGGTTTCAGAAGAAATGGTTACCAAGTTACAGTTAGAGAGGAAGAAGCACCCGCATCCATATTGGGTCGCATGGTTACAGAAGGACCATAAGGCTTTGGTCAATGAGCAGTGCTCCGTTAAATTTAATATTGGAAATTATTGTGATGAGGTCCTGTGCGACATCCTGCCTATGGATGCTTGCCATATGTTGCTGGGAAGGCCCTGGAAGTTCGATCGGAGTGTAGTGCATGACGGCCGTGCCAACACCTACTCATTAACAAAGAATGGCGTACGCCATAAGCTAAAACCTGTGAAGGAGGCGGATGAAAAGGTGTGTAACAGCTCCAGAATCTATTTAGTTGAAGGGAGAAAATTTTTGGACGGTTTGAAGCATGAACATTTGTGTTATGCAATAATTCCTAGAGTTAGGGAGGAGGAATGCAAAGATACCCCAGCAGAAGTCCTAGATCTATTGGAGGAATTTCTAGATATTGTATCAGATAATGTGCCTGAGGGTTTACCCCCAGTAAGGAAGATCAGCCACCATATAGATTTGGTGCCGGGATCAAGCTTGCCAAATAAAGCTGCACACAGAATGACACCTGTAGAAACTGAGGAGTTAAACAGACAGGTCCAGGAGTTGTTGGAGAAAGGATTGATTAGGGAGAGTCTTAGCCCGTGTGAAGTTCCTACAGTACTAGCACCCAAGAAGGATGGAGAGTGGATAATGTGCATAGACTCTTGGGCAATTAACAAGATCACTATCAAGTACAGGTTCCCATTGCCAAGGATGGATGATATCATGGACTATTTGAGTGGAGCTAAGTACTTCACGAAGATTGACCTAAAAAGTGGTTATCATCAGATCCGTATCAGAGAAGGAGATGAGTGGAAGACAGCCTTCAAAACTAGAGAGGGCTTGTATGAGTGGTTAGTCATGCCATTTGGGCTGTCCAATGCACCGAGTACCTTCATGCGGCTGATGAATGAAGTACTAAAAGAATTTTTGGGCAAATTTGTCATTGTATATTTAGATGATATATTAATATTTAGTAGAACCAAGGAGGAGCACCTGGCGCACATCAGAAGGGTTTTTGAGAAGCTGCGGGAGGAGCAGTTATTAATTAATCTGAAAAAGTGCAATTTTGTAAAGAAGGAACTAGTGTACCTGGGATTTGTCATCTCAGAAGAAGGTCTAAAAATGGACCAGGAAAAGGTGAGAGCTATCATCGAATGGCCTACCCCAAGAAGCACAATAGAGGTGAGATCATTTCATGGTCTAGCCAGCTTTTATAGAAAATTCATTAAAAATTTTAGCAGCATTTGTGCACCCCTCATAGAGACAATGAGAGGGGATAAGAAAGAATTCAAGTGGACCTTAGGGGCTGAAAGGAGCTTTGATGCGTTAAAGAAAAGGGTCACATAATAGCCTATTTTGGAACTTCCAGACTTTAACAAAGTATTTCAGGTAGACTGTGATGCCAGTGGCAGTGCAATAGGGGTTGTATTGAGTCAAGAAGGCATACCTGTTGCTTATTTCAGTGAGAAGCTATATGATGCTCGGAGAAAGTATTCAGTTTATGACCAGGAATTTTATGCTATAGTTCAGGCTCTGAAGAAGTGGAGACATTATTTATTGCCAAAGGAGTTTGTTCTATTTACTGATCATCAGGCCTTACAGTACATTAACAGTCAAACAAAACTGAATCAAAGGCACTTGAAGTGGGTTGAGTTCCTCCAAAGCTATACCTTTGTGCTGAAGCACAAAAGCGGGAAATCAAACAGAGTTGCAGATGCCTTAAGTAGAAGGCATAATTTACTGATTAAAATGATAGTGGAAGTAGTGGGATTTGAAGAACTGAAGGGTTTGTACCCTGAAGATCCAGATTTTGTAGAAGCCTGGACGGCTTGCTTGACACCTGTTACTATGGACAGGACAAAATGGTTGGATTTTCTAATCCAAGACGGAATTTTGTTCAGAGGAAGTAAATTATGCATTCCAAGGAGTTCCATGCGGGAAAACTTAGTCAAGGAGAAACACAGTGGAGGACTGGCCGGACATTTTGGCTAGGATAAGAAAATTGCCCTGGTGAGCGAAAATTACTATTGGTCGCAACTACAGCAAGATGTGAAAATTTTTGTACAAAGTTGTAGAATATGCTAGATGGCAAAGGGCAAAAGACAGAACATGGGATTGTATCAGCCATTACCAGTACCTGAGCGGCCATGGGAGGACATCAGCATGGACTTCGTCCTCGGATTGCCAAGAACACAGAGGCGAAATGACTCTGTATTTGTAGTAGTTGACAGATTTTCCAAGATGGCACACTTTATTCCATGCCAGAAAACAAGTGATGCGGTTCACATTGTAGGGTTATTTTTCAAGGAAGTGGTACGACTTCACGGTCTACCGAAGAGCATTGTTTCTGACAGAGATACAAAATTTGTTGGGTATTTTTGGAGAACTCTATGGAAGAAGTTAAAGACAGATCTGAAATTCAGTTCTGCATACCACCCGCAGACTGATGGACAGACAGAGGTGGTAAATAGAATCCTGGGTAATTTACTGAGATGCTTGATAGCAGATCAACCCAAGGGATGGGATTTAGTTTTACCGCAGGCAAAATTTGCATATAACAATTCAGTCAATAAGAGCACAAATAAATCTCCATTCTAGATAATATATGGAAACAACCCGAGAAATGTGTCTAAACTGAGAAAGTTGGATAAGAGAGAAAAGTGCAGTGCCGAGGCAGAAGAATTTGTGAAACATATGAAAAGTCTGCATGAAGAAGTAAGGAAACAAATTATAAAAATGAATACTCAATATAAGACAAGAGTAGACCAGAAGCGGCGGTTCAAAGAGTTCGAAGTAGGAGATGAAGTCATGGTCCATCTTAGGAAGGAAAGGTTTCCAGCCAAAACTTACAACAAATTAAAGATGAAGAAGTTTGGGCCATGCAAAATATTGGAAAAACGGGAGTCAGGAAATGCATATGAAGTGGAATTTCCGAGTTGGCTTGACATTTCACTTGTTTTTAACATTTCAGATTTAGTGGAATATCATGAGGGAGAAAATATAGAAGTACCAAGTACGAAATTATGGCAAATTCCAGCATCTAATCCAACCACAGACGAGGTCGAGGAAATATTAGACGCTCATGAAGGCAGAAGCACCAGAAACAAACAATATTCTGAATATTTGATAAAGTGGAAGGGCAGATCTGTTGAAGATGCAACTTGGTTGTCAAAGATGGAGGTTGACCGCCTAGGTCTTCCCCTAACAAAATAAAAGTGAGGATCACTTTTTTTTTTTTTTATTTACCCCGGGTGTCTGATGCAGGAGCATCCGGCGACAGTAGAGCAATATTGCATCCTCCAAATTTTTTTCTCTAAGTTTTCCAAGTACTTTGTATTTTGATTCATTTCAGTTTTTTTTCCCAAGGCTGGAAGTTCTATAAAGCAAGTTTTGTAAGGCAAGTTGGGGAGTCACGAAATCGTGACATGTCACGATTTCGCGACATGTCATGAAATCGCGACTCCGAAGGCGAGGTAAAAGGCGAGAGCAAAAATGGTCGCGATATCGCGACATCGTGATATCACGATGTCGCGATATCACAACAATTTTTTACAAAGCTAAGGCATAGGGCACGGGGGTCGCGATACCGCGACATGTCACGATATCATGACATGTCATGATATCACGGCCAGTTGAGGCACGGGGGTCACGATACCATGACATGTCGCGATATCGCGACCAGTTGAAGGTTGCTGAGGCACAAGGGTGTGGGGGTCGCGATACCGCAACATGTCACGATATCGTGACATGTCATGATATCACGGCTAGTTGAAGGCTGCTGAGGCTCAAGGGCATGGGGGGTCACGATATCATGACATGTCACGATATCACGACATGTCGCGATATCGCGGCCAATTGAAAGCTGCCACGTGGATTAAAATTTCACGACCAAGAAGAAGACAGGCCGAAGTAGACACGGGGCTGCCACGTATATTTAACAAAGATGAAGGACACGGGGCTACCACATGTATTAGAAAAATATTAAGGCCACATATTTTAAATTAGAGAGGATGGCCGCGTGTATTCAATGGGAATAACCATCGCAAGGAAGTATTCTGACAAGGTGACAGTTGTAGGACATGGACAGTATGGGTGAAATGGCGATTGCAGGACAAGGGGGGGTATTTAATGCGAGCTTCATAGTGGATCGGGGCGGTGGCGACATTAATGGAAGAAATTCGAAAACTTGGCTAGAAGGAAGCAAATTTTCTTTGTTTCAAAAATTCTCTCAGGTGGGGCATTAATTGCCTAGAGGGCCGAGACCTCGATAAAAACTCAAAAAAATTGTAAGTGAGGGATGGCGAGTTTGAGATTGAGTGGGGAAGAACTATGCCTGGAAAGGATTGTAAGACTATGTCAAGTAATTTACAGAAATTAATTTGAAGTGTTGTTTGTGTGAATCTCGGCTTGCCATCATTCAAGTGGAACATGAATACCCAAGCGTGTGTAACAAATGTTATAGAGGTGGATAATGACCAAGGCAAAGGTATCATGAAACCTGATTTCAATTTGAATTACTTCAGCTATGGCATTATAGTGATATAGAGAAAGCTCTTCCCGTTAGAGAGAATTAAACAAAAAACCTTGAATACGATGGCAATAGCGGAGATAGAAGGACGTAGATAGGAGTTCAAAGTCTGGGAGAAGTGCACAACTCAAGAAATCAAACTAAGAGAATACGGGGCCCACCATATCCATGATGTGAACTGGGACTCTTGGATAAGATAGCATTATACTACAAATACTTATATTTGATTGATATTGTAATTGATAGCATGTGTATCTACCGATGTGGAGGATAATAATGGGGACCATGAGAGGATGCCATGTTCGTACTCCAACAACACCATGGTGATGGGAAGAGCTTCAGATGACAATGGTTCAATTACATCTATGAAGGTGGATTCGATAGTTGTGGATAGAATTTACCTTTCATGGTGAGTGCCCATTCAAGGTCACCAGAGCTAACAGGGTTCATAATCCCGTAGGGAAAACCATACAAATTGCCATACTTGCATACGGGTTCATTGGAGGTGTTCCAAATGTTCAGTCAAACATAGTCTAATGAGCAATGATAAATTTTTGTCCACGCTGGTAATTAAAAGCAACTTTCTTCAAAAGGGGTTGTAGTCACAAACTAAACAATATTTTCGACATGTCCATCTTCTACCATGAGACATTCATTTAAAAGGCATTGATTTGAGGTACACATGGATAGAAAATATTACTGAGGAAGTTGATGAAACTTGATGTGGAGATAGTGGTGAGATGGCAGTAGATGACACCAATAAATTTACAGGTGAATTCGAAGATGGAGTTTCATCCACATTGTTAGAAAGAAGTGGACATCCTGGATACAATGCATTGTGTATATGGTGATAATATCGATTTTGCAAGGGTATAATATTTAAAGGGTGCAAATTATGTCTAAAATAATTTTATGACATAATGGGGCTTTCCTCTGGGCATATTCAATCATCGGTGATTCAAAAAAAATAGTAAACAATGTGGCCCTTACGGATAGCTTCGAGGCAGATTACAAGGGATAAAGGTTGGTTGCATCGACCGTGATCATGATGAGTGTTGTTTTACTTGTTGGCAGGTGATGTTGCCAGCATGGATCTATCAGGGTCCAAAAATCACACTATGAACACAAATATGTGGAGTTTCATATAGAGAGATAAATGATAACTTGTAGGGGTTTAGCCAGAAATAGCAACATCGTTTGAGTATAGTTGTGTAGTCGCAAACCTGGTACAAAAACAATATTTATAGTAGTATTATCATGATTACGTTGGCATGGAGATTGAAATTAAGAAATTGTGGTCGAGATGATTATCATGCTCCATGGCATAACTTGGATATAGGGCTACACATAAAAGGGGTAGCATGCTTCAACTGAATAATCATTCTTGTGTAAGGTGAAATAGACAAGTTTAATTCAATAAAAATAATGGCAAGACTAATACATCCACATGCATGATGTGACATTTCATTGAAAAGGAAGAGGGTTTGTAAAATAAAAATTTTATCCTAATGTGCCTTACATGCACACAAAGAGGGAATGCAACTACCTACTTGAGTCTGTCTGACAGAATGGATAGAGAGACCATTTTTATTTCTTAATAGCTACGTAAATAAACTTAAGGTTTAATATTTGTCACATTGCATAAGGGGTCTTGTTTATGCTTAAGATAGAATAAGTGTTTCATGTCCAAAAAGAGAATATGAAATCAAACAAAGGAGAAAAATAGTTTTCCATTGGAAAATGAAACGAAGAGTTTCACGAAAAAAGTTAAAAATGGATGCAAAATCATTGAATGGGGCTAGAAATTTTTGGAGGCCAAGGCTGAAAATATTTCTACAAGACTATACTCTTTACTTTTTAATACAAATGATTCCAGAAATTTGTGTCCTGTTAGCAAGATAGGAGGAGATTATTTCTGCATGTTTTATTTAACTGTCTATTTTTGGCCTTTTCATGCTATAGGATTATAGATGATGTTCAATGCATTTTAATGGTTACATCATTGAATGTCTAAAGCATGATATTTATTTATTCTTTCCTTAGAATATCGCACCTAGATTATTGCAGGTTGTACAAATGTAGGTTTTGATAAACTAGGTTGCATGCAGAAGTTTCTCATATCTTTGGTTTTGCAGTAATAGGGTGGCATCATACTGGCGGTAGTTTATTTTAACATTTTCAGCATTCTGGTTTATTTTCTAGAATTTATTTTTATTTTTCTAACCCTTCCTTTTTTGTAGATTTTTTTAAACTTCTGCAATTAAAATAAAATTTAAAAAAAAAATTCCAAAAATAAATGCACATATGTGTAGAAAAATATTTAACGTTTCATATTATGTAATTTTGATTTCATTTTGAATTCATTTCAAAATTATAAAAATGATCTAAAGTTGTTGTTTTTATAGGAATTTTATAATTTCGGATTTTACATAATTTTACATTTCGAAGGCAAATCAGATTTCAAGCTTTGCATGTTTGTTTTGCAACAAATAAATTAACTTTCCTTTATTAAAATCACAATTTCATTAAAGATGAGTGATTTATATGGCATTTCCAAGGCCATTGTTTTTAGAGCAATAAATTGATGTCTCTTTATGAAAATTAATTTCATCAAAGGGGTAATTTATTTATTATATCAAGGCTACTTTTACTTTCATATTCAAAGCAACATTAATTGAATCTAATAATTATTTGAGGTTCATATTTAGAGATATATTTTAATATTTATTTCATGCTCAAAGCAGGATTTAAGAAAGGTAAAACTTGTTTAAAATTTTCTTAACTGAAAGAAGATAAAAGCTATCTAAAACAAATCAAGGTAAAATGAACTAAGGTTTTATATCATCGTCATATGAGGGCCAATAATATTTTATTTTCTTTTAAGTGTCATGAAAAATCACTAGCATATCATAATAAAATAAACCAACATAGGCCCCTTGTTAACGATTACTTGCAAATCACTAAGGTATTCCTAGCACTTATTTGATACATCTTCACAACATTACAAGTACACATTAAGTAAAATGAACCTTAGATAAATTTCTATTTCTTTGCAAGAGAGGGTTTTCTAATCAAAATCCTGACTGTGATGAGGAGTTTACAAATGGGTAAAATATCCAACTCAAAACATTGTACCTACTAGGCTAACTTGTTTTCTTTAATATGGTCAACTCTTCTATGGTTTACCAAATTTGGAATTATAATTCCCTTAAGTTCACCTTAAACTTAAATAAAGAAACTAAGATTCTATCAAAGCTATACTTGTTCATTTTTTTAAATATATTAACCTTACAAATCGACACAAAATCATATGTAACTGAAAGTATTCTGTGTAGCATTCAATAAATTTAATATTAAATTTTACTACATAACTTCACTTTATGCTGCAATTAAATACCCACCCATATGGTTCTCATAATAAAGCATATCCACTATTGGAGTTTAACTCATTTTTAATTTTAATAGGAAGGGTAATTCTTAGTTCATAGAGTGAATCGATTATACAAGTACATAAACAAATATTGTTGTTTTCATCTACATATCACCCTACATAGTGATATCTTATAATAATTTAGACTTACAAGAAGACACTTTGCTACATCAAGCATTCAAAAATTCACCATAACATGGATCATTCTTTATTCCCACTTTGGTAGAAATAATGCTTAGTTAAAGTTTCCGCACCACCCTTAACATGTATAATAGAGGGTTTTACTCAAACTTGCATATGGATTTATAATATAATATGCTTTTGCAAAATAAAAACATATCTAAAATGAACTGCACTCACAAACTTTAAATTAGTCATCTACCATTACATGGATGTTTTGCTACAAAAGTCTCCAAGTAATTGGTACCATTTTCAAGCTTAGAAAACCATATAAATACTATTATTTATTTAAGGGAGTTAAATTCCATTTAAATAACTTAATAACACTTTTACATCATACATATACATTTTCAGTATTCCTAACTTCACATATAATGTATGACTCTAACTTTTATTCTGGAAATGAATAGCATAATATAAGTTCCAAAATAGGATCTTCCTTTTAGCAATACAATCGTATAATGATAAACTCAAACATGTTTTAGTTCCTATCAATGGCGACATTACAACTGTCAAACAAATACAATATCATATAATCTATGGCATGAGCACCCCTTCTCTATTTAAGTGAGGAATCTACTCATCTATATCTCCAAAGCTTCTTACTCCTTAATGAATACAAGTTGCAAGTTGCAAGCCCTTCCAATTCTTCTCTCTCGCCATCAGATCACCGATAACTAAAGACTTGGATAGCTCCCAATAAGGATCAGATAGGCTCATTGAAATGTTATCTATGTAACTATGAACCTACGGTGTGCACCATCACAAATATGCATTTCCTAGTTCTATTAGGACACACAATCATAAAAATGTATCCAAAATTAACAACCCATTCCACATGCATGCTTTCTATAAGGAAGAAATGTCATAGTAAATTCTTATTTTTGTTTCAACCTAGAATTATGTATATAAACACACAACAATCACTCTAACAATTTCCATATTCCAAGAACATAATTTTTGAAAAGCAATTTTCAATGAATAATCTATGGTATTCATATCCGACACGCCATTGCATAGAATTTTTGGACATGAAAATATCAAACAATAGAGTAGCAAAAACCATCCTAATTATATCAACCCAGGCAACAAGAAGGAATTTTTTCAACCAAATACCAATTTCTTTTAATAACAGAAAATAAAGTTTCAGATCATATCAATCTTAAAACTTTTGAATTGCATCCATTATTAATTTAGCAAGTTTCACACATTCAAATGTTTACTAAATCATTCAACTAGAAACCAAAGATTCCAACCTGTAAAACCAAATTCTGCTAAGGTCTCCTCTTCTTGTTGCCTCCACTACTAACCAATAACCCACCAACTCTTCTCCCAATGTGTGTGTTCATTTTTTCTTCCTCTTTTTATTTTATTTTATTGTCTTTTTTCCCTTACTATGGAAAAATTTAAACCCACACCCATTACATTGCATGCATGGTGCCAAAATTAGAGTGGAATTACAACAATTATGTGCACATTACCTAGCATCATGACTATGGAGAGGAATACGATTCTAATTTATTTATCTTTATATTTATCGTCATGCACTCGAGACTATAATCAATATAACATTTGATTTCTTATTATTAACATAAGTCTTATGTTATCTTATTTTATTTTTATGTATTTCATTTTAATCATTTTTATTTTATAAATCAATAATCATACAAATATTTCTAATTCAATGCAATATCAAATAAAGAGTGGTTACCTTATCTTTGACATCTTCATCACCACCAGAATCATATGCAGGCATCATTTTTTTCATTGATCAACAAGTGCACACAAAAAAAAACATGCATAAAATGATGGACCTATATGATATGCAATTGAGTGAGCACCCATGTACTCATGATTCAATCATCATTTCTCTTCTTACCTTATCTATCGATCATTATTTTTTTTGATGAAGTCTCCAACCTGGTCTTACATACATAACGGTTATTAGTAGTACAATATTCTAAAGGACAAGGTAAGCATAAACCATAAATTCATCTATTATGCAATGGTCATGAAAGGAGGGTCGTTACAAAAAATATTACAAAATATCATTATAAGGGGCCCCCACATTGGAAAGGGGTCATTACATAATAATATGAGAATTATATAATAATGTTATGATCGGGTCCTAACATTGATGAAATCCATAACTTTAATTTTGTCTTGTTTCTTTATGAAATATTTTATATTTCTATTTATACATTTGAATTCCACTACCCTTCCTCTTTAAAATAATTTAGAAACTAAGATAAGATCATTTGGTAATCCCTAAATATATAAAATATCATCTAGCATAAAATTTTAAAATGACATGATAGGTATAACTTTTCTAGATTATTGAACACAATAAATATTATCATCTGTAATTTTTAGTGGAATGTTTGGTGTGATTTCCATTTATTCAAACGAATGCAAATTTTGAATCATATGATTATTGAAACTTGAATCTATATAGCATGTTACTTTTCAATTTTCATGCTATGACATGATTCAAGTGGTTTACTTTAATGTCTTTGATAAAAATATTCATTCTAAAATATTTCTCTCACAAATGTTTTCCCTTTTAATTTATAGGATGCATTCATTCTTCTTTGCCATTTACCCATTTCTTCAAAAAAAATTAATTAATTCCTTTGAAGTAAAAGTCCTTATAACTCTAAAATTTTAAATAAAAAATTAAAATAATTTCAATTTCTAAAATTAATTTCTTTGGAGTATAAAATGTTATTTCTCAAAGGTTTTAAATAATAATCAATCAAATTTGTAAAATTAAAAATTCAATTTATTCAAAAATATTTTGTATTAGAATTCCTTATCTCCAAAACTAAATTCCTTAAATTCAAATCAAATGATTTTTTTTTTCAATTTCAAAAGATTTCAAAATTTTGATTTTACCTTATGACTCCCAATTGTTTTAATCCTTATCAAATATTTATTTTCAAAAATAAATTACCCCATATTTTATATGTGAAACCAAGCACACAAAAATAGTAACAATAAGTGGTCAAGGCTTACTTAAATTCGTGTCAATCCTTCATGGCTCTTTTTTTTTTGCCTTTGTATTGATAAGAGCATTACTAACGTCAAGTAGAAATTACCAACACCTCCTCTTCTTAGGCTTTTCAATCATACACTTTTACATAGTGGACTGGTTTTCATAGACCTTCAACCATGCATGCACTCCTTTTCTCCTTAGCATCCTTTGCACTTGATATTATTTTTCCTCACTTCTTCTATTGTAGCATAATTTTAGAGGTATATTCTACACTCTTCTCAAATAATTTAGGTATTTCCATATTTTTCTCTTTCTTTATTAGGTAGAGACAACATATCCTTTTTTAAATGACACTAATTCTAGCTAAGACACTCAAAACACTTAGGCAATAACTTTAGGCTTGTTATTGCTTCACTTGCATTAATAGGAATCTCTCAACTTGGATGAATCCTTTTATATATAATCAAGACATTGCTTGAATTAGGCAATGTTTTTTTTCTTTAATAAGTAGACTTGAGAAACTACAATGGCTCCCTTCTTATACTTATATTTCTATTGGACATATCTTTAATTTGGGTCACTTTAATGGCTTCTTCTCTATTATTATCTTTCAAGAAGATTTTTGTTGTTTCATAGCACTATGAGATTTATTTTCAAGCTCTCTTTCTTTTTTTTGATTGCTCTTTAACCTTTATAGCTTTCATGAATATGTCTTTCTAAATCTTTGAAACTTTATTTTTCTTAGGTTTTGTTTTCAATAACTAGTCATGTTCAAGTAGTGGATGTTCTCTTAATGTTCAATGGATACACAATATATTATGTCTGCATAAATCAACTTCAAAATATTTAATAAAGTTAGGGTAATCAATTACCAAAAAAAAAAAAATCTATCGTGGTCTATATTTTCTTCACATGGATATTCCTACAAATTTCCTCCAAATTCACATCAAAATTCTTTGATGCTAGCTTTTAACCTACAATTTTTTTCTTCAATGTTTTTCTTAAATATTCACACACATTTTTTTTCTAGTGCTAGATTTAGAGTCTACTAAAAGCATTAATAAGTGGTTAATGTTGGCTTTTCAACTAGATTATCATAGGTTCCAATATTTTGGTTCAAATATTAATTCAATATTTGAGCATTCAATATAAATGGTGAATGCCAATGAACATAACATTCATGAAAAATAACAATAACATGACTTAAATGACCAATATATCATTCATCAAATAACATGAAGAAACTTATAATAATATTTCTCAAATTGTATACAAGCTTAAATTGCTTCAATGCATCTTATAATTCTTAGATATTTAGATACATTTCATCTAGTTTTGTTTCATATATTATCCAACTTTAATTGGACCTAGTCTATGAATAGACTTTAGAATAAGCATGATAAATGAATAAAACCAATTATTTTTCTTTAGGTGGTCATTTTAAGATAATTGAAAGAGTAATGGATGAGATAGTGTACATTTCCTTTAGTATATATTAGATAGGATACTCTTGTAAGCTACACTTTTTTATTGGGTTCAATATACTCAACCAAGACATAAAGGAGGACTATCTTTGATAAACCTTTCAAACCAAGGTATATGTTTGATGTCAAAGTGGGTGGCTAAAGCCTTTTCAAAGTTAAAATATTTTTGGAATAATATGATAGAATATTGCATACCAATGTCTTTATCTAGTATTATACATGTATTTCCTATTATTTATATGTGAATGCAATGAAAAAAGTAGTAGTAAATATATTTATAAAAGCATTGCCTAAGTGCTATATTGTAAATAGAACTAGCATAGACTTGTACTTTCCTAAAGTTATCTATTTTACTTGTGAATTAAGAGTAATATTAATGTTAATTAAATTATTGAATCATATTTTTTTAAATAAAGGGGTAAAAATTTACTAATAAAAATTCTAGATTACAGAGTACAACTGAGATTCCAACCAGAACTCAAATAAAAAACCAAACAGGCTAAAACCACTAGACTAGAATGACACCTAGAAAATACAACAAGAATAAACCACATTAAGTCCGTACATCCTTGTGGATCAACTCCCATAGGCGTTGAGAGTCCCCATATGGGAGACTCCCAATTATCGATACTCCAAGGATCCAGCAGCTCAAAAGCCCTTTTGGCTAGGTAATTAGCAACCACACTCCATTCCCTTGGAATATGCACAAAGGATATAAATTCGAACTCTTCACTCATTCTAAGAATCTGAATGGCTATAGAGGCCAAATGCCAATTAACTTCCTCCACCATTTTACTATTTAAAATATTAACCACAATTTGAGAGTCAGATTCACAGATAATCCTATACCATCCAAGAGAAAACCCCATCTGCAAGGCCTCAAGAATTGCAAAAGCTTCCATAAAATTGTTGGAGTGAACACCTTTATAAATGGAAAAGAAAAAACTGACACCACTAGTAGAATCTCTCCCAACACCACCAATGCCAGCATTTCCAAGATTACCCCTAGACGATCCATCAGTATTAATTTTTAAAACTCCTCTATGGGGTGGCCTCCACCTACCATCTCTCCTAACCTTCTTACTGAGCTAAGGAACCCTACTAAGGCTAGAAGATTTCACACCATCCCTAAATAGACCAAGGGATTATTGTACCTTCTCCTCCCTAGAATCCAAAAGAGGGTCCACATCACATTTGCTATAGATGGTTTCATGAACCATATACAAGATCATTTTCCAGATCTATTGAACAACCAAATAACTGCCGTAAAATATGTGTCAGTTTCGTTCAAGCCAAATTTTCCATATGATGCAAGAAGGGCCCAAATTCCAAGCCACCCGAAGGAAGGGGACCTTGGTCGGAGGTCTGCCCAGACTACTCCAAAACTCCACCAGGGACAACACATGAAAACATGGATGGTTCCAGGTGCTCCACCAACGGTACCAAATGTCTCTAGAAAAGGAGCATTGGAAAAATAAATGAGAAGAGTCATCCTCATTCTTACTACAAAGGACATAAAAAGAGGGACCCTGAAATCCCTTCTTCCTCACATTATCCCAAGTGAGGCATTTATTACGAGCTACCAACCAAAGAAATAAGTTACATTTTTGCTAGGCAAATTTGTTCCACACCTTTTTCCACCAAGTGAGAGGAAGACTCCCATACTTTTGCTTATCAAGAACCTGATAACCATAGGCTACCGAGTAGGTTCCCTCAGGATCAGGGTTCCAAGCCAGAATATCTTTACCCCTCAATGAATAACAAGGCCTCCCCATAATAATAAAAGCAAGCACCTCTTTGTTCATGTCCAGTCCCCCATAGGGCCATTCTTATGGATCTTTCCACTAGTACATCTCCATATTTCCAAAATACTGGATTTTTTTAAAGTCCTCCACATGAGACCAACCTGCTTCCAAGAAAAAAATGCTTAAGGAATGTAACCTAGGATATTGATTCAATATAGGAGGGTGGCCATCCCAAGAATCCTCTCAAAAAATAACATTTGATCCCTGATTGCAAATCTAGAACAAACCTTGCTTGATTAAATTAGCTCCTCTTTTCAAAGTGTCCCAGATAACTAAACCTTTCCTAAGGGATTTCAACCTCAGAAATACCTCTCAAGTATTTACAAGATAATATTTTAGTACAAATTTGATCTTGACAGGTACACCATCTACAATAAAGTTTTGCAGCCAAAGCCTGCCCAAAAAGAGTTGTTTGTCATAACTCAAGGCCTCCCTCTTGCATCGGCCTACATATAGAATCCCACCTAACCAAACTCCATTTAGATTGATCAAGATTTCCAGACCATAAAAATTGTCTTGACAAAGAATCCATGTCCTTGATTAAGTGAGAGGGAGCTATTTGTACAAAACATCTATAAATGGGTAAAGCTTGAACAACAAATTTTAAAAGCAACACTCTACCTGTAGTGGATAGCCATCTGAAAGTCTAGTGATTCATATTCCTTCTAAACTTATCAAGTATATACTGCCAAGAAGATCTAGGTAGAGGGTGAGATGAAATTGGAATACCAAGATAAATGAAGGGGGGAGTCCCAACCTAGAATTTGAGAATGCGAGCAATCCTAGCTTGAATAAGAGGAGGGGTATTGAAGAAGAAAATATAAGACTTGTCCTCTTTAATCAACTATCCAGAAACACCAAGATATATGTCAAGATACAGTCTAATATTGCTAGCTTCCCTGATAGTGGCAACTCCCAACAAAGCAGTATCATCAACAAATTGAAGGTGGAAAAGAGGTGGCAAACTACTATCCCACTTCCACCCCTGAATGAGACCCTACATGACTTGAGACTTGAGCTCAGCACATTGAATCATATTAATGTAATTATTTTGTTTGATATTTCTATGCATAGTTTAGAATTCAAGGTTAAGAACTAGTTGCTAAGTATTATGTCAATTTTTAATGTAAGAGATTGATTTGATTATTGAAACCTCCATGAAAATATAACCTTATATGAATCAATTAAATTTATGCATGAAGATATTGATTGATTAAATTTGACATGCGTTAAAGCAATATGTAAAAATATTAAGATACATATTAGATATTAATTATCTTCAAATTGTTATATTTTTAATCAATTATATGATATTAAAATGAGCTCCACCTATATTACATCATGACCATATAGTGTATTGCAATAACTTGACTATTATGCATGTAACACTTACCAAGATTTGAACCTAGATCTCCTCTTTGAAAGCAGAGGAATTTAACTTGTTGAGTTAGTGTAATTTTATGTCTTCATTTAATTATTATCATAGAAAAATGAGATTTTACAAGGCCAATTCAAAATTTTAATAATCTCTATCATTATTAAATACACATAATTGTTGATAGGATATATTCTAATAGTTATTGCATTATGCTATTAATAGAGAAGCACCACTACTTATGATAAAGTTTTCTAATATAGTAGGTACACTTGAGGGGATTGTGTTAAAATTTTAGATAGAGCCTATTGTTCTTGTATAGCCTAGGTATAATTACATTATATAAAATAAATTATATACCTTTTATAAGAAAAAATAATTATAATTGTAGAGAATGTTTTTAGAACAACAAGAGTTTTAAATTTGATATTAGACTTAAAAAAAATAATAAATAAATACTTGGGAATAATATAAGTGATTTGAAATTTATATTATTGTTTTTCATGAACCTTGTAATTTTTTTTGGGAATCAAGAAGTTCAAGGAGACATCACACTAACTAAATAATATAAAACAAAGTTCTTTGTTGTTGTTTTTTTTATATATAAATAATAATAATTGAAAAAAGTAGCAATCAACACAAAAGATAATCAATTATTTTTTAAACCTTTATAAAGCGATTGACAACGTTATTGTAAATGGATATTAGTATGATGAACACAAAATTGTGTTATTTCATGTGTCAAATGCAAGTTTGGTTAATGGAGGAGATATGAGAGTCTGATTGGAGAATGAGCCTCAACTTTTCTTGTTTCATATCTTTGGTTAAAAGTAGGAAATAAGTGTAAGCAAGGTGTAAGCCTTAGTTTTTCCTATTTTTCTTATTTGGGATAAGAGGAAGAACAAGTCTATCATAATTCCAATCTTGGTAGTAAATATTGCATAGTAAGGGATTATCAAGGAGGATATGATTAAGCATAACATAATGATTATTACAAATAAAGGGTTAATATGTCAATTCCATAGATATTGGCTAGGCTTTTTAGAAATTCAAAATTGGATAAGTGGAAGTGGGGATTTATTTTAAGTTTATTCATATCTTTTGTCACAATTTTTTTTTTTTTTCTCATCATCTTCTCTACCTCAATAAAAAATGATAAGTTGATAGAACATGGTATAAATGTAGGGATACCCTATATTTAGGACCACTGACTAAAATATTTTCTACAAAGACATATTATTAAAAGGTTTCCAATATGGGTTATGATTTTTTGTATTCCATAATAGCTTATTTGCAAGGAGACCTTGAATAATATTGACAATACCATAGGGGATTTCATCTAGGAGATATCAACTGCTAATAAGTGATAGCATGATATATAAACTAAGATTTGTGTTTTCATTGACATTTCATTGTTACAACATAATGCTTGGATATTTTACATTAGATATGATGGATGTATATATTTTATATTAGATATGATGGATATATAACATACATCGCTTTGCCAAATTTTTCTTGACCACCATCCATGTGAGAATGATAATTACTTAGACTCATGGTCCTTGAGTGTGGCAGCTTGTAACTATCTTCATTCTCATTTTCCTTGTGAGGGGTAGATGATATCTCCCCCTAACTAACATGTCATCTAATGAGGGATAGTTGGTTACCACCCTAATTTTTCTAACTATGATGGAATAGTTCCTAACATTCCCCACTTATTACATCGTAGTTGAGAATTATTTGGAGATAAATTTTTGAATTATTTTAAATTTGATTTGTTCATGTGGCTTGATGAAGATGTCTAATTCTTGCTTTATTTTCTTGCCTTGTCATTCTTTGGCTCCATGTTTTTAGAACATGTGAAAATTTCTTTTGTTAATCAACATGATCAAAATATGGTTATGAATCAAGAATACTTAAGCAATAATGGAATTGGCCTCACTTTCCTTATCTAAGGATAGGTATAGTTTATTCTATTCATAGATATAAAAATAATTAGACATGTATGAAAAATCCTTTTGTTAATGAACATGATCAAAATATGGTTATGGATCAAGAATACATAAAAAAATGGAATTGGCCTCACTTTGCTTATCTAATGATAGGTATTTTTTTTTTATTCATAGATATAAAATATAATTAGACATGTATTATTGTGCCCATCACTTATGATTGGAGCATAGATTATCAGTCAGATTGGTGTTCTTACTAATTTTCATCTTTTTCTGAAATGGTAAAAAATGTATTAAGTGAGGCATATGCCTTCGCTTGTCTACAAATTTATGAACTTTCAATTGTTGTTTTTCTTTACTTCTTTAACAATCATCTTTTTCTGAAATGGTAAAAAATGTATTAAGTGAGGCATATGCCTTCGCTTGTCTACAAATTTATGAACTTTCAATTGTTGTTTTTCTTTACTTCTTTAACAATGAGCGTCTTTCCTTTTTCTTATTTCCTTCCATAATCTTCAATTGCCTAGTTCTTATTACATATAAGTTACAAAAGTTTGTTTTTTGTTTTAATAACTTGATGATTACCAAATCCTAGCCCACAGCATCCTTATCATCAATTCCTGAATTTGACTTCCCTTTTGATAATTCTTGAAACTCCAAAACTTCTGTAGCTGAAACCAGAGTTAATATATTGGAAGAAATATAGCCTGGCACAACACTAGAGTAACAAACAAGGTGAATTTGACAACCAAAGTATACAATCCCAACCTGAAGATCAGTTGCATCACCTAGCAAGTAAACTTTCATTTCAAATTTGAAAGAAAACACACTTTGTTGAGAATTGGCTAAAGAATGATTTTCTTCTTCAATGCAATATGAGGACTTGTATTTTTCTCGAAAACAAAGAGAAAGGAACCATCACCTGAAATGCATGCATTTACAAAATCAGATGAAAGAGATATATGCTTAGGCTTCATCAGTGGCCGCTGATGGAGTTCAACCACCCTCGCCCTATTTGTGTCATCAACCAAAAGCAATTCAGTTTTTCCTGGAATACACTGCATCCATACAATTCCTGTACTTCCAGAAAATAATTCCAGCATGATCTCAATGCCTGTCCAATCTATGTGACGAAATGACTCATCAAACTTATAAATTTGAAGTGACCCTAGATTTTGGGTCATGTAAAATTTCGGTCTATTTTTTCTCGTCATGAATAAAGACCAACAATTCTCCAGATCTGAGAAATGCAACCTTTTTCAGATCTTCTGTTTCAGGATCACAAGAAACTAACTCAACCATGTCTGAGCAAGAAGGGCTGATAACATGCATGGAGTTCAAGTTTAACTCATCCAAGTCTTTTTTCTTTGGTGCCAACTCCACAGTCATCCATCTTATACTAGGTTTTTCTTCTTCATCACTAGCAACCAGCATGTTTGCTTCAAGACCTCCAAGATAATAATATGATCTTGCAACAGAGAAGCTTTGAATATACATCCGTCTTTCCATAGTTCTTCCCTGGGATAGTTTTTGCTTTGTTTGGGTGAGGAAGCTATCTCTTTCATATTTAAAATGTTGCTCCTGAATCTTTTCTGCTGCTTCCTTTTCAGATTGAAGCTTTTCACGAAGCAGGGGTAATATATCCTTCCTGACCATTGCTTTCACATTTTCTTTGACTTGATGAACAAACATTTTCCCAGGAGCCCATGGAAAACAGAACTCTACTTGAAGTCTCATCAAGTGTAAATTCAGATAACCTTTTTTTCCATTGCAAATAAGATTCTTTTGATTCTGGTGACAAGTCTGCCTTAACAGACTCAAACAAGCCCTCAATGACTTCAAGTTTCCCAGCAGTCAGAAACCTCTTTATGCTAGATATGCTGAAACTTCTAAGTTGATCCATATTGTCATCACTCATGAGGAATTACTTTGTGACCTCACAAGCTTATTAAGAACAGGCAGAGCAAAACTTGTGGTTTCCTGTAATTTGCCAGAAGAAAACCCAAGAAATTAATGATCTGGGATAGTATGAATAATTCCCTTGGAAGTAAAGACTTTATCCATTCATTGATTACACTAACAGAGACCTGGCTTGCCTCCACAACCACTTCTTCTGAGGGCTTTCTGCTGCTCCCAAATTGAAGAATAACTGGCTCTCCAGCCATCACTGGACCTTTCCTCCTCCCAGTGCTGGGCATAAATCTAGCCACCTCTTGACCTCCCTTTATATGCCTCAAGTGAAAGTACTCTTCAAAACAAATTGGGCTTTTACACTTCTCAACAACAAGTCAGATCTGTCCCATTTTTCGGATTGAAATTTATTTCTGAGCTGACAAAAAGCAACTTATGCTTTACCTGACGTGCCACCCCACATAGCGGCTTTCACCAGAGTAGGGCAGATTCAGTTGCAAAGGTGCAAAATCTGGTCTTCTGGAATGTGCACTTTCTCTACAAAGCTCAACTCCTGCTTGTCAGAAACAATTCTCATGACTTGCAAATCTACTCACACAAAAGAAAGAATTGCATACCCACACAAGAATTGTATGGGACATAACTATTCTCTTCTGTTAAATTCAAAACTACACAGCCTTATTACTTCACAAACAAAGTATACGTGCATCATATATTTGAAGTATTGTCATAGAACACAGATGATAATGAACTAAACAATTCAAGGCCTTAGTGTTTAAGCCAAGCAGGACTTGCGAACAATACCTCAACAGTTCAAGCTTATTAATCTGTAACTATGTTATGAACCAAAGCTTTCCTCATACAAAGCCTCCTCAAATTCCACCCTAGAGTTTAGTTAAAAAAAAGCAAAGTTACATGGAATAGACAATATACTAGGATGCTCCACATATATTCAATTTGTGACTCATAAAATGAACACACGCTACATTCATATGGAAGGCAAGATTACAATGCTTTACAGATGCTATCCTTATTAATAGCCTTTACAACCCTGAATAGCGTTTACAACACTGGTAAGTAGCAGGTTTTCTTAGTTTCAGACTGAAAGCCTCCAATTGTTTCCCAACACTTATGTTCTGTTCTGGCAGACATCATTCTTGAAGATTAAAGCTCACTATTTTTCTTTGCCAAGGCCTCTTTTAGCATTTCTCTATAGTTTAAATAATCAAATGAAAATAAAAAACTATAGAGAATGGTACCTGACATGTCTGCTTCTGCAAATTTTGCATGCTGTTTTGCTATACCTTCCTTAACACTAATCTCTAATAAGGCAGCAGAAATATTTTCATTTAAATTCTTTACTTTCTCTTCTAATACTTGCAATTGCTCCTTTTTCCAAACATGACCTGCAAGTGTCTTCGGCACATCCTGCTTTACAAAACAAAAGAAGTTGGGCAACAGAATATTTTAGAATTCACATCAAATACAATGAAAAAAAAACAAAATAGAGTTTACCTGTTTAGAATGATGCAGTTCTTTTCCTCCGTTCTTACAATTGAAGAGCTTCTTCACAAGAGGTAATCCTTTATTCTGCCACTGCTGGGGCTTCACAGATTCCACATGGTGGTCCATGGAACCATAGTCATATTCGTGTTCATTTTGATCGATTCGAAAGGTCCCAATTGCCAACAAATCATTTTGCCAATTGCTAAAGAGTTCGGTGACAAGATTGAATACATCCTTGCTTTCCATATTGCACTGTGCTAGAATGGATCACTCACGTACAACTAAGAAGCTAAACCGTAGGAAGTGTTGTATGTAAACGTCATTGAGTTCCCAGATGCTTGTGATGATTGGAAATGCTAAGTTATAACTGCATTTGCAAATAAAAATTTCTAATCCTATTAATTTCATTGCACTTTGTTTAATGGACGATAAGACGGAGTAGCTAACCTCTGCGAAACCAAATATTCTACTGCTTATAGTTAGATATAGAGATTGACGTGCATAAACAAAAATAGATTAATTGTAATTGTTTGTTGTGTTAGAAAAATTAACACAGATTTCACGCCTGTGCCCAACTGCGCTCCGAACCTTGGGCGAAACCGGATTGCGCTCCAGACATGGGCGAAGTCGGACTGCGCTGCCGCAGTCCGGGATCCCGGCAAAGGGCTGACATGACGCCGCACCTACCCTCTGACAGATGTGACGCTAGTGCGGCGATTGGTCAAAAACCCTAGTTGAGGGCCTGTCAGAACCTGTCAGAGGACAAACCCCAATCCTCCTCTTCCCGTGGCTATATAAGGCGTCTCGGGTATTTCAGAAGGAGTAAGAAGGAGCAAGAGCAGTGAAAGAGAGTGAGGAGCAGAGGCAAAGAAAAGTATCTCAGCGAGCAGTTTGACTCAGCTGATTAATGTCTGAGCAGCCGACTCGACATTTTGTCTGTTTAACTTATCCTGCAGTGCAGCCTGCAGATGATTGTAATTTCCTCGGTTGAGGAACTCTGTAACCCCCGTTTAATATAAATAAAGTTTGTTGTTTGTTTTAGGCACCTTTAGGGTTTGCAGTTTGTTGTTCTCTGTTTCGGTTATTCTCTCCTCTCATACGGGTGTTGCCAAGCCAGGCAAACCCAGCGGCAGCCGCGGAAGAAGAACAAGTCTAAAGCGGCTTTCCAAGTTTGCTTCCGAAGTTCGTGGCTAAGACTGGAGCAGCTCGAGTGCGCGAGAGTAGTCCGAAGTTGGCCTCAGTCCCCACTTCGCCCAGCGCAGTTCGTTGGCTGCCCGAAGTTCGAACTTCGCCCAATTTCGGGCGAAGTCCATCGCAGCCGCGAAGTGCGAACTTCGCCCAATTTCGGGCGAAGTCCGTCTGCGGCCCCGAAGTGCGAACTTCGCCCAAGTTTGGGCGAAGTCCGGCTGCGCAGCTGAAGTGCGCACTTCGCCCAATTTCGGGTGAAGTCCGTCGGCGTGGCCGACGTTCGCACTTCGCCCTAGTTTGGGCGAAGTCCATCGGGCCCCCGACTTGCGCACTGCGCTGTCCGAACAGCGCCGTGCAGACTTCGGCGTGATTTAAAAAAAAAAAATTAAATTCTTCAAATTGGTATCAGAGCTGATAGTGTCGTGACACGGAGATAGAAGCATGGCTTCCGAGAGAAACTCGCTGTAGTTGCAGATCCCACGATTTAACGACAAGAACTACGATTACTGGAGCATCCAAATGAAGATCCTGTTCGGATCTCAGGAGCTATGGGAGTTAGTCGAGAACGGCTACCCAGAACCGGCGGATGCAAGCAAGACTGGCCGCCCTCTCTCAAGCAGACAAGGATCTGTTGAAAGAGCACAAGAAGAAGGACCAAAAGGCCCTCTTCTACATCATGCAAGCGATTGAGGAGACCATCTTCCCGCGGATTGCATCAGCCACCAAGGCCAAGCAGGCCTGGGAAACCCTAGCAAGTTCGTATCAGGGCACCGAAAAAGTGAAGTTGGTGAAATTGCAGATGCTCAGGAGAGAGTTTGAGAACCTCCAGATGAGCGAGTCCGAGTCGATGAGCGACTTCTTCACCCGGACGACTGACATTATCAACCAGATGCGGTTGAACGGAGAAAATGTCCAAAGCCAAAGAATCATGGAGAATATTCTCAGAAGTCTGCCTGCGAAGTTTGAATCGGTTGTGATTGCAATCAAAGAGTCGAGGGATCTGACAACCCTCTCGACAGACGAACTCATGGGTTCATTGCAGACCCATGAACAGAGGCTGAGCCGTTCATCTCAGACCTCTCTGGAGCAAGCATTTCGGGCTCAAGCCTCAGTCCGAGACAGCGGCAGACAAGACTCCCACCACAGCGCTTCTAGTTCTCAAGGAGGGAGAGGCAGAAGTAGGCGTGGGAGAAGTAACAAGCAAGGAGGGAGATCAAACCCTCATGATGCTGAGCCAAGTTGCAACTTTCATCAACAAGGAGGAAGAGGCACTGGCAGAAATCAGCAAGGAAGCTCTCAGCAGAAGAAGGACATGTCAAAGGTCCAATGCTACTACTACAGCAAGTTTGGCCATTATGCCTCACAATGCAAGAAGAAGATGGCGAACGAGAATCAGCAGCAAGCCCATTATACGGAGGAACCCAAAAATGCGGTAGGAGGTAATGTACTGTTGACTTGCAGTATTGAAGAGGAGAGCAAGAAAAACATCTGGTATCTTGACAGTGGTTGCAGCAACCACATGACTGGGAACAGAGAGATGTTCTCACAACTAGATGAAACAGTCCGGTCCGAAGTCAAGATGGGGAACAACAACAAAGTTCCTATGATGGGGAAAGGCAAGATCCTCATCCGCACCTAGCACGGTGATAGAAAAACAATTCAAGATGTTTTTTATGTGCCTGGGTTGAAGCACAATCTGCTAAGTGTTGGACAACTTGTGCAGAAGGGGCACACTGTATCTTGTTCAAAGACGGTGTCTGTTCCATCGAGACAAAGTGCATGGACAAATCGCAACAGGTGTCCATGACGAAAAACAAAATGTTTCCGCCGCAGATTCGTAATGAATCTTTGATGTCTCTGAGTGCAGTTGAGAAAGATGCTACCTGGCTGTGGCATCTCAGATTCGATCACCTGAGCTTCAGTGGCCTGAATCAACTGCACAAGATGCGAATGGTGAAGGGTCTACCCCTGATAGAGCAACCAAACCAAGTGTGTGAAGGTTGCCTAGTCGGCAAGCAGCACAGGGATGCATTCCCTATAGGACAGTCTTGGAGAGCATCATGGCCATTGGAGCTGGTGCACTCAGACATTTGCGGTCCGATGCAGACCACCATGTTTGCCGGCAACAAATACTTCTTGACATTCATAGATGACTTCAGCCGAAAGACTTGGATTTATGCCATCAAGCTAAAGTCAGAGGCATTTGCCAGATTCAAGGAGTTCAAGGCTCTAGTGGAGAAACAAAGCGGTTATTATGTGAAGACTCTCAGAACTGATGGAGGTGGAGAGTACATCTCCAACGAATTCCACAACTATTGCAAGCAGCATGGAATTCGAAGGCAGTTCACTGCCAGATACACGCCACAGCAGAATGGCGTAGCTGAGAGGAAGAACCGAACCATCATGGAAATGGCAAGAAGCATGATGAAGGCGAAGGGATTATCGCATGAATTCTGGGCAGAGGTTGTAACATGTGTAGTCTACTTGTTGAACAGATGTCCCACCAAAAGCGTGAAGGACAAAATCCCTCAGGGAGGCCTGGAGCGGAGTAAAGCCAAGTGTGGCTCACTTGCATGTGTTCGGGTGCATTGCATATGCACATGTTCCGAAGAGAAGCGGCAGAAGTTGGATGATAGAGCCGAGAAATGCATTTTCATAGGGTACAGTGAGCAGGCCAAGGCATATAGGCTGTACAACCCTGTGACGAAGAAGCTCATCATCAGCCGTGATGTAAAGTTTCTTGAAGATCAAGCCTGGAACGGGAAGTCCGAGACTGGCCAGTTAAAGCCAGCAGAAGTTCAGTCTATTGACTTGGAAGAAGGAAGTGTGCAGCCACCAACAACTTCCAGCAGCAACAGCGGTGCCAGCAGTAGCACAGCCACTCCATCACGGTCGCCTCCACTTGTAAGCAGAATTCAAAACCTGAGGACACCTGCGAAGACTCGGAGCTTGCAAGACATTTACGAGGCAACCCGAACCCACATAGATGAAGAGCACTCTGACTTTGCATTCTTTACTGAAGTTGATCCAGTAGAGTTCGAAGATGCAAGTCAAAATCAGAAGTGGGTGCAGGCGATGGATGAGGAGATAGCAGCCATTGAAAAGAATGAAACATGGCAGCTGACTGATCTTCCAGCATGAAAGAAGACCATTGGGGTCAAGTGGGTATACAAAATGAAGTTTAATGCCCAAGGAGAAGTTGATAGGCACAAGGCCAGATTAGTGGTGAAAGGCTACAAGCAGAAGTCAGGAGTTGACTATCATGAGGTGTATGCACCTGTAGCCCGACTTGACACAGTCAAAATGATTCCGGCACTCACAGCTCAGAAAGGATGGAGCGTGTACCAGATGGATGTCAAGTCTGCCTTCCTCAACGGAGTGTTGGAAGAAGAGGTCTACATTGACCAGCCACCAGGTTACGAAATTGAAGGCCAGGAGGGCAAAGTCCTGAAGCTAAAAAAGGCCCTATACGGTTTGAAGCAGGCGCCCCGAGCTTGGTATAGCCGGATTGACGACTATTTTCAGGAGAATGGGTTTCAAAAATACCCATATGAGCACACCCTGTACATGAAGACAAATGAAGCAGATGAGCTCATTATCGTCTACTTGTATGTGGACGATCTGATTTATACTGGCAACAACAATGTCCTGTTCGACCAGTTCAAAATAGCCATGAAGAAGGAGTTCGAGATGACGGACTTAGGGTCGATGAAGTATTTTCTTGGCATTGAAGTTGACCAATCGGCGGATGGCATCTTCATTTCTCAGGGCAAGTATGTGAAGGATGTCCTGAAGCGCTTCAAGATGGAGGACAGCAAACCTGCCATCACACCTACAGCCACAGGTTTGAAGCTGAGGAAGTTGGATACAGGAAGGAATGTTGATCCAACCTTGTTCAAAAGGCTAGTTGGCAGTCTGATGTATTTGACTGCAACTCGCCGGATCTGATGTTCGGAGTCAGTCTGATCAGCCGTTTCATGGAGACTCCGAAGGACACGCACTGGCAAGCAGGCAAGAGGATCTTGCGCTATGTCAACGGGACACGAAACCATGGCCTATTTTACGCCAGACAAGACCAGTTGGAGCTAGTGGGCTTCACGGACAATGACTGGGCTGGCAGTACCGACGATCGAAAGAGCACCTCCGAGTATGCTTTCCATCTCGGATCAGGGGCAGTATCATGGGCGTCCAAGAAACAACCCATCGTTGCGTTGTCCACAGCCGAGCGGAATATGTCGCCGCCACGTCGCCCGCATGCCGTGCGCTTTGGCTGCGAAGAGTTCCGAGTGAACCGAACTTTCCTCCGGATGGCGCGACAACAATTTTCTGTGATAACAATTCGGCCATTGCACTCTCAAAGGATCCTGTGTTCCATGGCCGGACGAAGCACATAGACATCCCGTATCATTTCATCGGAGAGCTGGTGAAATTTGGCGAAGTACAACTACAGTTTTGCAGGTCCAAGGAGCAGGTGGTCGACATCTTCACAAAGCCTTTGAAGGAGGAAGACTTCAACAGATTGCGAGAGCAGCTTGGAGTCAAAGCGCTCGTGAAATCAGGCTTAAAGAAGGGTGTTAGAAAAATTAACCCAGATTTCATGCCTGTGCCCAACTGCGCTCCGAACCTTGGGCGAAACCGGATTGCGCTCCAGACATGGGTGAAGTCGGACTGCGTTGCCGCAGTCCGGGATCCCGGCAAAGGGCTGACATGACGCCGCACCTACCCTCTGACAGATGTGATGCTAGTGCGGCGATTGGTCAAAAACCCTAGTTGAGGGCCTGTCAGAACCTGTCAGAGGACAAAACCCCAATCCTCCTCATCCCGCGGCTCTATAAGGCGTCTCGGGTATTTCAGATAGGAGAAGGAGCAAGAAGGAGCAAGAGCAGTGAAAGAGAGTGAGGAGCAGAGGCAAAGAAAAGTATCTCAGCGAGCAGTTTGACTCAGCTGATTAATGTCTGAGCAACCGACTCGACATTTTGTCTGTTTAACTTATCCTGCAGTGCAACCTGCAGATGATTGTAATTTCCTCGGTTGAGGAACTCTGTAACCCCCGTTTAATATAAATAAAGTTTGTTGTTTGTTTTAGGCACCTTTAGGGTTTGCAGTTTGTTGTTCTCTGTTCCGGTTATTCTCTCCTCTCATACGGGTGTTGCCAAGCCAGGCAAACCCAGCGGTAGCCGCGGAAGAAGAACAAGTCTGAAGCGGCTTTCCAAGTTTGCTTCCGAAGTTCGTGGCTAAGACTGGAGCAGCTCGAGTGCGCGAGAGTAGTCCGAAGTTGGCCTCAGTCCCCACTTCGCCCAGCGCAGTTCGTTGGCTGCCCGAAGTTCGAACTTCGCCCAATTTCGGGCGAAGTTCGTCGCAGCCGCGAAGTGCGAACTTCGCCCAGTTTGGGCGAAGTCCGGCTGCGGCCTCGAAGTGCGAACTTCGCCCAAGTTTGGGCGAAGTCCGGCTGCGCAGCCGAAGTGCGCACTTCACCCAATTTCGGGCGAAGTCCGTCGGCATGGCCGACGTTTGCACTTCGCCCTAGTTTGGGCGAAGTCCGTCGGGCCCCCGACTTGCGCACTGCGCTGTCCGAACAGCGTCGTGCAGACTTCGGCGTGATTTAAAAAAAAAAAATTAAATTCTTCATGTTGAAGAGTTCAATGTATAAACGCTGATAATAAACATTTTGATGATGCAGTTGTTAAATTCCATTAACTGACGACTGATGTGTCATCTTTACTCCGCATATAATGATTGATGATCACATGGCATATGTGAAGTTGTTGCCTGATCTAAAATTCTGATCTAAATTTTTGGCATAATTTAGGGATACAAACAAAATTGTGACTCAATGTTGATAGGGCACTAAATGAGGCAATAGTGACTTAATGCTAAAGGATGCTTAAAGAGTGAAAATCAGATTAAAGGTTTAAACAGTTTGTATGTAAAGATGGATGTACTATCACGTGTTGGAACTTGTTAATCCCTACTTTTTATTCGACCCTTAAAAAGGGCCAATAACTCTGATAAAGCACCTAGAATGCTTGCTTGAAGGTGTGGGGTTCAGGTCCTAATTGGTCCATCCTCCTGTAATATGGTATCAAACCTAGATTAACCCGTCGTTTATGACTTAAGGAAAGTATTGTAGCTTATCAATCCTCACTTGTTACTTTTACACTGACTACATGAATGAAGAGTGTAGGTCCTGGGATTTAGTCCTACTTAGTTTGTGCTTCTTTAGCATCATTTCCATTTTAATCCTGATTTTGTGCATGGATTATAGATTTTCCTATTACTCATTGATGTTTGAGCAGTGAGGTTCCTAATTGAACTAATTATGAATGAAAAACAAGAATATATTAACCTCCCGCATCAAGCACGTTGATATCTCCACAGATGGTAACAAATTTATCTATCGTGCTTGCCTAGCAACAAGATAAAACCTGTATCATGTTCTTCCATTCATTATGATGATTGATGAAAGAGAAATAGACACTGACTAGTAAAACGATGGTTAAAATTGACAACCATAAACCAATGACCCATGTTTATTGAATACAATAGAGAAAGAGAACAATTAAAAAAATAATAATAATAATAAAATTATAATTCAAAGCTAGTTAAAATTAGGTTTAAGGTGTAGATCAATTGGTTCAACCGAATCCTGTAAGGGAGGCTGAAGTCCAAGGTTCAAAATGATTATGGCATGGTGGTTACAAGGGCGGACTGTGTGAAGGTTATAAGGGCGGACTGTGCAAAGAACTGTGTGGCAGCTTCCAGAACAGACAGCGCAGAATACTATTGCGTCTATATTCGTAGCGGCTATAAATTTTACAATGTAATTTTACAATAAAAAAAACTAATTAATAGTTAATTGCAGTAAATTATGTAATTAAAATAACATCATTAAAAAGATACTACAACTTATGTAAATAAGTACATGAAGTCTACTTTGGATTGTAGCTTGCTTGGGTACTAAGACTCATTTGAGATATGGTAATAAAATTTTAAAAAATACCTTGTGATAAATTAATCCAATTTTGAGGGATCACAATCGTCTATGTGATGAATTAAAATATAAATATACATTAAAGTGTGTTTTGGTTTGTGCGAGAATGAAATATGAGAGATTTCTCTCGTTGTCGCAAAAAGAAGGATGGGGTCTCAAGCCACGCTTAAAATTTTAAGCAGATATGAGGACAGAATTTTTAGGAGATTTACCATAATTTTGGTCCTTTGTCGTTAGAAAACTTTTGTCTCATCTTAAGATTAAGATCAATTCAGAGTTACATAGAAAATGAAGAGAAAGGTCGACCAAACTTGAATTCGAAATCACGCAAAGCACACTCCGAACAAATAAAATAAAATAAAAGAAAGGTACATGGAACTAACCAAGTCGAATAATTTTCCGTGCTAGAAAATATGATGAAAGCAACTTCCGCCTCGCAGAGGATTGATAATTCCTGAGCTTTTTTCAAAAGTCCACCTTTTCGTTTAGAGAACGTAACTTGCCTACATAATCTCCAACGCAATTACCCAAAACGATAATGTCGAACAATATGTCGCTAACTCCTTGAAAGTCTTTGAATTTCTCAATATTTCTGAGCTTAGATAGAAAGAAACTTTCATATATAGCATGTGAGACTGTTCCTTCTGACTGAAAAAAAAGGAAACGTCATTGATATTATGTAAGGAAATTTCTTAAAATCCACGAATATTTAGATATATAAAATCACCCTATCCACTTTCGCAGCCGAAGCCTTGGTTTGTACCGTGGTCAAGTCGACCGTCGAACTAGTATTGGACTGTTGAACTGGGCTGAGGAAAGGCGGCGGCTTCCTGATGAGGGCACGTTCCTTCAGCGCAGTTCAGACAATTCGCGAAACTGGAAAACTGTTTTAGATCCAATATTCAAAAAAATCTTGGTGGGCCATTCCGATTTGGTGGGTGTCCATTACTTATCTTTGAGTGATGAGTTAGGTTTATAGAAATCTTTTATAAAAAGAATTTAATTGTAGATTACAATAAAGAAAGATATGATTGGATTTCCTGTTGGATATGACAGGTCAGTTACAGAACGATGTTACAAATCATGTGAAGCCCTTTTGGACGTCGAATGCTAGTCACCCCTCTTCTTACTAACTTTGAAACCTCCTAAGTTTTCAAATGTATAAAGGAAGAGAATCCCGTTAACAAGCTTAAGTTTTTTTTAGAACCGCTTATAGTCATATATATTTTTTTTTATGATGGAGCAGTATTGTTTAAAATCTTCCCTAAGAGCCTTAGTGGTCTTACCTTGGAATGGCACTACCAAATATTATGGCATTCCTTGAAAAGCTTTAAGGTCTTCATTTTGAAATGTTTATCAAGTTATTTTTTATTGACATTGGTTATTATTAAAGATCTATACTAAATCAAGCAATTTAAAGATGAGAATTTTATTAATTTTTTAACAATATGCAAGTCTTAGTTGGGAGATTATAGCATGTTCTTTTACCTAGAAGCTCACTCGACATTTTCATAGGAAACCTTAATGAGTAGTTTACCTTCTACTAAAGATGAACAATATGTCTTCCTTTAAAGGTGCAATATCTTCTAAAATTGGTTATTATTAGAGACCTATGCCAAATCTAGCAATCTAAAGATAAGAATTCTACCAACTTCTTAGCAAGATGTAAGCTTTACTTGAGAGATTATAGTATGTTCCTTCACCTAGAAGCCCACTAGACATATTCATAGGAAACCTTTAAGAGTAGTTTACCTTCTACTAAATATGAACAATATGTCTTCTTTTAAAGGTGCAATATCTTCTAAAATTGGTTGCCTGATCACAATTAGAATTAAATCATTTACTATAGGAATTTCCCACCTCTAAATCAAGGGATGGTAGTAATTCTCTACTCTTATAATTATATATTTCACATATATGTTGTAACTAGACGACAACATAAATATCAACCATCTAATCAACCTTTAAGACCTCCTTTGATACTTCATACAAAAATATATTCTGCACCTGAAGGACCTTTAATATTTCATTCAAGGACCAAGGTTAAGGAAAATTTTGATTTGTTATGACAGCTTGAGACCACCCTAACCAAAGTTACCTTCTTGAGCTTTCATGTTTTGTCTAACTTACCAAGATATCCAAACATTTTGATTGAACAAGTCATTCCTCAAGACCTTAACCTAAATGATCTTACTTCCATAGTAGGATACGTTGGGATTAATCATGCAACTATATAATTCCTTGAAGATGATATTGTTTAATACCCTATGGTTAGATATCTTTCATTATACATCATAGGCCATATTGATGATAAGTTCATCAAGTGAGTCTTAGTGAATAATGGTGTTGGTTTCAATATCTATAGCTTAAATATTATTAGTCATTTTAGGTGAACCAAATAATATTTGAAGAAATATAATCTTGTTATCAAGGCTTTAAACAATGGAAAAGGTGAGGCTAATGACATTGTAGTCTTACTCTTTAGATTTAGCCCCACACTCTTAACAATATCTTCTATGTTATTCCATTGATATAATCTACAACATCCATCTTGGGAAATTGTAGATCCATGAGATGCAGGTCATCCCTTCAAATCTTCATTAATGCCTTAAATATAAATATAGGGGCAAGACTTATCACATTCCATTTGACCCCAAACATTTTACTTATTTTTAGGTGGTCAAGGTTAAGAACCCTAAAGCTCATCTTCATCCTTATTTAAATTCATATCTTGAATCATCTTCTTCTTCTCAAGCTCCTATCACTAGTTTATTAAGGACTCTCACCTTAAATACTTCATCTAACAATAAAATTAAAGGTTAAAGTGCTAAGTCAATCATCGTTAATAGTAGATCATATAATAATCAACTTGTCATAACCAAGCTCCCTCCATCATCCCAAACCTTAGGTTTTACCTCTAGCAATAAGGGTACAATAGTGTAAGTAATAAGCTACTCCTTCATTTGTGTTGGTATTGTCGATGACAAGAAAACCCATGGCAATAACTTTTACGTAGCTAATTCTTCTTGTTGAACTCATATCGTATCCCTAAATAGATGCTTTTTAATATGGAATATTGAGTGAAAGGATGAGGCTTATATGAGGAAGGAAACAAAGAGCCCTTATTAATCAAATCCTATCTTGGATACTATGGGATAAGTTATATATCCATCCATAAAAATATTTTTTCTTTTTCTTCTAATAGTAAAGAAGAAATCATCCACCTTGATAGAGTATCACTTGATTATATATTTTCTCTAAATATACTAGAATGGGATAAAAAATATGATAATCGGTCATCACTCCATATGGATTTTACCCTCTCCAAAGTTACCTAGCTTATCAATGTAAATATCCTAAACCTAGACTATCCCAATCTTATTGTTGATGAAAATAGTTGTGAGTTAAAGAATATCTTGAATGATCCTTCCCAAGATAGTCCCTTTAACTATCTACCATAAAAAGCTTTTACTTTGGTGGATCTTGTTCCTAGATCATGAATTTTAGTATCACATAGCTAATTGACTATAGTCAACCAACCTTAGATACTACATATCTAGAGAGCCTAGGAGTGTTGTTAGCTCTCCCTCAATTGGAAGATAAATATTAGATCCTAATTGAGAAAACTATAGATATCAATGTTGGGTCACCAAAATATCCCAAAGTCATTAAGCTAGGCATGGTTTTAATACCAATTGAGTGTGAGGAATATACCAAGCTCTTGATACAGTTCAAATACATATTTTCTTCATATTATGCTAGTATGTTTGGCCTTGATCCCTCCCTTGTTATCCTCCATCTAGTAATCACTCATGATGTAAAACCCATAAAAAAAATTATAAAAAAAATGTGTCTAAAAGTTAGACTTCTTCTTAAAGAGGAGCTCCAAAACTTCTTTGATGTTAGATTCATCAAAGCCATTAACTATTCTGACTAGATCTCTAACATTGTTCTTGTTATTGATAAAACAAGTTGAGTCAAAATGTGCATCAATTTTTGGAACATCAATGAATAATACCTCAAGGACAACTTCCCTTTACCTAGTATTGACATAATTATCAATTTTATTGTATGATATAGAATGTTGTATTTGATGGTTAGATTATCAAGCTAAGACCATATGAAGATCTCTCCTAAGTACTAAACCAAAATACATTTCACCATCCCATGGTAACCTTCTACAATCAATTCATATCCTTTGAGCTAAAGAACATAGGGATCACCTACTAGTGAGCCATGACACACATATTTCATGACATAATGCATGACATCATTGCAGACTATGTGAATAACCTTCTCAATCAATATTTAAACTAGGAAGATCATGTTTAATATAAAATATACATATTTGGTTGGTTGTGAGAGTACAAGGGATTCCTAAAGCCTTAAAAGTACATATTTAAGGTTACAATAACAAAACAATTAGGCTCCAGTGTATCCTAATGCGACATTGAAGTAGATCTTGATAAAATATTGACTATTGTTAATATACCACTCCCTTTAACTATAAACCAAATTAGAAGTTCAAAAAGTAAGTCATAAAATATTCATCTCCCAAATACCTAATAAGTGTCAATCCTTTACAAAGCTTCAATGGAAGAGTGGATATTTAGATAGGACACTCACTATCAAACAATTTTTGATGGCCTCAAATTCTACATAATTTCCATGTCTATATTTGTCCCACCTAATCCTTATAATCCCTTATTGTTATACATAATAGCCACCAAACATGCCTTAGGAGATATGTTGGGGTAATATGATGACCAACATAGAGAAAGGACTATCTTATATATTAATGGAAATTTGGTCAATTATAAGGTCTAATAAATGCCCATAGAGAAGCTTTACCTGGTTGTAGTGTTTATCTCTTAAAATAATAGATATTTTATGCTTTGCCATAAGATATTTGTCATTGTGAGGGTTTATCCCTTGTGCTATATCATATTCAAGCCTCAATTATTAGGTAAAATTTCTAAGTGGGTCATTGCATTGCATGAATTTGCTTTTGAGTTTATCGACCAAAATTCTATGAAAGATAAAGTTATATTAACCAACTAGCAATCATACTTTTAGAAGCTAGTCATCCCTTATAGATTTTCTCTATGAATTAGTTTTCAATCTAAAATCATATCAGCCTAACTCTGGACTCTATATTTTTATGGTTGTAGATGTATCAAAGGAAAGGTCTAGGATTAATGTTGGTCACTTGTCAACAACAACTAATCCCTTTATCCTCTATGCTTAAGTTTTTATATGCCAATAGTACCACTAATTATGAAGCTCTTATCCTAGGGATACATGTACTATTAGCTCTCTAGGATAGAATCATTTTTCTTTAGAGACTCTCAACTAATATTCAACTAATTCAGTGGTGTTTACCAAACCAAATATGATAAGATCAAGCTATATGAAGACATTATTGATAAACTAATGGTCACATTTATAAAAATTATCATTGAAGTTATCTCTAGATCTAGTAGTTGTGATATTGATTCTATGGCCTTCACTACATCCCTTATCCCTTGATATCATTTAACTTATATACTTAGACTCGTTCAAAACCTAGTTTATTGTCAATGAGGCCCACGATGGATCATGTAGTGGTCACTTTAGTCATGTCACTATTGTCAAAAAAATCTTATGGATGGGCTAGTACTAGACCTCCATGGAAAAATGATTTTATGACAATGTCATGAGGTGTTATAAGTTTCAAAAGCATGAAAGCCTTACCATGGCATTTCTATATAAAATTATCCAATATTTCAACTTACCATGGCATTTCTTTGTTTGGGTATTAGATATTTTTGGGAAGATAAACCCCATGTTATTAAAATGGAAACAAATTCATTATCATGACTACTAAGTACTTCATAAAATAAGTTGAATCCATACCTCTAACCTGAACCATTGGATTCCAAGTCTTCATGTTCATCCTCAAGCCAATTCCTATTCATTATGGTATAACCTCTACTGTAATATTAGAGAATAAAATACCCTTCAAGAATAAGAATATCCAAAAAAAATATGCTAAATACAAGGATCAACACAAATGGTCTATGATTTAATATCCTAAAGGCCATGTATATATTAAATTTTTTAACAAAATTCTTGTCAAAATCCTTAAAATTATTACTATCAAAATTGGTAAATATTGGTATCTCCTATTGTATCCCTCACTATGGGCATATCACACTAGTGTTAGAACTACTAGTGCAATGAAGCCCGATGGTGTATGGGATGAGAATGACCAAATAAATGCTAACTAAAAATGTGAAAAAGGAAAAAAACATAGGAGGAAATAGGAGAATATTAGAAAAGCAATAAAAGTAGAGTATTAGTAGGGAGACGATAGAAGTAGCATAGGTATGTAGCAGCTCGAAGCATGATCATACAAGTATGCTTGATAAAAAAAGGAAAAAAAAAGAGGAGAAGAAGAGAAGAAAGGTAAAAATAACCTAGAGATGATGGAAATTGCAAGGGCTAGATTGTGACCGGGTTGGTGATGTGACAAGGTGGCCAGGGTGTTGTTGATTTGTATAGTTTGCCAACCACTGGAATTGGCATGATGTTGTTGTGTTGGATTCATGGGGTGGCAATGGGTGAGATACTAGGCGATGTGGATGGCTTTGAAGCTAGATGTATGAAGAGGTTTCTTCAGGTGATCAAATTGGTTCTTCAAATAACATATCGTTTACCAAGGTTTCAAAGGCATGACACATGCTAATTTCATGCCTCGATTGGCGATGGTAAATACAAAATGTATTCTTGTGAAAGTTTTGTGCATTGGGACATAATGGATCCATAGGATAAATTTTGGGTAGGGCAATGAGGACCTGGTATAGTAACTGATGGAACATTTTTGCTAGTGGTGTGGATCAAAATGGCATGGGGTAAACATAAGGTTTGGGTGGTACTGAGTGAGAAATGGGTGGAGTGGAGGTGAGTATTTGGGAGGCGGATCAAGAATCTAGCAATGTTTGAATCCTATGTCTAGTGGTCGACCTAGGATGATGTGCGAATATTTGGTCCATGGTAGGTTGGTGCAAAGAAGTACAAAAATGACAATGGCTTAAATGGAGTTCAAGATTGTCGAGTTGAGAAAGATTGTATTGGATATAAAGTGAAGAGGGTGATAGAATTGAGGGTGGCAAGGATCGATATTCTGTTAAATATTTTGGAGTGTGGTATAACTATGAAAATCTAGGTGAATATGGAGGAGAGTGGAACTACACCACTGATTATGAGATGGGCTAAAATGGTGGTGTCTACAAAATAGAAGCAGAAGATGACTCGATATAGCATTGAAGATGAGTTGGGATAGGGCACGTGGAGGTGACTTGGAAAGCATGTGCATGGAGGGATTGAGCATATGAGGACATACCACTTGAGAGAGGTGGAGGTAAATATGGAAGGCATGTTGGATGAAAGGTATACCCCCTATTAGGTGGGCAATAACCTAAAGAGGGATGATGGGTCAAAGAAGGTGGTAGGTAAGGGTCCCTCTCATCATGAGATGGAGGGTGTGGAGATCCTTGTGGGTGAGGATGTGAATGGTCCTCCTTGTCATAAAAGGAGGATAATGAGATTTGACTATCACATGATCAGGGTGAGTAGGAGGAGTCTTTGTGAATAGGTGAATGACACCAGGATGATGGACGATGATCTAATTGGGAAGACGGTGAGGATTTTCGACCATGAGTCGAGGTAGACGATCATGTAATATCAGATGAAGTGATTGGAAATGAGGGAAATACCGGAAGGTCCTGCATGGTGAGATATGGAGATGCTATGCGTTCATGCATGGAATAGTGTATATCTTCTGATGATATGGTATTCGATGATGCAAAAACCTACAAAAATACATAAATACCAACAATATGTAAATGATGTAAAAAGAAGTAAAATATTCTTTCTATGAAATAGAAAGTGAAACACCATATGTGAGGTGTTGTGTGTGATTTTTCCTAAAGTGCAATTTAATTATAATGTGCATAACCTATGATGTCACAAACATAGGTAAGATAGGCATTGAATACACGTAGGTGGATAATGTTGATAGGTTCAGGTTTAGCATTTCCTTCCAAATTTTCCAATCGATAGGCACCAGAACAAAATTTATGTGTAATATTGTATGGGCTAAGCCAGTTGGGAGTGAACTTATCTCATTTTTGGTGGGGTTGACTCATGATTTGTTGATTTTACTTGAGTACCAGGTCATCAATTTGAAATTCGTGTTGATGTACCTTTCTATTTTAGGCACAACAAAGGTGATCCTCATAAACACGTGTGTGTTTGATGGCATGGATACACCACTCATATAGGAGTGTTAACTAATAAATATAGGTTTTACGGGCATTGTCATCATTAATGAAGTCTTTCATGGACACTCTTAAAGAGGGTATTTCGAGCTTGAGTGGCATGATGGCCTCACCTCCATAAACTAATAAGAATGGGGTTGCCCTGATGGGAGTATAAATACTTGTGCGGTAAGCCCAAAAAACCAATGGTATTTGGTTGTGCCAATCATGTTGTGACTACAAATATCTTATGCAAGATAGAACAAATAGTTTTGTTGGTGGCTTTTGCTTAACCATTACCTTGAGGGTAATACAAGGTATAAAATTTATGGTAGATGTGGAATTTGGTGCAAAAAGTGCAGATAGTTTTATTCTTGAAGGATTTTTCTTTGTCCAAGATGATTTGGGATGGGATCCTGAAGTGGTATATGATGTGATCTATAATGAATGCTATGATTTTGGATCCTCTTGTTTGGACAAGTAGGATTACTTTGATCCACTTTTTTAGGTATTCTATGGTGGTTATGATGAACTTATGATTGCTTGACGAAGTAGGTGTGATTTATCCAATAAGGTCAAGGCCCCATTGGAATAAGGACCACATGAACTGGATATACTAGAGTGCTTGCAAAGGGATATACGTGAGGTTTATGTGTTGTTGACACTTGATGCATCATTTTATATAATCACAATAATCATGTTCCATTTTGGGCCAATAGTAGCCCATACGTAGGATACACTTTGTGATGGTCATGATTCTAAAGTGGTCACTATATGTACTATCGTATATTTCTTGCACTACTCATTGGGATTCATATAGATCTAGATAGTGCAAGAGGATGCCATCATAACTACGATGATAGAGGATGTCCCATAGTAATTTATAATGAATTACCCTTTGTTTGAATGCTCAATGATGAGCATGTGGTAAATCACATGGTAAGAATCCTAGTTTAATATAGTCCTTGATTTACGAAAACCAAGGAACATGAGGTTTAGTTTGGACAATGTGAATGTCCTCATAATCTACGGTGGGTGAAGGTGTGATGGCATATTGATTTAGGGTGTGAACAGACACATGTGTGGTGTTAAAAAGAGGATTTTGGGGTATGAGAAATCCCAATGAAGCTATGGTATCCACAAAATGGTTTTACAAGCACATGGTATCTTCGATAACACACCACTCGAACTAGCCAAGAAGTTTATATTGCTGGAGAATTAGAAAATGATATTACTAGATCTCCTCGACCTAATTACAAATTAGGAGGGAATTGCCTATTATGTGAAGGCATCGAATGTGCATGGAGTGATATTATTTCAATCCTAGTATTAAGGCCTCATATTCCATGTTATTTTTAGTGCATGGGAAGCCTAATTTGAAGGAAAAGGAGAGCGATTATCCATATAGTGTAAATAAAATGATGTCATAAACCCTAGCATGAGCGCAACAAGAGCCATAAAAAAGTGTTAAATCCATTGATATTTTGAGTTCAACATATTCTTTGACTTTTGTGATATATAATATGGAGTCATCAGGGAGTTGTATGAGAAGTGGTTGGTCGTCATGCAATGGAGCTTTAGCCAATTGGTCTACGATGACCTATCCTTTTATGGAATTTTGAGAAATGAATTCTAGATCGAATTTAGTAAGGAGCATGATCTAGTTAGCTATGTGAGAGTTATGATAGCTCTTGTTCATCATGTATCAAAGTGGGTTGTCATGAGTGATAACAAAGGTGGTATGGTTCAACATGTAATGGCATAGTTTTTTGGTGGTAAAAACTACAACTAGGCATAGATTTTCCATATATGCGTAATGCATCTCATAGCTAACTAGTGTGCAACTAATGTAAGAGATGGATTACTCATGATTCAGTGCATTACTTTGTGCTAACAGCGTACCAAGTGTGAATTCTGTAGCGGTGATGTATAGAATAAAAGGTAGTTGTGGATGAAGAGGATATAGTACTAGTGAGGAGGTGACATAGGCTTTTATTGAGTCAAAATATTGTTGGCATTTGTCATCCCATTTGAAAGAGACCCATTTTTGCAAAAGGTGATTGAACGACTTACATTTTTTCGATAACTAGGCGATGAACCATTGGATTAAAATATTGTTGGCATTTGTCATCCCATTTGAAAGAGACCCCTTTTTGCAAAAGGTGATTGAACGACTTACATTTGTTCGATAACTAGGTGATGAACCATTGGATTGATGTGATTTTACCCTGTAAGTTGCATAATTATTTAAGGTTGGTGGGAGGAGGCATATCGATCATGGCCTTGATTTTATTAGGGTCAACTTCGATGCTTCGTTGAGAGATAATTAACCCTAATATTTTACCTGATGTAACACCAAACATGCACTTATTTGGTTTGAGGTGCTCTAGGAGATGCTCTAGGAGGTGATCAAATATTTTACATAAATTGGCTAGATATTTTGAGCATTCTTTAGCACTTATGATGATGTCATCTATGTAATATTCCATGATTTTATGCATGTAATCATGAAAGATATATGTATTTGCATGCCAGTAGGTTTCCTCAATATTTTTTAGGCTAAATGGCATGACCTTGTAATAGAAGGTCCCCCCAGGGGGTTGTGAAGGATATTTTGTGTTAATCAGTAGGATTGATCTTGATTTAGTTGTAACCATAAAATCCATCTATGAGGGATATCATTTCATGGTAGACGATAGAATAAACAAGTGATTCGATGTTTGGAAATGGAAAATTATCTTTGGGATAAGCTTTGTTCAAATTGTGGAAGTCAATGCAGACTTGAACCTCACCTAAAGGTTTGGGCACTGGCACCATTTTAGATATCCGCTCGGGATAGTCAATGGGTTGAATAAAATCTACGTCAAAGATATTTTCTAGCTCGTATTTATCTAACAAAGCAATCATAGGATGCATACATTGTAGTTTTTATCGGACAGACTTAGCATCTTTTTCTAGTGTAATATTGTGAACCGCTAAAGATGGTTCAAGACCCAGAATGTCATTGTAGGACCGAGAAAATTCCTTGATGTATTATTTAAGGAAGGAAGTGAATAACACACATTCTTTAGGTGAGAGGTCAGTAGCATGTTTTATTATATGAGAATTTTTAGGATCATAACCAATATCAACATCAATGGTTTCTTCTATCAACATGTGGGAACCATCATGAAGTTGCTCTATAATTGGAATGAGGTGGAGGTAAAGGATGACCTCATGTATGTCATATTCATCATCTAAATATACATCCATGTGATGGATGCAAGGAATATGAGGTTTATTTTATGACAAAGGAGCATTTACTACGTGTAGTACATGTGGTGATAATAGAAAGTCTTGTGGAGAAGGTATTGAAAAAATGTGAATTAGGTTGATGAAATTTGGGTTGGGGATGTTGTCCTGATTTGTGTGAGATGTGTATAAAAGTGGTGTGAAGAGGTCCACATAAACCATGTTAACATAGGCGATAGAAGAATTCGATAGTGATGAATCTAATGATGAAAATTCATGAGTTCGTGAGTGTTGAGAAAGGTGTAACGGTGAATGCAAGACAACGAGTGGAAATCAAGGTCATGCTATGGATTTCCAAAGCTGACAACACATGTGTGAGGATCTAGCTAGATACATAAGCAACAAATGAGAAAATGTGATGCTGCACTATAGGGTTTCAAGTGCGAGGAACAATGTAGAAAATTGATTAACTAGTTTGTCGATGCAGCATGAGGACGTATCATCTAGGGAAGGGACTTCGTGAAAAAAAATTTAGGGAACCATGATCATAGAGTGGGGAGATAATTTCTCATAGAATAGGTCCATATAAACATATTATTTTAAAGTTTGCATAGGAGGTGGTGTGGGATGCAATGAGATATCTTTCAGTTCATCCTCGAGTGTATGGACAACTGTGGATCGGTATCCTAAATATGAATTGTTTGTGGGTAGTTGGATATGAGGATTTATAGGTGCACGTAATCCTTGTTCATAACATCCCAACACAAATATGTTTCAATGAAAGCAATGAAGATAACACAATGTGAATTAGGTATTGTGCATTTGATTTAATGTACCACAAAAGCTAGACTATGATGGTGGTGGGACAACAGTTAGAAGTGAATAATTAATTCTCGCATACATAAAGTTACTAAAGTAGATAGGTGACTAAATTCATAAGTAGACTGGATTGGAAGGGATGCAAATGAGCATCGCTGACATTGTAGTCACTAGGACCAATGTTTTTCATGAAGATAGAAACTTGGGGTTACGTACACATGAGTGAATGAGGTAGTGAATCTGAATTAGACGATGATGATGCAAGCTGGGAATCCTAAATGGTGGTCGTAGATGATTGAAATAATTGGTCATCAAGGTGGGTATCGCATTTCTCCCAATCATGGAATTTGGTAGCTGTAGATGGGATGGGTTGGTAAGTGTGTAGGAACTGTGAGGAAGGAGGAGTAAGTGTTTGTGGTGACCTATGAGGATATGTGAATGATCGAGATCAAGAAAAAAAGGAGTGGTGGCATTTGCGATGTAGGTAAGAGAGGAGGTTTCATAGACGAAGATGTATGCGAGGTGGGGGTTGGCCATGATGAAGATGATAAGCATGTTTTTGATATGGGTGGTGGATCTGTAGATGGTGAAGGTTGTAAAGGTGGTAGGGGCCATGAAGAAAGTGGTGAAAAGGGTACAAAATTAGGATAGGATGTGTTGGATGATGATGGTGGTATGGATATTGTTGGTGGTGAGTACGTACATGTCCTAGATGAAATTTGTGGTGAAGGTAGTGATGGAGGAGGAGGTATGAATGCTCTTGGTGGGTGATTATTAGATATGGTAAGGACATGTGTCATAGATGAAGAAGGTCCAGGTGGGAGATCTATGACGTTGTAGAATTTGAAAGGGTCCTCATTGGTAGCAACACAATAGACAAGCCCATTGTAGACATATTTAAGACAATGATATAATATAGATGGAACACACTGCATATCTCTAATCCATGGATGTCCAAGCAAGATATTATACTACATTTCACCCTAAATAATATGAAATAGAATTGAAATAGTACATGCAACTACACAAATGGATAGGGTAATGGATCCTACTATAGGTCGCATTGAACCATCAAATGCATGAAGGTCTATTGAGGGTGTGAAGAAGTGAGTAGCCAGAATGTGCAGGTGATGCAGAGCCATGGTGGAAATAATGTTGATTGAGGAATCAGTATCAATGAGAACATGTTTATATGTGATGTCATTTATGGTTTATTGAATTTAAATGGGAGGATTCACTCCTTCGCCTATGAGTTCTATGATCTCGTGGTCATGGAAACTAATATATGGCTAAAGTTAGCATGGGATATTACCAAATAAGTTGACAAACACATTGGTATCATGGATATCGATGTCGATAGAGCGAAGGACATAATTTAATGCATCATGATGGGGTTGAGATTGTTGTAGGAGGTCAAAAATAGATAATATGGTAGGGGTATTACGTATATAATGTGTAAGGCTATTGTGAATGGTAATGATATTATATGGGAGGTAAGGTGGGGCTTTAGGAGCTGTAGGCACTTGTGGGGAAATAAATGGTGCTTGTGTAGATGCTACCAACATAGGTTGATATGAAGGATAATTTTGATTTTGAGTGGTAAGGTTGATCATGCCCACTACATTGCATGAAGGAGGGTCACAGTGGACATTGTTCACTTGTCTTAGTGGTCTTGAGGTTTATTTTGAGGTGGTTTGGGATTATTCCCTTAGTGCTCGAGTAAGGAATATTGATATATCCCTAGGTTTTGGTTCTATGATGCAAGGGGGTTTAAAACCTGAATGGTTCCTTGATCGATGAGATCTTGGACCATACCATGAAAAGAATGGTATGATTCGATATCATGGTTGCACTGTCTATGGTATCCACAAAATACTTGATCGATGTAACCTTGAGGCTTAGGTGCATTTCAATCGAGATATTGAATATTTGGTACGGTGATGTGGTCTGCCTCATATAACCTCTGGAATAAATCTGGAAGAGGCTTATAAAGTGGTGTTAAGTTATGTTGTGGAGGTGAGGGATGAGGTACTCGAGCCTACTATGGCCTAGGTGGAAGGGGATCATTGGTTTGAAATAGTTTTTATCATGGAGGAGAAGGTCATGGGACTGGTGTTGGGACTGAATAAGCTGCTACCACTTTGTTGGCTTGTGGTGATCATGTAAAATGTTGGTTGGGTATATTTATATTAAAGTGAAAGTTGAATTTGTATAAAGGCTTTTGTCTTAGTTTAATTTTTCCATATTGGATTTTTATGTCCTCAATAAGTTTTTCTTGAGCAATGGATTCCTAAAAGGTGTGACTTTGGTGAAGCTATAGGGAGGTGGAGATGTGTTTATGGAAAATATTTGAGAAGAGTGTAACCAACTCTGCAAAATGGAGGTTATGAGTGAGGTCATGTATGACCGCTCTCCATCTAGAGACAAATTCTATGATTGGTTCACATCAACTTATCATAAAGCATATACATCAGAGAAATTTGTCTTCTTTTTTATGTTGATAGAAAAATGCTTGAGGAACAAATTGACTAGCTACTCAAAAGTGTAGAGGTTGTGTTGTGGGAGCATGTTGTACAAGTCTAGAGCTTGTCCCCCAAGTGAAAGAGATAAGGTATATAACATGACAGGATTTCTACTATGAAGTTGGTAGTAAGTTGAGTGGTAGTTGCTGATATGTTTGTGCAGCTCCTCCTTGCTTTTAAAATTATCAAACTTCAACATCTTGAAGTGATATGAGTAAGGAGAAATGGGAACTGAGCGATGTACTATATTTTTGCAAATCTCATCATACATGGGTTTCTGTGGACCATAACTAATGGTGCAAAGGTTTAATATCTTAACTTCCTCTTGTAAGAGTTGATTTTTAGGTGTTAATGGTGTAGGAGACGATACTGGTGGGGGTGAATATTACAAATATGGGGGGTATTGAATTTACTATTCTTCCCAATGTGAGGGAGGAACATATTGCAATAGATCATGGGGATATTTTTGCTACATAGGATAATATGTCAAAGTGATTGACATAGTCTGTTGTATAGCAAGTGGTTGATAAGGATAATAGTATTGTGGGTGCACGGTATAAGGTTGTTATATGGGAGTTTGTTGGAGAAGAACCTGCTATAATGGTTGTACCATGGGAGGTGATGACCAAGAAGTAGGTGGTGTGAAAAATGTAGGTCCAACCAATATAGGTGGATGTGAAGATATTTGAATGGGTTGTGTGACTTTTAGATAAGACGAGGCATCTAAGGATGATGTCTGCATCTGGCTAGGCAAAAATTAGAGGAAAAATATTGATTGATAAGTTTATGATGTTGGATACATAGGCTATGAAGGATGTCAAGCCTCGAACATGGGTAGGTAGCTCAAAGTAAAAATCTAAAATGGAGGAGGTGGAAGCATCCAGAAGGGAGGCATAGATGAGGATGGGCTACAAGAGGGTGCACCGTACAGTACCGATGGATGAGATGTAGGTGGTAGTGATGATGCGAATAGGACATAGGTCTCAGTAGTAGGAACCTAGGGAGGTTGTGTAGCAAGTGTATTCACACCAACTCGAGAAGAGAAATTTTTTTGACATTGTGGATATTGTGTTGTTGGGATTGTACACACGGTTGTGATGTAGCCTCCAAAAATTGGAAAAAGGATTGTTGGGGGAGGGGTCATGGTGTTGCTTCCTCTGTGTATTAATGTTTTGAAGTGGGTGGGGCCTATTATTATTTAAGTGGAGGTTGTTTTTATGGGGATGTATGTGCATCTGTGATCGATATCGATGGATATGAAATCATCCCTATAGTAGGGGTGAATGACACAATATTTGCATAGGTGTGATTGAGTAATGAAGAATCACTCTCAAAAAGGGACTGAGCTAGATTTTGAAAAATGGATGAGTGAAGGTAGGGGATGTTGGATGAACCTCATCATAGACAATGAGAGAAGGAGCCGGATGTCCTGGTGTCATATAGATAACGTGATCACAAAAGGTGGTATAAGGATGAGGTGATGATGGATGGGAAATGAGTGTATGGTCCTCCTCAAATGATGTGGAAAAAGCATCTCTAGATGTAGAGGTCTCACCTTGAGACATAGTATCAAATGGACCTAGTCCTACAAATAGATCTATTGTGAGTGTAGACTTACCCTTCATGGTTGAAGGGGGAAGGATGGATTGGTTGGAAGGAGCACTAGTCACTTCTACCCCAAGGCATGCTTTCTTGCATGCCTAGTTGTAGGTGATAATAAGAACGGTGCCATATATCAGGTATTGGTGATCAAAACTATATAGAAATAAAAAATTATTATTCTGGGTATGATCTGTATGGATTTTTATGCAACCTAGTAATATTTGTGAGGTTTTTGTGTATAAAAACTAAAATCATTAGTTGGGGGTGATCTAAAAAGTGAATTCATAGGGCAGGGGGAAAAATGCAATATGAATGTGCAAAATACACAAACCTAAAAATGATACCCTATAGATAGTCCCTAGGTGGGATGCCAATAGGTGAATGTGTTGAAACTAGTTTGAGTGAGCATGCAAAAAACATATAACTGGAGTCAATTCTAAATGCAAAAAATTAAAAGTGTTGCTTTATTTTATGTGTTTTTATGTTAGAATCTCCTAGGAAGTATCATGGGTAGTGAGGTGAACTTCTAGATAAAACATGAATGTTGTAAAAACAGAACCTCCTGCAACACCCAAATATGCACAGAATAGAACAATGCTTCAATAGAAAAATTGTGACCTAATGTAAAGGCATAATAAAAAGTATTCTAGAAGGGGGAGAACTCAAACTATTGAAATGATTTCACTGTATCCTCTTACGAGAAGAGGTGATATCATCTAAGACCTGATACTAGCATACCCATGCTTTTGCTTCACCCTCGGGAAATATTAGTCAAGAACGTTAGTTACCATATTCACTAATTATGTAAGCCTTATGAACGAAAGCATATAATTATATCCCACTCTAAAGGCTCATTTCAATGACAAATTTTAGAAGATAAATCTCAAAAGTGGGGGATTTTTCTAGTGATAAAGTCCAGAAAACCACTCTTGTGGGGCTACTAGTTGTCTAAGTGGGGTGAGCTGGTGGAAGGTGAAACTCCTACCTCACCAGTCTCGAGTGATGGATTGGGGATGAAATCCAATCTCACCACTATATGTACCATGTGAGTGTGTGGTTTTAATTTGTTTAGTGATGATGTGAAATTAAACTTCAACTAATTAAGTACCTTTTTGAAAGGAAATCTAGGCCTAGATGCATCTTTTGAAAAGAAACTAAGTGTCTAATTGGCTTTTTGAAAAATTGAATCTAATATTAGATGCCTTTCTAAAAAGAAAACTTATCTAGGAAAGCATGAAAATAGGTAAACTAAAACACATGAGAAGGAAGATGACCTATCCACATGTATTAGAAAGAATCACAAGTTCTACTTTAGATGTTTGAGTAAAGACAATGCAAGTTACCCTGAGGATTTATAAAGTGAAAGAAAACAATTTCTTAACCTATGTGTGTTGTGAGATGAAAGTTATGCAAGAAGAGTTTAACAATTCTATGTTAGATGCAATGTTTGAAAGGAGACAAAAATTGAAAATACCTTTTTCAAGAAAAGGAAATTTACAAGGTGAAGTGAATAGATTTTGAATCTAACCCTAGATGCAAATTTGAAGATAAATTTTTGAATAATGTGAAATGTGATTTGTTAATTTGAATTGGGATAAAACCTAAAATCCAATTTTACGTGTAGATACAAAGAAAAGCTTACTTTAAATGTATTTGAAAGGAAATTTGCAAAATGATTAAGAAAGGCATTACAAGATTTACAAAAATTTGATCTAATTATGTTTGAAAAAAATTATGAAAATAAACTATTCTAATTGTGTTTGTATCAATTTGAAACCCTAATTTGATGTATTTAAAATAGGATTTTGATATACTAACACCATACATTTGCTAGAAAACTAGTTTTGCAAATAAAACATATCAGAGATGGTTTTAAGGAGAATACTTGTGTTATGAGGTGATATTTGACTTTTCTAAAGTCTCTACTATGATACCTTGTTATCTTGGGCTCTGTAGAGTAATTTTTCAAAAATCGCAGGGCAGGGGATGAATTGGACTTGAATTCATAGGTTGGGGAGCGAATTAGATTTAGGAGCTTGAAAATCCTATTCTAATGACCTGAGAGGTATCTCAAGATTTTAGGGATCCTATAGCAATCATAGAAAACCAAAATTATATCAGAATCATAGTAAGATAACCTAATATAACCTATTTTGGGTGGTCCCACCGGGTGTGCCAGAATGAAGCATACCAAAGTCTACTATTTGATCAAGCAAGTTAACTATAACAAATTAAAATGCTCAAAAGTATTTTCAACTCATTTTATTAATATTTTGATACAAGAATACAAGGTGAATCTCCTTTTCTTTCTCAATAATATGCGAAACACTTTGATGGTTTCTCTTGGGTCCCCTCGAATGTAGGTGGACTTTGATGTGTGTGTGCCACCATTGTATGTTGTTGTTGTGTTCGCTATTGTAATTATGCCTGCTGCTACTGGAGGGCCTGTAAAATGGTGTTAGATCATTTGGGGGTTGTCATGGATCAGGCCCTATATTGATGAAGATAAAAGGGAATTAAAAATGTGAAACAAAGTTGAAAATGAAGTGTAAATACTATTAAAACATGAAATGAAGGTTACCTAGAAGTTTCTACTATTGAAGATCAAATGTATGACCAAATCGTAGGGTAGGGGGTGAGATAGAACCTTGATTCCTAGGTTAGGAGGTGAATCCAACTACAGGTGCCTTTTGGTGGAGATTTTTTGTCCATATGGGCTCTTGGGATGCATGGATGTTGTTTGTACGGTCCATAATCAAAAGAATGAATTCTAGCAGGATTTTTGTAGAGTTTCTATATGTTAACTAATAGGGAGAGAGATATAATGATAGGGGGACCCTTTATTTATAGGAAAAACTAAGGTCATTGGGGGTGGTTAGGTAGACCAAAACCTATAGTCTATTCCATGTTAGGTTAGGTTAGTGTTTGGGGAGGTGTCATTTCCACATTCCCTAAAGGAATATCTCATCCTCACACATGTGTGAGCAGATATTAGGGTTAACTAGGGTTAGCTAACTCCTAGGTTAGATTAGGGTTTAGTTAGGATTTCTACAAAATATCTTAACTAACCTAATGTGCACACATGTGTGAGAGAATAATTAGGATTAATTTGGGTTTAATATCCTAATTAAACCTTTTTAAGTCACAAAGCACACTTAAGTGAAAATTTACTTTATAATTAGAAATTCAATTAAATTAATTAGGGATTTTGGGAAGGTAAAGTTCCCGTGGGGTCGTAATTAGGTATAGGAAAGGGATTAGGTTTCCCTAAGGGGCTTATAGGTGGTCTCGTAATGAGTAGGAGGTATTTTGGAGGGGTCTTACCTAGATTTGAAGGTCTAGAAACCTACGAAAGACTACAATAGCCTACAATGGTTCTATAATGGTCTATGTAGCCTAAAGTGTCTGAATATATCTACAAGTATGTATAAGTAGGCATGTGTGAATTTTGGGTGTCTATAGTTGCAGAAAGCAATGGACGAAGACATACAACCTCATAATATGATGGAAGACCAAATCCAGTCAATCAAGGAATAAGAAAAAAAACTATTTTATGGATCCAACCATATTGATGATTGATGTTGGGAAGAAAATTGTATTAGTCTATATGGAGATCTTGGAGAACAATTTAACACAAGTCATTGTGGATGGAGGATCCAGTGTTAATATTTTACTCAAGAAGACTTGGCGAGAAATTGGTGATCCATAATTATGGGTACCATGTTCCCAATTATGTGATGCTGACCAATACGGTACAAAGACAAAAGGTTTATTGACTGCACAACAAGTTATAATAGTTGACCAAGAATTTATCTTTGATTTCTATGTGATTACCATGTAAAAGCCAACATATAATGCTTTGTGTGGGATAGGATGGCTACGAATATCCAAAGTTAATTACAAATGGGAAAAGTACCAAATCACTTTCAATAAGGGATAACACAAATATATGATCAACTTGAATAACTAGAGTATCAATGAGGATGTGGTCATAACCGATGACTCAAGCAGATATTCTTGTGAAAAGGAGTATGATCCTAATAAAGAAGGGATTTTGTACCTATATGACTGTAGTGAAAATTGATCTTAATAAAATAGTGGAATTCTCCATTGGTATATGGAGAAGTATGAGGTTTTTCAGCCCATCTACCTCTGTATTAATATAGAGGAGACAATGGAAAAATAAGATGAGATAAATGTCAGCTCAAAACCATGTTGGAAATATTGAGTACATTGGTTGTCATTGATGTCAAAGGTGAAATGGTTGAAAATCATCTTCAAGGTTGAAATATTAAAGTGCAAGGCAAATATCTTCAAGGGTACAATAATTGTCAAGGTAAAAGCATTCTTCATGGTTGTGTGTGCAAGAAAAGGACAAGGTGTTATTTGGTTAAAAAGGTTCTCCATAGTTATGTTTGCAAGAAAAATACAAGGTTCTCTATGGTTATGTTAGCAAGAAAAAGACAAGGTTCTATTGAAAAATATTTATTTATTGCAAGGTTGAAAAATATTTCAAGAGCAAAAGACAAAATATTAAAAGATAAATTATAATATTTAAACCAAGGTTTAAATATTATAATAAAAATAAATTTGAATTTTAAATGGTGCCAAAATTCAAATTCAAATGGTGGCAAGTGAAAAGAGAGCCGACGTCTTCATAAAGTTTTGAATTGCATATATAAGGAGGAAATAAAATTCATTTGCAAAGGTTTTAGAGATTAAGGAATAAGTGCCATTCGTTCCATTCGTGAGGGTAGAGTGAAGTAAGGAGAGCGCACAAAGTTTAACGCAAGGGCAGAGAAAAAGGAGGATGGTGCATGAACCTCAAGATAGGAGGTAGCGCTCGAGTGGTTCCAACTAGGCAGCTAGCCCAGGTGGTAGAAGACCCTACGCAAGACGTTGATAGTGAGAAGGTTTCGGGTTTGAGTCACAGTTGCAGTTTGATTTTTGAGTTACGTTTGGGTAGAAGAAAGGTTGATAAATTTTTGTTTGTGCACCTTTGGTTCTAGAAGGTGGGTCAGCCTAGATGGCACTCTAGCTCATGCTAGAGCATGGGCTCCATGAGGTTTCACATTCAACTCTCTTCGAGCGACAACATTAGTAAGGGCACAAAATTTTTAATTAAATTTTATATAAGGTATGTGTTGGTTTTATTATGTTAGGGAGTCATAAGGGTGTGAGTTATAAAGTTTTTTTTTGCAAATAGGGAGTCATAAGGATGTGTTATAAAATCTTTCTATTTTGCAAATAGGAATCATAAGGGTGTGTTTTATAAAGTTTTTATTTTGCAAATAGTATAAAGAGGAAATACAAAGGAGATATTTTTGCATGTGAGAATAGGAGGTATAAGGTGTATGAAAGTGAAATTAAAATTGTATTCTGCACTTAGGGTTTTGGATGATTATAAGGTACATTATTGATATTGAAAATTATTTGTGCCTTTTACAAGTAGGAGTTATAAGGTGTTATTGTGGTTTGATTTTTGGTTGTAATTTTTGTATGGTGAAAAGAAAGTTTGAGGGGTTTTGATAATTGTTAATGCCCTATATTTTGAGAACAAAAGGAGAGTCATTGAGCATCATTTTCAGATTTCATTGTGCACATCTTTTTGAGAAGAAATTTAATGTTGACGGTTTGAAAGAGAAATCTACTAACCAGTTTTGAAGTGGCACTTTGAAAAGGAAATTATTTTGAGATAGGTTTGAGGGCACATCTTCATCAAAGCAAGTTAAGAGGTATGGTGATATTATTCCTTATTTAAGGTGTTTGGTTGAGAAAATATTTCTGAATCATAAGGTGGAGAAATAAGGATTATATATGTGCATTGTTGGAAATATTTGAGCTAGGGTTTGTGAATAAATTATGCTTTTATTGTTTGAATAAATTTGTGAATAAATTTGTGCATCATTGTTGAAAGAAATTGGAAACACTTGTGCTAGAATTTGAAGAGCAAGTTTTGTGCATAATCCTTGAGTGATATTGGAAAGAACATATTGTGAAAATTATATTTCATTTTTTGAATGAAGTTGTGAATATTTTGGACATTTTTTTGAATGACATTGAAAGTATTATAAGCAATGTTGAGCATGTGTTATGAGCAGTTTTGAGCATGTGTTATGAGCAATTTTGAGCATGTGTTAGAGAAACATTGAGCAAATTAGAGAAGGATTGTGAGCTATTTTGAGTAGGTTCTTTGAGAATGCTTGTGAGTAGTTCTAAGAAGGATTTGTGAGCAGGTTTGAGGTATAATTGTGATAGAGGTCCATGAACTTGAGCATAGGGGATTGGTGTCTCCTTTGGACAGAGGTCCATAAACATTGTAATAGGGATTTGGTTCCCAAGAGATTTGTTGAGAAAATTTATAAGAAATATTTTCTCCGTGGACGTAGCCCACATTGGGTGAACCATGTTAAATCCATGTCTCTCATGTGTGTGATGATTTGTGCATTATTTACTACCTTGATATTATTGTTGTTATCATTTGGATTGAAAAGTAAAAAATTTTATCTTATACTATTCACCCCCCTCTCAGTATAAGCTTGTGTTCTTCAATTGGTATCAGAGCAAGTTCCTTCATGAAAAGCCTAACAACTTGAAGGAAGATCTTACAAGAACACACATGACCATTAAAATGAAAGAAGATGCCCCTATGGTTGAAATCAAAAGAGAGATCCAAAAAATGGAGAAAAAGCCATGATTGACATGAAAGAGGAACTTATTGCTACTCTTGGAAATTTGGAAAGAGTTAGAGAGAAGAATTCAAGTTTGAAGGCTCAAATTCAAGAGGATGAGGAAACAAAGACAAAGCTTCTACAAAATCTCACATACTTAAAGGTGAAGGTTGAAGAGGCAAAGAAAATTGAAAAATATATGGTTGAATAATTAAAGGCAAAAGAGTTAGAATGTGAAATATTGGAACTTGAAATTGTCTCTCTAAGAAAGGGAGTTGAAAAGTCTAAGGATAAGTTACAACAAAATATAAGGTTAGGGAAATAGAAAGAGGAGTCAAGCTCCAAAGGAACAAAGATATCAAAGAAAGAAGAGCCCATGACCTATGTTGATATATTGAAAGGCAAAAGTATCAAGGAGGAAGAAAATAGAGAAACATCATGGATAAAAGTCAATTACAGAAACAACAAAGGAAGAATCATGCGACCATATCATTCAAGGCAATCTAACAGGTTACAAAATTTCTTCCATGGTTATTATTTTTCATGTAACAAATATGGTCATAAAGTTGTACATTGCATGGTCCGTGTGAGAAATAATGTTGATAGAAATTTCAATTCATTTGCACCTCTCATGGATAACAATATCATCTGTTACAAATGTAATAATTTTGGGCACAAGGCCAAATGGTGTAAAATAGTGTTTCCTGAATCAAGCAAAAAGAAGGAGGATCAAAAGGTTCAAAAGAATACAACCTCAAAAGTTTGGAAAAGGAAAGAGGAACAAGAAAAGGAGAATTCAATGTTGGTACAAACAGCTCTTCATGCACAAGATAAGGGAAATCAATGGTATGTTGATAGTGGTTGTTCAAGTCATATGATAGGTGATAAAAGTAAATTTCTTTCACTTAAAGAAATCAATGGAGGATCAATAAAATTTGGTGATAATGCTTCAAAAAAAATTATTGGAAAAGGGACTTTGAGTTTAGATAATGGAAAATCAAAGATAGAAAATGTATTGTATGTTAAGGGATTGAAGCACAATTTACTAAGTGTAAGTCAACTTTGTGATCAAGGGCACACAATCACCTTTCACCCAAATAGATGTGAGATCAAGAAATCCAAGATAGGAAAGCTTATTGCAGATGCCAGTAGAACTACAAACAATCTCTACATGTTGAGTGAAATTAAAGGAGAAAAATATTTTTTATCACAAGAGGATGAGAGTTGGTTATGGCATAGAAGAATGGGTCATCTAAAATTTGACAACATAGTGAAAATAAGCAACAAAAAAGTAGTTAGAGATTTACCCAGGATAAAAAGACCCCAAAGCACAATTTGTGCACAATGTCAGCATGGTAAGCAAACAAGAACAAGTTTCAAGTCAAAAGAATTTTCTTCATCCGAACCATTGAAACTAGTTCACACTAATTTATGTGGTCCTACAAGGACAAAGATTTTACAAGGTGAAAGTTACTTCATGCTATTTATAGATGATTTCTCCATAATGACTTGGGTGGCATTCTTAAAAGAAAAGTCAGAAGATTTTGAGAAGTTCCAGGTATTCAAGGTTTTAGTAGAAAATGAAACAAGTAAAAAGATCAAGTGTCTAAGATCAGATAGAGGAGGAGAATTTACTTCAGGTGAATTCATAGAATTCTATGAACAACATGGAATCAAAAGAGAATACTCAACAACAAGGACTCCACAACAAAATGGAGTAGTTGAAAGAAAAAATAGAACTATTGAGAATATGACCAGAGCTATGCTAAGTGAGTCTAAGATTTCAGATGGTTTTTGGAAAGAGGTAGTTCATACAACTATCTATATCATCAATAGAGCTCAAGTGAGAGTAAATCATCACAAAACCCCATATGAGCTTTGGAAGGGAAGACCAACTACTATAAAGTATTTTAGAGTTTTTGGAAGCAAATGCTACATTAGATGAGAAGAGAAAAATTTGGGCAAGTTTGATTCAAGGTGCGATGAGGGTATCTTCCTTGGCTATTCCACTAAGAGCAAAGCCTATAAATGCTATAATAAAAGGACACATACAATTATGGAAAGTACAAATGTAACAGTTGATGAACAAATAGGGTCAAGAGAACCAACTCAAGAAATTGTATATCAAGAAGAAGAAAGTTGCCAAGAAGAAGTAGGTGAAGAATCAGAAGAAGATGAAACACAAAGAACACCACCTAAGACTCCATCCAGGTATGTGCAAAAGAATCATCCAAGAGATCTGATTATTGGGAATCCAGATGAAAGACAAACAAGGAGGAAGATAATAGGAACAAGTGAACATGCAAATATTTCTTTGCTATCTAAAATTGAGCCCAAGGATTTCAATGAGGCAAGAGAAGATAAATTTTGGGTCAAGGCAATGGATGAAGAGTTGGATCAAATAGAAAAAGTGAGACTTGGGAACTTGTCCCATGACCAAAAGACAAGAATATAATTGGCACTAAATGGGTTTACAGAAATAAGTTAAATGAAGATGGTCAAGTAGTCAGAAACAAAGCAAGACTGGTATGCAAAGGCTATGCATAGGTTGAAGGGATTGATTTTGATGAAACATTTGCTCCTATTGCATGACTTGAGGCCATAAGAATATTTTTAGCATTCTCAAGTTTCAAAAACTTCAAAGTATATCAAATGGATGTAAAATCAGCTTTTCTCAATGGTTTCTTAGAAGAAGAGGTCTACATTGAGCAACCTGAGGGGTTCAACCTGACTGATAAGCCAGATTATGTATGTAGATTAAATAAGGCTCTTTATGGACTAAAGCAAGCCCCTAGGGCTTGGTATTCAAGGTTGGATAAGTATCTTCAAGAATAGGGTTTCAAAAAAGGAATAGCTGACAATAATTTATACATCAAAAATGAAGGAAATGACTTGTTGATTGTGGTGGTCTATGTGGATGATATCATTTTTGGAGGCAGTAATGATAAGATGTGTCAAAAATTTGCAAAGTGTATGCAAAATGAATTTGAAATGTCAATGCTTGGTGAGTTGTCCTTCTTCCTTGGATTGCAGATTTCACAATTAGAAAAAGGTATATTTCTCTCACAAACCAAGTATATAAAAGAAATGTTGAAAAAATTCAGATTGGAGGATTGCAAACCAATGAGTACCCCCATGGTTACAGGATGCAAGTTGAGTAAAGATGATGAATCTCCTGAGGCAAATCAGACATTGTATAGATCCATGATTGGAAGTTTACTATATGTCATAGCTACAAGACCAGATATAATGCAGGTAGTGGGACTAGTGGCAAGATTTCAAGTAGCGCCAAAGGAAACACATGTACAAGTAGTAAAGAGAATCCTCAGGTATTTAAAAGGAACTATGGAATTTGGACTTTGGTATCCCAAAAGTAACAATTTCACTCTCACAGCATATACAGATGCAGATTGGGTAGGAAGTATTGATGATAGGAAGAGCACAAGTGGAGGAGCATTCTTTCTTGGAGATTGTTTAGTCTCTTGGCTAAGCAAGAAATAAGCATCGATATCCTTATCCATGGCAGAGGCAGAGTACATTGCAGTAGTTGCTTGTTGTACACAAGTGTTATGGATGAAGTAAACTTTAAAATATTTTAAAATAGAGCATGATCATCCCATCTCCATACTATGTGATAATACAAGTGCCATAAACATTTCAAAGAATCCAATGATGCATTCAAGGACCAAGCACATTCCAATCAAATATCATTTTTTGAGAGAGCAGGTGATGGATCAACAAGTCAAATTGGAATATGTTACTACAAAGGAACAAATTGCAGACATATTTACTAAGCCACTTCCAAAGGAAACTTTTGAGTATCTTAGAGGAAAGTTGGGAGTAGTCTTACTCCCACCCCAAAATTGATCACCTCAAGGAGAGGAGGTGGTGAGGGGGCTGAGCTAAGAGTCTTATTTTTAGCCCCAAAGGAGCCCTTTGCCATTGATGTCAAAGGGGGAGAGTTTTAGTAAGGGGAGAGAAATCAGTAAGGGGGAGCAACTTCTCAAGGGGAGCAGATTTGGAATTCAGTGGTTGTAAAAGAAATTTTTAGAAAGGGTTACCATCAATGACAAAGGGGGAGATTGTTGGAAATATTGAGTATATTGGTTGTCATTGATGTCAAAGGTGAAATGGTTGAAAATCATCTTCAAGGTTGAAATATTAAAGTGCAAGGCAAATATCTTCAAGGGTACAATAATTGTCAAGGTAAAAGCATTCTTCATGGTTGTGTGTGCAAGAAAAGGACAAGGTATTATTTGGTTAAAAAGGTTCTCCATAGTTATGTTTGCAAGAAAAATATAAGGTTATCTATGGTTATGTTAGCAAGAAAAAGACAAGGTTCTATTGAAAAAGATTTATTTATTGCAAGGTTGAAAAATATTTCAAGAGCAAAAGACAAAATATTAAAAGATAAATTATAATATTTAAACCAAGGTTTAAATATTATAATAAAAATAAATTTTAATTTTAAATGGTGCCAAAATTCAAATTCAAATGGTGGCAAGTGAAAAGAGAGCCGACATCTTCATAAAGTTTCGAATTGCATATATAAGGAGGAAATAAAATTCATTTGCAAATGTTTTTATGATTAATGAATAAGAGTCATTCATTCCATTCATGAGGGCAAAGTGAAGTAAGGAGAGCGCATGAATTTTAATGCATGGATAGATAAAAAGTATGATGGCACACAAAACTCAATATAGGAGGTAATACTTGAGTAGTTCCAGCCAGACAACTAGCCCAAGTGGTAGACAAACATTGCGCAATATGTTAGCAGTGAGAAAGTTTTAGGTTCGGGTCACAGTGGTGGTTTGGTTTTTGACATACCTTTGGGCAGAAGAAAGGTTGATAAATTTTTGTTGGTGTACCTTTGGTTCCAACAGGTGGGCCAGCCTAGTTGGCACTCTAGCTCACGCTAGAGCGTGGGCTCTGTGAGGTTTCATGTTCAACTCTCTTCGGTGGTAGAAGTAGTAAGGGCACAAAATTTTTAATTAAATTTGCTATAAGGTATGTGTTGGTTTTATTATGTTAGGGAGTCATAAGGGTGTGAATTATAAAGTTTTTTTTTGCAAATAGGGAGTCATAAGGATGTGTTATAAAAGCTTTCTATTTTGCAAATAGGAATCATAAGGGTGTGTTTTATAAATTTTTTATTTTGCAAATAGTATAAAGAGGAAATACAAAGGAGATATTTTTGCATGTGAGAATAGGAGGTATAAGGTGTATGAAAGTGAAATTAAAATTGTATTCTACACTTAGGGTTTTGGATGATTATAAGGTACATTATTGATATTGAAAATTATTTGTGTCTTTTACAAGTAGGAGTTATAAGGTGTTATTGTGGTTTGATTTTTTGTTGAAATTTTTATATGGTGAAAAGAAAGTTTGAGGGGTTTTGATAATTGTTAATGTCCTATATTTTGAGAACAAAAGGAGAGTCATTGAACATCATTTTCAGATTTCATTGAGCACATATTTTTGAGAAGAAATTTAATGTTGATGGTTTGAAAGAGAAATCTACTAACCAGTTTTGAAGTGGCACTTTGAAGAGGAAATTCTTTTGAGATAGGTTTTTGAGGGCACATCTTCATCAAAGCAAGTTAAGAGGTATGGTGATATTATTCCTTCTTTAAGGTGTTTGGTTGAGAAAATATTTATGAATCATAAGGTGGAGAAATAAGGATTATATATGTGCATTGTTGGAAATATTTGAGTTAGGGTTTGTGAATAAATTGTGCTTCATTATTGAAAGAAATTGGAAACACTTGTGCTAGAGTTTGTGAACAAGTGCTTCAATGTTGAATGGGATTGGAAACACATGTGCTAGGGTTTATGAACAAATTATGTTTCATTCTTTGAATGAATTTGTGAAGCTTTTGAGCAGTGTTATGAGTGACATTGAGCATGTGTTATGAGAAGTGTTGAGCATGTGTTATGAGCAATTTTGAGCATGTGTTAGAGCAGAGTTGAGTAGAGACAGTGAGCAAATTAGAGTAGTATTATGAGATATTTTGAGCATACCTTTTGAGAGGGCTTGTGAGAAGTTCTAAGTAGGATTTGTGAGCAGGTTTAAGGTAGACTTGTGAGTAGGTGTGAGACAGATCAATACAGACAGTTGAGAAAATTTGATTAGAGTTGTGAGTATATTTGATCAGAGTTGAGAAGAGTTGAGAGTAGGCTTTGGAGCCAACCAGCGCAAAGGGGATAGATTTCTCCTATGGATAGAGGTCCAAAAACTAGAGCAGTGGGGACAGAGGTCTCCTATGGATAGAGGTCCATAAACTTGAGCATAGGGGATTGGTGTCTCCTTTGGATAGAGGTCCATAAACATTGTAATAGGGATTTGGTTCCCAAGAGATTTGTTGAGAAAATTTATAAGAAATATTTTCTCCGTGGACGTAGCCCACATTGGGTGAACCATGTTAAATCCATGTCTCTCATGTGTGTGATGATTTATGCATTATTTACTACCTTGATATTATTATTGTTATCATTTGGATTGAAAAGTAAAAAGTTTTATCTTATATTGTTCAACCCCCTCTCAGTATAAGCTTGTGTTCTTCAAAAGGTATCAGAGTGGGTTCCTTCGTGAAAAGCCTAACAATTTGAAGGAAGATCTTACAAGAACACACATGACCACAAAAAATAAAAACCATAAAATAGAGAAAAAGCCATGATTGACATGAAAGAGGAACTTATTGTTGCTCTTGGAAATTTAGAAAGAGTTAAAGAGAAGAATTCAAGTTTGAAGGCTCAAATTCAAGAGGATGAGGAAACAAAGACAAAGAATCTACAAAATATTACAGACTTAAAGGTGAAGGTTGAAGAGACAAAGAAAAATGAAAAAGATATGGCTGAAATATTAAAGGTAAAAGAGTTAGAATGTGAAATATTAGAACTTGAAATTGTCTTTCTAAGAAAGAGAGTTGAAAAATCTAAGGATAAGTTACAACAAAATATCAGGTTAGAAAAATAGAAATAGGAGTCAAGCTCCAAAGGAACAAATATATCAAATAAATAAGAGCCCATGACATATGATGATATATTGAAAGGAAAAAGTACCAAGGAGGAAGTAAACAAAGAAACATCATGGACAGAAGTCAAATACAGAAACAACAAAGGAAGAATCATGTGACCATATCATTCAAGGCAATCTAATAGGTTACAAAATTTCTTCCATGGTTATTGTTTTTCATGTAAAAAATATGGTCATAGAGTTGTACATTGCATGGTCCATGTGAGAAAATATTGATAGAAATTTCAATTCATTTGCACCTCTCATGGATAACAATATCATTTGTTACAAATGTAATAATTTTGGGCACAAGGCCAAATGGTGTAAAACAATGTTTCCTAAATCAAGCAAAAAGGAGGATCATAAGGTTCAAAAGAATACAACCTCAAAAGTTTGGAAAAGGAAAGAGGAACAAGAAAAGGAGAAGTCAATATTGGTACATATAACTCTTCATGCACAAGATAAGGGAAATCAGTGGTATATTGATAGCGTTGTTCAAGTCATATGATAGGTGACAAAAGTAAATTTCTTTCACTTAAAGAAATCAATGGAGGATCAGTAAATTTGGTGATAATGCTTCAGTAAAAATTTATGGAAGAGGAACTTTGAGTTTAGATAATGGAAATTCAAATATATAAAATGTATTGTATGTTAAGGGATTGAAGCACAATTTACTAAGTGTAAGTCAACTTTGTGATCAGGGGCACACAATCACCTTTCACCCAAATAGATGTGAGATCAGGAAATCCAAGATAGGAAAGCTTATTGCAGATGTCAGTAGAACTATAAACAATCTCTACATGTTGAGTGAAAGGAGAAAACCCAGAGAAGGAGAGGAAAAAGGAAAAAAAAAAAAAAAAAAAAAAAAAAAAGAGATTCAAGCGTCTAAGATCAGATAGAGGAGGAGAATTCACTTCAAGTGAATTCATAGAATTTTGTGAACAACATGGAATCAAAAGAGAATACTCAGCAGCAAGGACTCCATAATAAAATGGAGTAGTTGAAATAAAAAATAGAACTATTGAGAATATGACTAGAGCTATGCTAAGTGAGTCTAAGATTTTAGATGGTTTTTGGAAAGAGGCAGTTCATACAATTATCTATATAATCAATAGAGCTCAAGTAAGAGTAAATCATCACAAAACCCCAAATGAGCTTTGGAAGGAAAATACCAGCTACTGTAAAGTATTTCATAATTTTGGAAGAAAATGCTACATTAGATGAGAAGAGAAAAATTTGGGCAAGTTTTATTCAAGGTGTGATGAGGGTATCTTCCTTGGCTATTCCACTAAGAGAAAAGCCTATAAATTCTATAATAAAATGACACATACAATTATGGAAAGTACAAATATAACAGTTGATGAACAAATAGGGTCAAGAGAACTAGCTCAAGAAATTGTATATCAAGAAGAAGAAAGTTTCCAAGAAGAAGTGGGTGAAGAATCAGAAGAGGATAACACACAAAGAACACCACCTAAGACTCCATCTAGGTATGTGCAAAAGAATCATCCAAGAGATTTGATTATTGGGAATCCAGATGAGAGACAAACAAGGAGGAAGATAATAGAAACAGGTGAACATGCAAATCTTTCTTTGCTATCTAAAATTGAGCCCAAGGTTTTCAATGAGGTAAGAGAAGATAAATATTGGGTCAAGAGAATGGATGAAGAGTTGGATCAAATAGAAAATGTGAGACTTGGGAACTTGTCCCACGACCAAAAAACAAGAATATAATTGGCACTAAATGGGTTTACAGAAATAAGTTAAATGAATATGGCCAGGTAGTCAGAATGAAAGTAAGACTAGTATACAAAGGCTATATATACATTGAAGGGATTGATTTTGATGAAAATTTTGCTCCTGTGGCATGACTTGAGGCCATAAGAATATTTTTAGCATTCTCAAGTTTCAAAAACTTCAAAGTATATCAAATGGATGTAAAATCAGCTTTTCTCAATGGTTTCTTAGAAGAAGAGGTCTACATTGAGCAACCCGAGGTGTTTAGCCTGACTGATAAGCCAAATTATGTATGCAGATTAAAGAAGGCTCTTTATGGACTAAATCAATACCCTAGGGCTTGGTATTCAAGGTTGGATAAGTATCTTCAAGAAAAAGTTTTCAGAAAAGGAATAGTTGATAGCAATTTATACATCAAAAATGAAGGAAATGACTTGTTGATTGTGGTGGTCTATGTGGATGATATCATTTTCAGAGGCAGTAATGATAAGATGTGTCAAAAATTTGGAAAGTGTATGCAAAATGAATTTGAAATGTCAATGCTTGGTGAGTTGTCCTTATTCCATGGATTGCAGATTTCACAATTAGAAAAATGTATATTTCTCTCACAAACCAAGTATATAAAAGAAATATTTAAAAATTTCATATTGGAGGATTTCAAACCAGTGAGTACCCCCATGGTTACAGGAAGCAAGTTGAGTAAATATGATGAATCTCTTGAGGCAAATCAGACATTATATAGATCCATGATTGGAAGTTTACTATATGTCACAACTACAAGACTAGATATAATGTTGGTAGTAGGACTAGTGGTAAGATTTCAAGCAGTACCAAAGGAAACACATGTACATGCAGTAAAGAGAATCCTCAGGTATTTAAAATGAACTATGGAATTTGGAATTTGGTATCCTAGAAGTAACAACTTCACTCTCACAACATATACAAATGCAGATTGGGCAGGTAATATTGATGATAGGAAGAGCACAAGTGGAGGAGCATTCTTTCTTGGAGATTGTTTAGTCTCTTGGCTAAGCAAGAAACAAGCATCGATATACTTATCCACGATAGAGGTAGAGTACATTGCAGTAGTTGCTTGTTGTACACAAGTGTTATGGATGAAGTAAACTTAAAATTATTTTAAAATAGAGCATGATAATCCCATCTCCATACTATGTGATAATACAAGTGCCATAAACATTTCAAAGAATCTAGTGATGCATTCAAGGACCAAACACATTCCAATAAAATATTATTTTTTGAGAGAGCAGGTGATGGATCAACAAGTCAAATTGGAATATGTTACTACAAAGGAAAAAAATTATGGAAATATTTAATATGCCACTTCTAAAGGAAACTTTTGTGTAACTTAGAGGAAAGTTGGGAGTAGTCTTATTTCCAGCCCAAAATTGATCATCTCAAGGAAAGGAAGTGGTGGAGGGACTGAATTAAGAGTCTTATTTTTAGCCCCAAAGGATCCCTTTGCCATTGATGTAAAAGGGGGAGAGTTTCAGTAAGGGGGGAGAAATCAGTAAGGGGGAGAAGCTTCTCAAAGGGAGAAAATTTGGAATTCATAGGTTGTAAAAGAAACATTTAGAAAGGGTTTCCATAAATGACAAAGGGGGAGATTGCTAGAAATATTGAGTACATTGGTTGTGATTGATGACAAAGGTGAAGTGGTTGAAAAACATCTTCAAGGGTACAATAATTGTCAATGTAAAAGCATTCTTCATGGTTGTGTGTGCAATAAAAGGACAATGTGTTATTTGGTTAAAAAGGTTCTCCATAGTTATGTTTGCAAGAAAAAGATGAAATTTTCTATGGTTATGTTAGGAAGAAAAATACAAGGTTCCATTGAAAAATATTTATATATTGCAAGGTTGAAAAATATTTCAAGAGCAAAATACAAAAGATTAAAAGATAAATTATAATATTTAAACCAAGTTTTCATATTATAATAGAAATAAATTTTAATTTTAAATGGTGTCAAAATTCAAATTCAAATGGTGGCAAATGAAAAGAGAGTCGACATCCTCATAAAGTTTTGAATTGCATATATAAGGAGGAAATAAAATTTATTTGCAAATAACACAATATTAATAAATAAGCATCATTCGTTCCATTCATGAGGGTAGAGTGAAGTAAGGAGAGTGCACAAATTTTAATGCAAGGGTAGAGAAAAATGAGGACGGTGCATGAAATTCAATATAGGAGGCAACACTCATGTGGTTCCAAATATGCAACTAGGCTAGGTGGTAGGCAGAACCTACGTAAGAAGTTGGCAGTGAGAAAGTTTCGGTTTTGAGTCACAACTATAGTTTGGTTTTTGAGTTACGTTTGGGCAGAAGACAGGTTGTTAAATTTTCATTGGTGCACCTTTGGTTCCAGCAGGTAGTCCATCCTAGCTGGCACTCTAGCTCACATTAGAGCATGGGCTCCATGAGGTTTTGAAATTGACTCTCTTCAGTGACATCATTAGTAAGGGCACAAATTTTTTAATTAAATTTGCTATAAGGTATGTGTTGGTTTTATTATGTTAGGGATTCATAAGGGTGTGAGTTATAAAGTTTTATTTTGCAAATAGGGAGTCATAAGGATGTGTTATAAAAGCTTTCTATTTTACAAATATGAATCATGAGGGTGCGTTTTATAAAGTTTTTATTTTGCAAATAGTATAAAGAGGAAATACAAAGGAGATATTTTTGAATGTGAGAATAGAAGGTATAAGGTGTATTCAAGTGAAATGAAAATTGTATTCAACACTTAGGATTTTGGATTATTATAAGGTACATTATTGATATTAGGAATTATTTGTGCCTTTTACAAGTAGGAGTTATAAGGTGTTATTATGGTTTGATTTTTTGTTGTAATTTTTGCATGGTGAAAATAAAGTTTGATGGGTTTTGATAATTGTCAATGCACTATATTTTGATAACAAAAGGAGAGTCATTGAGCATCATTTTTATATTTCACTGTGCACATATTTTGATAAGAAATTTAATGTTTATGGTTTGAAAGATAAATATACTAACTAGTTTTGTAGTGGCACTTTGAAAAGGGAATTCTTTTGAGATAGGTTTGAGGGCACATATTCATCAAATAAAGTTAAGAGGTATGGTGATACTATTCCTTTTTTAATGTGTTTTGTTGAGAAAATATTTTTGAACCATAAGGTAGAGAAATAAGGATTTTATACGTGCATTGTTGGAAATATTTGAGATAGGGTTTGTTAAATAAAATTGTGCATCCTTGTTGAAATAAATTGGAAACACTTGTGCTAGAGTTTGTGAACAAGTTGTGCTTCATTGTTGAATGGGATTGGAAACACATGTGCTAGGTTTTGTGAAAAATTATGTTTCATTGTTTGAATGAATTTGTGAAGCTTTTGGGCATTTGTTTGAGTGACATTGAATGTGTTATGAGCAGTTTTGAGCATGTGTTATGAGCAGTTTTGAGCATGTGTTATGAGCAGTTTTGAGCATGTTTAATGAGAATTTTTGAAAATATGTTAGAGCAGAGTTGATTAGAGACATTGAGCATATTAGAGTAGGAGTGTGAGTTGTTTTAAGTAGGCCCTTTGAGAAGGCTTGTGAGAAATTATAAGAAGGATTTATGAGCAGGTTTGAGGTAGAATTTTGAGAAAGTGTGAGATAGATCAGCACAAATAGTTGAGCAGATTGATCAGATTGATCAGAGTTGTGAGTAGATTTGATCATAGTTGAGGATATTTGATAGGAGGCTTTGGAACCAACCAACGTAAAGGGGATAAAGTTCTCCTATGGATAGAGGTCCACAAACCATAGTAGTTGGGACAAAGGTCTCCTATGGATAGAGGTCCACGAACTTAAGCACAAGGAATTGGTGTCTCATTTGGATAGAGGTACATAAAAATTATGATAGGGATTTGGCTCCCAAAATATTTGTTGAGGAAATTTATAAGAAATATTTTTTGTGGATGTACCCCACATTTTATGAACCATGCTAAATCCATGTGTCTCATGTGTATGATGATATGTGCATTATTTACTGCATTGATATTATTGTTGTTATCATTTGTATTGAAAAGTAAAAAGTTGTATCTTATACTATTCACCCCCCTCTTAGTATAAGCTTGTATTATTCAAACCAAATAAATAGGAAGAGAAGAAATGGATATTCCCTAAAAAATTTGTTGAATATACAATGGAAGATGCTAAAATTATTACGATACTAGCACACCCAATGAATGTGGAAAAGGTAGTAATAGAACCTTTGAAAATTAAGTATGAAGAACCTAAGATAGTGGATGTAAATCTATGAACAGAAGAGGATCCTAGGATGATCCACTATTACAATGATTAGAACCCAGTATTAAAAGTAGCAGCTTTCAAGATATTCTTGGAGTACAAGGATGTCTTTCTTTGGATGTATAAGGAACTAAAAGAGGTACCACTAGAGTTATGTATCCACAAGATCACACTAATTCCTAGGGCACAACCAGTGAGGAGAAGACCATATAGGATGAACCCTAAGTATGCCGCATTGGTAAATGCAAAAATAAAAAATATGCTAGATGTAAGCATCATTTTTAGAGTCACTACTAGTGACTGGGTTTCACCTATTTTGGTCACTCTAAATAATGAAATATATAGTATCCGAATATGTGTAGATTTCAGGAGTTTTAATGTGGTGACGATCAATGATCCCTTCCCTATTCCCTTCATAGACTCAATTCTGGAAGAGGTCACAAGACATGAAATTTATTCATTCCTAGATAGATTTCTTGGGTACAATCAAATAAGTATAACCGAGGAGGACAATTTGAAGACCATATTTATTGTGAAAAATGGCATCTATGCATATAACTAAATGCCATTTGGGCTATGTAATGCTCCAACCACATTTCAATGCATTATTCTGTATAGCTTTGATCAATTGGCCATAGTAAATTTCAAAGTATTTATAATAGATTGGTCCATTTATGGTAATATCAAGGATCATATAACTAGCCTCAATGAATGTATGAGTAGGTGTAGGAATGCACAAATCTCATTGAATCCATAAAAGTGTTTTCTGATGGGACCTTATGCAAAACTTTTGGGACACATAGTGTGCAATGAAGGGTTAAATAATGATCATAATAAAATTCGTGTTATATTACATATAGAGGAGCAATATGATGTGAGCTATTTAAAAACCTTCTTTGTATTCATAGGATACTATCAAAGGTTTATCAACAACTATGCACATGTGTCCTTCCCACTGGATTCTTTGACTAAGAAGAATATTCCTTTTAGATGGATGGAGGAGCACCAATAATATTTTGAAGAACTAAAATCTAAATTGATCAGTAGTCCCATTTTGGTGTTCTCTAATTAGGATAAGGAATTCCATATCCATATTGATGCCTAAATTTTATGATTGTATGTGCATTGGCACGAGAAAGAAAATTTAGGATAGATAAGTCTTTTTTTTCAAGTCACCTATTATCATGAGTGGAAGGGAATTATAGTACAATGGAATGAGAAGCCTTAGGGATGGTATATTTTGTACAAAAATTTAGGCATTACCTACTGGTAAACCCTTTTGATTTCTACGTAGATCATCAGGTCTTGTTGTACTTGATAAATAAGCTAGTTATACAAGGATAAGTTAGTATGTGGATCATCATTTTACAAGAATTTGTATTTAAAGTAGTAGTTTGATCTAGTAAGAAGCATGTGATTGCAAAACAATTATCTCAAATATGATTAGGATAACCTACAAGGATGAATATTCCAGATGAATTCTCTAATGCTCAGATACTCACAATTAATGTTGTTCTATCTTGGTACAAGTTAAATAGATAGTAATTATCCATAGGTGAGTTGCCACAAGATATAATGACAATAAAAAATAAAAGGTAATAATGAAGTCAACACATTTTTAGTTGATAGTTTTATTATTGTACAAAGTGGGTATTAATGGTATCCTACGAAGATATGTGATGGATAATGAAATTAAAGCAACATTGAAAGAATATCATGAAGGGTTGGTATGAGGACACATGGAGTTTGATACCACTGCTTAAAAAGTACTCTTAGTAGGATTATGGTGGCCCACATTGTATAATGATGCAAAGGAACATGTACGAACATGTGATACTTGCCAAAGAGCAAGGAAAATAGTATGATAAGACTTTATGCCCCTACACCCATCACAAAATGAGGAAAATTTTGAGATATGGGGTTTGGAGTTTGTCGAAGCACTGAAAAATACTTGTAGGTGGAATTGTCGATATATCATGGTAGATACTGAATACCTAACAAAATGGGTTGAGGTAAGAGCACTACTAGATAACATGACAAAGAGTACAATTTAATTATTTTAAGAGCAAGTAATTAAAATATTTGGTATTCCACTACAAATAATAAGTGATAAAGGAGGTCACTTTGTGAATGAGATTATAAAAAAACTGACAACTAATTTCAAGATTTGGCATTCCTTGTCTAGTCTATATTACCCTAGAGCCAATGGTCAAGCGAAAGAAACTAACAAATTCCTAGTGTCAACTTTATGCAAAACCTATGGGATAGAAAGAGCAGATTGGGAGGAAAGGTTATCATTTGTTCTTTGCGTATATCAAACTACATTTAAGCCAATAATATATCATACACCATTTTAGCTAATTTATGGTCAAGAGATAGTAGTGCTAGTGGCGTTCTTGGTACCAAGTTTACAGGTAGTTGTGGAGCATCGCTTAGGTGACCAAGAGAGTCTAGATAAAATACTAATGACACTAATCAAGCTTTATGAGATAATATTCATGGTACAATAGACGATTGAAGTGGCCCAAAATAGAAGGAAGCTATGGCATGACAAGCACCTTAGGAATTTAGAACTTAAGCAAGGTAACTTATTTCTAAAAGTTAATGGGAAACATATAATCAAGCCAAAAATATTAAAGAAACTAATGGATTGGTCCCTTTAGAGTTGTAGAAGTAAGGGATAATAGGGAATTTAAACTACAAAAATTAAATAGAACTAAAATACCAGATACTATGAATGGTTCTAAGTTGAAGCCATATAAAGTACAATGCCTATTTATTTCTTCATAAGAAGTTGAACGAAGAGAGGTAAATTAGTCCAATGAACCACAAAGAAGAATTCAAGGTCCATTACGGGAGGACCTTGACATGGTACTCACACACCTATTTGTAGAAAGGGAGGAGGCAAGACCAACTATTGAACAACGAGAATTGGTACCTTGAATTGATGAAAGGAGTATGCAAGTACATGTAAGGTTCACAGACGGGATTGAACGAATCAAGGAAGAAGATAAAAAAGGGATTCCCCCAAATGAGAGAAGGAATACAGAAGAACAAGGAATAATGTATCCATAGTTGGAGTATAGAGAATTATTCCAACCAATAGATGATTAGTAAATAATACGAATAATGGTTCAATACGTAGATAGGATGGATACTTTCAACATGGAAGTTACATAAGGTAACAAAGGTGACACTACAAAGGAATATCTCACTAGACTTACATAGTTATCTTAGATTGAATTATTAAAATAGAGGATGTGACACAAGATCCAACAATTACAAGAGGAGTATGAAAACATTGTAGGGTCACAGTATAAGACTGTATGAATAAACTATCCAAGACTTGTATGATACAATGCAAAGTATGGATGAGAAAAGTATAGTTAGGGTACAAGAATTAGAAATTATAGGAAATAAACATTAGGTGATACCATAAATAAGTTGTACACATCATGAGGGTACAAGTACCAGTAGGGTAGAAAGATCATAAAAAACACCTCATGGCATGCCCAATGATCCTTCAAGGATAGAAGAACATGCAGATATAGCTTGGTGAGATATTGAAGAAGACATTACATCACCTGAACCACAAATTAATATACACGAGGACTCAAGTGAATCCAGTGATGGAGAGTTACCCTGGTTAGTAAGAGACGAGTGTTTCAATAGTTATGATGAATTATTAAGGTAACAGTAGGTATCTCATGCACATCTTGTCCCTGAGACCTATGCAATAGTCTATTGGTAGTTGAGGCATTAAATAAAAGAAGTACAAAAAATTCAAAGGTTAATGAACTTATCGATAAATTGGTTAGAATAAAGGTATGATGATCGTAATGATTATAGTTTTGAGTTTGATTTTTTGAAAACATTTAGAGAAACTACTGTAATTGTGTCTCCACAATGATGCTTTGAGGAAATGTGATGGACACACCAAGTAATACATGCAGATCATCGAATGCAAAAAAATTGATAATTGTCACCCATAATACAAAGAAATTAAGGTCATTTGACCAACATAGAATTGGTGGATATAACCCTTGAAGGAACCAACAATAATCCCTAAGATAATAGTGAAGCAGTAGAGGAGGATTACGTCTACTAAATACTAGAAGGGATAGTAGAGATATCCAACCTAGAGGAGATAAAGGATGAGGGAGGATTCAACCCCCTACTCCTAGATGGTCAAGAGATACACTATTAGCATATTTAAAATAAACCAGAAACCTACAAGGTATCCCCTATTTGAGAGGGTATGTACCAAAAATCATGGGAATACAACCATGGGGATGACCTTTTTTGATCTAAAAAGGACCAAGAAGAATTAAAACTTGAATATAACTACTCCTAGAAAGAGAAGTCCCACTTAATTTTCAATGAGATCTTGTATCGAGAGAATTATGTTGGGGAAGACCTATGTATAGAAGAGGACTTTCCGATAGGGTAAGAGTACACTTTGTTGATGAAAGTATTCAAGTATGACAAAGGAATCATTCCCCAAGATTTAAATCTCATTTTATATGAGGAGATAGGCGAGGGAGTTGCTCAAATGATATTATACTAGTAAGATCACCCCTACCTCGTGATAAATCACCTGAATGATGAGTTGAAGTATTACCAATAGGAAGTATTGTAATTTGTGATTGTATGATTCCAAATTATACACATGGAAATAAAAGGAGAGTAAACAATACAACCTTGCAAAGAGAAAAAAAATTGTTGGTTGGCACCTAATGACGTGATTACTCGTAATATACAAGTGGGACACCCAACTGACGAGTCAACAAAGGGGATTGTGCAAGTGAATGCAATTGTATGATTTTTGCAATGGTAAGTTGCTATAATATAGAAAAAAATAGAAAAATATCTTAGTTGTGAAAATCTTCTAGGATGCAATTAAGACAGAAGGTGGTTGAGAACCAGAAATACCCCTTGTGAGAAAAAAAGAGAGAAATAGAAAATTATCTTAATTGTGAATATCCCTCAAGATGCAATTAAGAAGGAGGGTGATTGAAAATAAAAAATGGTGGCCCCTTATGAGAAAATAAAAATAAAAAGAAAATAAAAGGAAAAAAAAAGGAAAAGAAAATAAAAGGGCAAAGAAAAGGACAAAAGTGAGATAAATACGAAATCGCATGCACACGTGTGACGAGTTGTCAATAATCCATACAATAAGATAAAATCACATGCAAAATAGGCTAAGGTGGTAGAATTGCATGCATTGAGATGTTAGGGTTTTGAAATTATATGAAAAATAGGTGTTATACAAGATTTTTGACAAACCATACACATGCAATTGAAATTCAAAGGATTCGAGAGTAGAAAGGGTGAAACCAGATAATTTTCTTCTATATGGGAATTTGAATTCAAAATTTACTATAATTTTTCATGACCCATTCCATATTTGCACCACATAACCTTTTTTAATTCAAAAAAACAAAACAAATTAGAGAAAACGTTGTCAAAGATAGGGTTTTACTCTGAAAAAGTTGATTTTTTAGAAATTGTGTTGCATGTGGATAAAAGCTATTGTATGAATGAGGTTTTGCAGGATGGAGGTACCCAATGAAACCCTTATTGTAGAAATAGTAGGGCTAGGGTTTGATTTTTCTAGAAATAGGGAAGCACAAGAATTATGAGGCAAAACGATAAACCCTAGTATAGATAATTAGCCATAAAAATACAAAGATGTTTTTCTAACTCTACATGTGTGAAAATAAAGAAATTATGGTCATACAATGTTGTGATACTACAAAAAAAACTATTTTGAAAGAATATGGCATCGAGTGAAGGAAAAATTGCATAATTGCACCAAAATTGCACTGGAAAATAAGATTACACACTTTTGGCAAATGGGTTTCTTAGAAATCATTCTAATTTGAAAAAAACAAGGGTTTTAATCCAAGTGATATTTTTCAAGGTTGTATGTATTATTTTGAGGTGTGATTGTATGATTTTGGAGTAGATTGTACGATTTCCAGGCTTCTAGAGACCTGATTTGTGCATTTTTGAAGAGATTGTATGGATTTTTTAGTATTTTTATGGGTTTTGATAATTTTTTATAGAATGGAAGTGACCTTGTATTATTTGGGAGCTTATTGTAAAATTTCATATCGATATTGTATGTTTTGAAGCTCCATTTGTACGATTTGCTACAATTATACATAATCAGGTGCAGTTGAACAACTTTGACTAGAGTTGTATGATTTGGAAAGGGTTGTACGGTTTAAAAATGTAAGTGTACGATATAATGAGACCTTGTATGAATTTTGATATCCCCTGTACATTTTGGAAGCAACTATGCATATTTTGAAGCGATTTTGTACGAAGTTGTCATGAATTGCCAAATTGATCAAATAGTGTGCAAATGAGGTTTCCAGTCAGTGATTGCAGAAGCATGAGCTCTAGGAAAGAGTTTTGAGCTTATTATAATCACATTACAACAACTAGTGTGGAAATATCACCAATGCCACTACACCAAAGAGAATCATGACCCATGAGATCTCCCTCAATTTACCCCATTCAAGACCAAGGATGTCGATTTTAGTTACATAGGAGGCATGGTAATCATACTTAGATAGGGAGAGGGTATAGGTTGTGCAGTGGTTAAATATATTGGCATGGTGGTAGTGGAGGTACATTGGTAAAATACATAAGGAAGAAGATGGAACCACCCAGGATACAAAAAATGGAACTTCATAGTGAAGTTCATTGAGAGAAGACTCTGGAGGAACAGGAAGAACTACTCAATGAAGCAGAGGAGGAGCAAGTGGATATCAAGTATATCACTTTTGCATAGACAAAAAAATAATTGTTTATGAGATGGTGGTACAAGAATGAGGTACATCATGCATTGAATCTTGCACTAAGGAATGTCGAAGTGAGCACCATCGCACAAATCCCACCACAATATAAAGTATTCTTTGATGTATACTTGCTGCAAATTCTCCAATCCTATGAACCTGCTATAAATCATACTATTGTAAGAGTGGGTAATAGTTATGCCAAGATGGAATTTTCAATGGAGGCATTTTGAATAACATTTGGATTTCCCAAGGACGAAGCTCCAATTTTTAAGAATATAGTAGATCCAATTGAGGCTTATAGGATGATTACAACACTCACATATATGAATTCACCTATGGAAACCAAGATTTTTGGTTCTATAACCTGTGGAATTAAACAAATCCAATTGAATACTAATGAATTGGCATGTGTAATGAATATGGTCATGGCATTTATTTGTCAAATAAGGAACTTCAAAAATGCTAATATGGATGGCACAATACGTGGAAGGTGTCTAAAATGGTGTGAAATATTTTTGGGGAACCTACTTAAAAGAATAGATGCAACAATTGCTGAAAACCATATGGAAGACATTCACCATGAATTTTCATTCCATTTCACTCTTATTAGATGTAGTATATGGAATGGGTATTCCCTTTCCTAGTAGGACCCAACCCCAGGATTTATCACTAGATCAACCTACCATACTATGATGGGTAAATACTATACCTCTACTGAAGGCAACTCTAGAGAAATAAAAGGCCAAGAAGATCACAAAATAGCCAATACCTCCAATGTAGGAAGAGGTTGAAACTGCATCTGATGAAGATGTTAATTCAAGGAGGAAACAAAGAAAAGATAGTTGGAACCTGCCTTGAAATAGTAGACACAAGATCAATAGTTGTAGGAGTAGCCAATATCTTTTTAATAGGAGAGAGTAGAATGAAAATCCAATATTGTACAAATTCAAACACATAGGCAATGAGATAAAAAGAAGAATTTTATGTAGAAATAACAACTAGAGCCAATGCTACAAGAAGGTTACTCATACTTGAAAGGGTTGGATTTGTTGAATTTAAATATAGTTGGTCTGGAAGAAGTAGGAAGAGTGATGGGATATCCACAATTGCTCCAAACTTCTGATTTTAATTTTTTGATTCATCTAGATATTTGGCAAGGAAAACAATGGTACTACTAGCCCCAAAAGCAAAAATTGTGATGGGAGTTCCATTGGAAGAATCCAAGGGAACAAAGAAGATAAAGAGGGTGATGAGAAGTGGTAATAGTCAATGGGAGCAGGCAAGTACATAGCCAGTGTAGGAATATTTTGCTTCTAACCATATAGTTGCAGCCCTAAGGGGAGTGTAAGAAAACTCATAGGAGGAAGGGTTGGTAGAATTACAACAAGATAACTTACCCAATTTGCAATAGGAAATCCAAGAAGTAGTGATAGAGCAACAATATCTTTAATAAATCATCAATGTGGAGGAAATTAGATCATCAAAATAAGAAGATACAAACAATACAGTAGTACACATTTTGTTAAAAGAGGAGAAAGTATCTAGTGTGATCAAGGAATTTTGAGGAAGTTCAAATACATAGGAATAAGAAGAATAGTCCCCACCACAAGATAATACTACAAAGCTTCATACAAGATTTTAGTAGAAGTACCTTTATTAGGTATTTTGAAGGGTGAGGGTGAAAATACTAATGAGCAGGTGGAAATTTTTTTTCGATAGGCTAGTGAAATGTTTACCCGTTCTAGGCTATCATTTTGCAATGGTGGTGTGGGATAGTTGAAATAATGGAGGGAGCAAACCTTCAATAAATTAGAGAATATTGTGGAGTGGATGTGTAATAAGGATCATACGACATAGATAACAAACATTCATGCACAACACCCATGGTTGTTACCTGGGGTAGAGGTAACTATGATGCTAGAAAGATATGATTTAATGAAGGGTGTGAAGACCAATTACCACATATTTCCATGAGTATACTTGGATAAGGCAACCTATCTGAATTATTAATTGAATACAGTGGGTATAGAATTTTGAAGTGTACCTTCAAAATTGGCCTTCACTTTAAGGAAACTAAATTTCTTGACATACTGGATCGAGTGGCTCAGCTTGGATCTTGAAAATATTTATAAATCCAAGGAATCATATCAGGAATAAGTGGAAGCTACTCGAAAGGAGATGGTTACGATGGAAGAAGAATTAGTATGCAACAAAATCAAGGTCAAGGACATATTGGAAAAATATGAAAATAGAATGGCTAACATCAAGCAAACTTATGAGGATAAGCTATGCTCATAGGAGGAGGACAAGAAGCTTGTGATACAACAAGTAGATGAGTGCACAAAGCAATTGGATGCTGAGCGGGCAATACAAAAGGAACACTTATATAAACAAGTAAATAAATTGAAGGTAGCAAAATAACAACTATAGGAAAAGAATAATAAGGTTGAAGATATGGTGAAGGATTCTGCACGCTACAATGAGATCATCATGGATCATAAGGTTCAACTTAAGGCTAAGGATGAGTGCATGGTGGCTGATGAAGTTTACATCCATCAAAATTTGTAGGTTATTATAGATAAGAACAAGGAGTTATCCATAGTAACCAGAAAAAAATCCATGTTGATAGGGAAGTTATGCAAGGGCGTATCCACGCACAAGGATTTAGCTTCACTTTTGGATACTATAGAAGAGAAATCCAATGAGTATAGGTTCAAAGCTTTGGAAGTCAATCAATATGTAACTCGAATTAAGGATGAGTGTATCGCTTTGCATTTTCAGCTTGATGAATACCACCAAAAATCACCCACCAAAACCAAGAATACTGAATCAGTGAGGACACAAACTTATTTAAATGGGAGGGTAGATGTAGGTAGCAAATCCACCTTCCAAAAGAAGAAGAAATGATTTTTGGATTTGCACAATTTTGTTCAGTTTTGCTCATTTTTTATTAAAATGTACAAGGGGCAAAATGTACAAGTATGAGTAAAACACACAAGGTTGAAAATGTACAATGTGAAATATCAATGAAATTAGGTGAAATGTACATTTATCAAATTAGACTTAGTAAAACCTTGTAAAGATTTTTTTTTTAGTTATTTCAAGATGGTAGTTGTAAGTAATGCGATGTCTTAGAAAATGATTTGAAATGGTCAAGGCATTCATTATTTAGCCCTCCATTCAATTTTTTAGGTTGTTCATTGATAGTGGAAATGTTCATTCATTCATGGAGTTATTGATTTACATATTGTTCATTGTGGATGTCTATGGTTGTTGAGTTATGGTTTTAAGCAATGAGGATGAGTATATTGTATAGGAATATCCATAATATGAATCTAACAACAATTCCATTTATTTCCATTGTACATTTTGATTGTTGTGGGTTGTATAATTAATATTTGGGTGCATAACTAGTTAAGTTAATTTGATAGAATTGCATTATGAACAATTTTTGTCATCCTACAGACTTGGGGTGAGGATATGAATTTATTTGCATGATGGATTACAACCATACAATTACATTTATAGATAGTTGTATAATTTATGGAGATACCCTTCATGATTGTAATTCATTGCCATTAAATTAGGGTTTGCACGTTGGAAGGAAGTTAGCATTTTTTTATAAAGAAACATCCTAAAAATTGTATTCGAATAAATGATTATGTAGGCTGATAGATCTAAGTAAAATTTGCAGCAAGGGTTTGTACAAACCGTAAAAGTGTTGTACCAAATCGTACAAACTGATTTTTTACCTTATTTGGCAATAAATATATAAGATACAACTTGCCAAATAAGGAATAATTGCTAGTTTGGAGAAATCGATTACAAAAATGATCAATTTCTAGTTTGCAAAACCTATTCCAGTGGATTTTTGAGTAAAAAATCATACAAGGTGTAGTTTTGTACAATTTTTATCATACAACTATACGATTTGGTGATCATACAACCTATTGGTAAACTAACATAGTGCACAAAGTAAATTGTACAAGCTATACGATTTAGGAAAATTGGGTTTGAGAATTTGGTAATAATTTTAGGCCTTATAAATCACCTCCCATACTAGGAATACTACAACCTTGCTCTACAGACCAATTAATGATTCCCACTAACATTCATCATACAGAGTTTTATTGAAAATTCCAGAATTAGTGAATAAACAACATGAAATCTAGAATGCATAATTAGAGCTAATTCATTCAACCAATTCTAATAGAAATAAGCAATCTCAAGAATTATACATACATGTATAGCTTTAGATACCAGATAATAGTCCACTTGCATTCAGTGTGCTTCAAAATTTTACATGTAAGTTGTAATGTCTAAAGAGCCAACCTTTTGAAATGCCTCATAAATATACATATATAGCCCTAGGAAAATACTATTATTACATGTAAATTAAATCCTAATTAATGGAGGGTGGTTGCATCAAAGGGCAACTAAACTTCATACTTCCCCTACCAACTTGCTACCACTGATGGAACATATTTGTGAAACTTGAGTTGGCTGCATTGGCTGCATCTATTATATTTCTTTCTTCACCACTGAGTATGATAGTTCTGTCACCTTAAATATCCATGTTTTCTTGTGGGGATAAGTAGTTGAAGCACTTATATATCATGCAATCTACCTCAAAGGTCGTATATTCAATTTACTACATGCCAAATACATATGAAGTTTTTCTTGGTCAGTCATTAAATTTACTTACCAACCCATGCCTTGGATACAATGCTCTCCTATCATTGGTGGTAAACTGATCTATTGAGTTCTACAAAACTATGTTCTTCTCCTACTACTATAGTGGACCTTTGGGATACTCATGAATCTTGGCCACATCCTACTTTCCCATCGAGCATAAACTCTTGTACAGGATGAACCTTTGGGTCACACATGGAATCTGACATCATCCCATTCTTCCACTCGATTCTACTTTTACATCCCTTATGGTGGGGTTTTGGGACCTGTAAGAGAGCTCATATCATCCCATTTCTCCACATAGGTTAATTATCCCTTCTACCTCATGTAGAATTTTGGTACTTCCCTACCATTTACTACTTATCCGAATCTCTACATGTTTTGAGGGTGGGGCTTTGGGATCACCCATAGCTTGCTATGCACCCATTATTTCATCCATCATGATACTTCCTCAGGGTGGGCCTTTGGAAGCTTCTAAAAATATACATTATCCAATCCTTCGCTTGATTCTTCTCTTCACATTTCTTCTTGGTGAGACTTTGGGATCCATACAGGGTTGGGTATGAACTCGATTTGTCACCCTCTTTCACACTTAACCATTTTTTTGGAAAAATTATAGCTTGTTTAACTCGGGGAGTAAGTCGGTCCAAAAATGCCACCCACACTCTTGGTGACTCATGGGGGGTTTTTACTTGCTAAAAATAAAGTAATCCATTCAAAAAATGGATATGCCATACCGATCTTCAGTAAAGTTATTTCTTTTTGTCAACATTCATTGGGCCATAGATTAAAAAATAATAAAACAATACTAGGACCAAAAGAGACTCTTCCCATGACTTATGCCTCACATTCCAGCTTTGTACATTGTTTCTCTTGGAATTTGGAAGACTCATCTTGGGGGGTTACCATTTGAGTCACCTGGAATTAAATATTTTGACACATTTACTCTCAAAATCCTATATCAGGAGAAGGGATGCTTCTGATATGGTCAATAACATATTTTAGTCTATAGCTTTCTATGCAAGGAGGATCACTATATCTCTTAACTTCCTGCTCAGACCTAACAAAAAGGCCAAAGATTTTGAGTGTAATATTGAACATTTAGCCTATCGTTATGGGTTCTTGCAATACCAAAATATCACTCTCATCCTTCTATAAATCTTTCAAAAACTTCTTGATATTTGTCTTTGTGTATAGTTGTTGCTAGTTGTCCCAAAATACCAAGGAGCCAAGTGCCTAGAGCTGCACATTGATCTTATATTTTCTAGTACTTTTCTAAGTACTCCTTGCAGTTCTTCCCTCTCATAGTAAAAATCCATAATATGAAAAATATGTTGCATCATAATCCAAAATTGTTCAGTTTCTCTCATCAAGCACACATGGGATTAAATTTATTGATTCACAAATTTTATTTTCAATATATTTGCCTAAGAACCCATGTCCCATACCATCCTCTTTTTCTATCTAGATCAACCTTTACCTTGATGGAGACATCTAGGCTCTCTTCTATGATTGACACAAAAGAAGTGAGGAATTTTAGAGCCACCTCTCTTGATTTTCTCAAATGAACAAGTACAATCTTCTTTAGAGAGTCATGTGAAATAATTGATCTAGACCGCTTGTCCTTATCTCTATGTAACTCGACTAATGTAGAATTTAGAGAAACTTCTTGTTGCTACATCATGACATTGTACTCATTTAGTGGGCTCTCATGTTGTTGTATTTTGGCATTGAACTCTACGTACTGCTTTTCAAATGTATTATTCACTACAAGCAGCTCATATTCTAGACTAGCGATCTTCTAATCCTTCTATTATAGAATATTTGGGGAAGGTACCTTATCTAGGTTACAACTCAATTATTTTTTTCCTATTCTCAAGGGCCTTCTAGTCCAACATTACCCTATGAATTTAAGTATACAAGGTTTTAACTCACTTTCTTGTAGCCTTGAGATTCTTTTCTACATCTTTGATTTTTATAAAAAGAGTGTCGACATAAACATGGGCTACATTTATTACCTTTATCATAGTGATTTGAGAAATATATTTGTTCTATATGTCCAACCACCAGTTATTAGGCCCCATATCTACCATATTCTTGTTATCCTTAGGATGATTTATTATCTTGTGTCTCTTTCCTTCAATTGGATTGAGCTCTTGAAAAGTTATAGGTGGGGCTTCCACTCTATATTTGTATGACTACTATAGCTACTCCTCTACCCACTTAATTTGATTATATTGTGCAACTCTCACAACCTTGAGTATTTTTGGTACATCTTATTTTGTTACCTCAGGAATGAGTGGTGCAGTAAGGAAAGTTGGCACTGGAGTCAAATGATGTGTTACTATTGCTCGAACTAGGGCTATGCTGGTGGTCCCACTTGGGGGCCTTTGTTTCAATTATGGATATGGTAGAATATGCTACTATATCAAGGTTTGTATTTATTACAAAGGACTATATAAAGCCTTTAATGGCATTAGATATTGAAGTGGATGGGAAAGAGTGATTTACAAATTGGATGTGGGAGGGGGTTAGGAAATTCTAACAAATTTTGAGGATGTTCGGGAATATATGAAGGATGCAATAGGGAAAATTTTGGGAACATGGGGTGATATTTCATGAGCATGGAAACCATGGTTGGGATATTTTTTGAATGTTGTCCCACATGAGAGGGTGATTAAGGGGAATCTTGAAATGAATCAAGGGAAGGAGTCCACTCAAGAAAATATGAATAGGATTGCATGAGAATGGTACCTTACCACTGGATTTGCTTTAGGGGATCATCAACTATTGTCTTTTACTTGTCCACTTGGGCCACTATTATAGTTTCCTTTACCTTCGAAATATCCAACTACGATTGATAATACTTGAGTTCTAGCTCTTAAACCTAGGAGATACTAGGGTTAGAGTGGTATTTTCTATTTTCACTCTATTTTGGTCTTTGTGGTGGAGGTCTATGAAAGGCCTACATATCTACTCTAAAAGGTTTTTTTGACCTTGTTCTCTTGGTGCTTTATTGGATTTGCATAAAGGGGACTTCTTGTTCAACAATTTTTGATGGGTTGGGCCTTCCTATACCTAGAATGGGCTTTGGACCTCTTGTTATTCACCCTCTTATTCCTACCCATATTCATATTCCACTTGTTCTTGAGGATTCACTATATTTTATTTCCTGGCAATGTAGGGGCCAGAGGAGCAGTGAGAGATCATCAAGGCAAGTTGGTGTTGGCATTTTCTGAGCAACTGGGAACTAGCACTAACAACGAGGTAGAAGCAAGAGCATTATGGAGGGGTCTTCAGTTGGCTCAAGAAATTAAAGGTAAACTTATTATTGAAGGAGATTCAATGTAGGTCATAAACCTTCTCAGCAATGGGAAAAATCCTCCATGGCAGATTAAGACTGTCATCGAAGAGGCTAGGAGCTTTTACCATGCCAGGGATGATCGAAAGGCCCAACACGTTTTGAGGGAAGAAAATAAAACTGTTGATATCTTGGCCAATTTAGGGGTGGAAGCCGTTGGGATGGTCATTTGGGAACATGGGGTCCCAAGTGAAGTGGCTAAAATTATTCAAAATGATCACCAATGATGGTGAAGCTATGGGGATCGGAAAAAGGGAGAGCAGTTTCAATGTGGTTTTGTCAGTATTGCTTAGGTCCTTATTGTGACAGCTTCAGTTTTCTTTGCAACAGGGGAAGGATCCAGGTGGCTTGGTGGCTTCTTGTAATGGGGTTAGGGGCAATGGCTAAGGCCAAATACCGATGTCACATTTTTGTGACTTGTTCGATTTTCAGGAAAACCAAATTTTAGCTAGAAAGGAAAAGTGTAGCGATTTCGTGACAGGTTGAGCAAGAAAGAAAAAGTGTCACGATATCGCAACATGTTGGAAAAATGGTCACGATATCATGACTTTTTGAGCAAGAAAGGAAGAGTGTCTCAATTTCGTGACATATAGAGCAAGAAAGGAAATGTGTCACGATGTCACGACATGCTAGAAAGAGTGTCGCGATATCATGACATGGAAAAAGTGTCGCGATATCGTGACATGTTGCGCTATCACGTTCAAATGAGAAGAGAAAAATCATGAGGGAAAAAGTATCATGATATTGCAACATGAAGAGCAAGAATGAAAGAGTGTCACGATATCGCGACATGAAGAGCAAGAATGAAAGAGTGTCGCGATATCGTGACATGCTAAGCAAGAAGGAAAAATAGTCGCTTTTTTGCAATAAGTTAAGCTTGAAGGAAGAAGGGTCACTTTTTGACGATAAGTTAAGCTCAAAGGAAGAAGTGTTGCGATATCACGACATGTCACATTATCGCAACCAAAAAATAAGAGAAAGAGCAAGTGGGAAAAAGTGTCGCGATATCGCGACATGTGTTTTCGTGACTAAAAGAGAAGAGAAAGAGCAAGAAAGAAAATGTGTCACGATTTCACGACATGTCATTTTTTCGTGACCAAAAGAGAAGACTAAGAGCAAGAAGGAAAAGTGGTGTGATATCACAACACATTGCATTATCGCGACCAAAAAAGAAGTGAAAGATGAGGAAGGAAAAAGTGTCACGATTTCGTGACATGTTGATGAAAGAAAAAGTGTCGCGATATCGCGACATGGAAAAAGTGTCGCGATATTGTGACATGTCGCATTTTCATGACCAAAAGAAAAGAGAAAGAGCAAGAAAGAAAAAGTGTCATGATATCGCGACATGCTTAGCAAGAAAGAAAGAGTGTCGTGATGTCGCGACATGGTGAGCAAGAAAGAAATAGTGTCATTTTTTGGCGATAAGTTAAGCTTGAAGGAAGAAGGGTCGCTTTTTGGTGATAAGTTAAGCTCAAAGGAAGAAGTGTCATGATATCATGACATGTTGCATTATCACAACCAAAAAATAATAAAAAGAGCAAGTGGGAAAAAGTGTCATGATATCGCGACATGTGTTTTCACGACTAAAAGAGAAGAGAAAGAGCAAGAAATAAAATGTGTCGCGATATCGCGACATGTCATATTTTTGTGACCAAAAGAGAAGACTAAGAGCAAGAAGGAAAAGCGGTGCGATATCGTGACACGTCGCATTATTGCGACCAAAAAAGAAGTGAAAGAGGAGGAAGGAAAAAGTGTCACGATTTCACGACATGTTGAAAGAAAAAGTGTTGCAATATCGCGACATGGAAAATGTGTCGCGATATCTTGACATGTCATATTTTTGCGACCAAAAGAAAAGAGAAAGAGCAAGAAATAAAAAGTGTCACGATATCATGACATTCTTAGCAAGAAAGAAAGAGTTTCACAATTTCGCGACATGGTGAGCAAGAAGGAAATAGTGTCATTTTTTGGTGATGTGTTGAGCTTGAAAGGAAAAGTGTCGCGATTTCGCGACATGTCGGATTTTCGCAGCCAAACGAGAAAAAAAGAGCAAGAAGGAAAAAGTATCGTGATATCGTGACATGTCGGTTTATCACGACCAAAATAGAAGAGAAAGAGCAAGATGGAAAAGGGGTCATGATTTCGCGACATGTTATCCTATCGCGACCAAAAGAGAAGAGAAAGAGCAAGAAGGAAAAGTGTCATGATATCACTACATGTCACATTGTTGCAACCAAAAGAGAAGAGAAAAATGAGGAAAGAAAAAGTGTCACGATTTTACGACATGTGGAAGGGTATAGCGACATCGCGATATGTCATTGTTTCACGACCAAAAGTGAAGAGAATAAGCAAGAGGAAAATATGTCGTGATATCGTGACATGTCAGATTTTCATGACCAAAAGAGAAGAGAAAGAGCGGGAAGGAAAAGTGTCACGATTTTGTGACATGTCACTTTTTCGCGACCAAAAGAGAAAAGAAAGAGGAGGAAGGAAAAGTGTCACGATATCACGACATGTCGCAGTTTCATGACCAAAAGAGAAGAGAAAGTGTTAGGAGGCGAAAGTGTCGTCCGCCTGTGTTTTGAGGTGTGGGTCATCTTTTGTAAGGGTGTTGCTCTTTGTTGGCGGTGTAACCTCAGTAGGGGCTATGGCCAGATTGTCCCTATTGAGGCCTTGTTTCGATTTAGCTTTGTACTATTGTTGTAATAGGTTTTGGGTCAACCTGTAAAACCTAGTTGTAATGAATTTGTACCTTATTTACCAAAAAAAAAACTATATTTTATTTCCTCAAAACTTTTGAGGAGAGGTTATCATATTACCTTTTCTTCCATGCATCAATATTGGCATGATATTCCTATTCAAACTTCTTATCATTCCTCGCTAGGAGAGTCTCTTGGTATTCATCATTTTCACACTTCATTACCCACCATTGCTCAGTTTTGTTGTCATTATACTATATTTTCTATTGTTTTACTAATCGAACAAATATTAAGCTTAATTTCTAATCAATATTTCTCTTGGTATAAAAGACCCTCTTGTAAAGATAAGGAGATATCCACGGTGGTCATTCATACAACTAGATCCATGTGAATGACATCACTTGATCATCTAGTAGATTCTTGTAGTCCAATACCACTTTATTAGCTTCATTATTTTGGTGTTTGAATTATCACAACTTGACATTTACCCTAAGCTTTTCTTCAAGAACACCATCTGGTTCATAATACCATCTAGGAGGTAATACTGGGAGATCCAAGGCTGACTATTTGTTATCCAAATTCTAATACATAACGTAACCCCTTATTGGTATATTGATGGGTCCAAGTGAAATAGGAAGCTAGAATATCATCATTTTCTTTGATCCCAAACCATACTTTTCAACCACAAGGGTTTTCTTGAACACTTCCATTGCAAAGACCTAGTCTCTAATGTAGTAGGAGAGCAAATAACAGAATCTATAGAAACCATATAGGTTAATACATGTGCATTCCTCCAAAAAATACCAGTCTCCTTGTTGAGCAAGGTGCAGCAACAGTATTGTCATTGTTGTCAACACATTCAGATAGATTTGTTGATGCAGTGGACAAGAAGTTCAAAAGCTATTCAAATGCAAAAGACAGAAGTTCAAAGGTTATTCAGAGTATGTACAGTGATTTTCCAAGAAGACTGAAGTGGTCCATATGCAAAATATCAAAGAAAAAAGACAAGTAAGAAAAGTGTCGCGATATCGCAACATATACAACAGGCAAAAAAAACTGTCGCAATTTTGCGACATGTTGGACGAGAGAGAAAAAGCAAGAAAAACTATCATGATTTCGCGACATGTTGGAAGAGAGAGAAAAAGTAGGAAAAACTATCGCGATTTCGCGACATGTTGGAAGAGAGAGAAAAATCAGGAAAAACTGTCACAATTTCGCGACATGTTGGAAGAGAGAGAAAAAGCAGGAAAAACTGTCACGATTTTGCGACATGTTGGAAGAGAGAGAAAAAACAAGAAAAACTGTCATGATTTTGCGACATGTTGGAAGAGAGAAAAAGCAGGAAAAACTGTCACGATTTTGCAACATGTTGGAAGAGAAAGAGAAAGCAAGAAAAAGTGTCACGATTTCGTGACAAGTTCGAAGAAAGAGAACAAGTAAGAAAAGTGTCACGATTTCGTGACATGTCACATTTTTGCGACTAAAATAGGAGAGAGAAAGTAAGTTGGAAAAGTGTCATGATTTCGTGACATGTCACATTTTTGCGACTAAAATAGGAGAGAGAAAGTAAGTTGGAAAAGTGCCACAATTTCACGACATGTCGCATTTTTGTGACTAAAATAGGAGAGAGAAAGTAAGTTTGAAAAGTGTCACGATATCGTGACATGTCGTATTTTCACGACAAAAGAAAGAGAGGAAGCGTACGGAAGCAGAACTATTGTGATTTCGTGACAAAAGTAGAAAGCAAGACTTCAGAAGTAGAAGTGTCACGATTTTGTGACAAAATCAGAGAAGAAGACTTCAAAGGCAGAAGTGTCATGATTTTGCGACAAAAGCAAAGAAGCTAAGTATGGAAGCAGAAGTGTCATGATTTTGCGACAAAAGCTAAGTTGAAGACTACGAGAGGCAGAAGTGTCGCGATATCACGACAAAAGCAAAGTCGAAGTCTATGGAAGCAGAAGTGTTGTGATATCACGACAAAAGCAAAGATGAAGTATACGAAGGCAAAAATGTCGTGATATCGTGACAAAAGAAAAGACAAAGTCTACAGAGGCAGAAATGTCGTGATATCGTGACAAAAGAATAGAGAAAGCATACGGAGGTGAAAGTGTCGCGATATCACGACATGTATTTTCATGGCAACAGTAACAAAAGAAGCTATAAAGGCAAAAATGTCATGATTTCATGACAAGTCGTAAATGCGCAAGTCAAGAAGGAGAACCCGACTGAAATGAGAAGTATGACAGTGGACTGACATCACTACAACATTTATAGGGGTAGTTACAGAGTGATTTCATACTGCTAAAATATGAAGAGTGATCAAAATTCAATATGGTGGTTACAGGGTCTATCCAGAATGAAATCATCAAGCGATGGATAAACCGAACATCTTCTTGATTTGAAGCCGACGAAGACCGATGACAGTCGACTAAAATTAGGGTTTATAGTTATGAAAATTTACTAATATTAGTATTTACAACCAATTAATATTAGGGTTTTCATCATAAAAATATTGTTATAAAAGGAGGGTTGTTTGGAGAATTGAAGTAGCATCGAAGTGTGTGAAATACGATCATTGTGCGTAGAGAGCAAGTCATGTCGGATCGTGCTAAATGCAAAATTTGCAAAGAGAGCAGAGTGTGCAAAAGATAAAATATGATCATGAAGTTTGACTGTAATGAAGCAGAGTGGGCAAAGTGATTACGCAGAGAGAGTAGAGTGTGTAGAGAGTAAAAAGGTTGAAGTTCGAGCAGGTGCTGCTATGATTGTGCAGAGAAAGCAGAGTGCATAGAGAACGCAAAGGTGAAGAAGACCAGTCAGGGTCTTGCAAAAGCAAAGGTATCTTACTGTCAAACTTATAGATTCAAATTACAGTACAAGTTGGTGCTCGACATCAGGGGTTGATGCTCCTTCCAGTTGGTGCAGGTAAATCAGGGGTTGGTGCTCCTTTCTATTGGTGCAGGTAAATCAGGGGTTGGTGCTCCTTCCAGTTGGTGCTGGTAAATCAGGGGTTGGTGCTCCTTTCTATTAGTGTAGATAAATCAGGGGTTGGTGCTCCTTCTAGTGGGTGCTGGTAAATTGATTGTAAAGTTGGTGCTTTGCAAAGGCTAGATTTGGATGGTAGTCCAAGAAGTCAATTTTTGAGGAGTAGCCACATTGGTGAACCTTGTTAAATCTTGTGTTGTGTGATGCTCTTTTGTTATACTTGTTGTATCTAGTAATAAGTTTTAATTATTACGGTATTAAGAGCTATAAATTCAAGTTTAAATAGTTACACTGATTCACCCCCCTCTTAGTGTCATTGTAAGAATAACAATTAGTATCAAAGCTAAGTTCCTGTATAAGCTACCGACTAGGGTGATCTTGGAAGTAACACAATGGCAGGTGAAGCTCTTTTCATGGCACTCAAAGAAGAAAAAATAGAAAAAGAACAGGAATGTGATGAAGAAGAAATTGATGCAGAAGTAAATTTGGAAGAGGAACTAATTGCAGCTCTAGATGAATTGAAGATAGAAAGAAAAAAGAATAAGAACTTTTCAAAAAATCTTGAGGATGCAAATAAAATCATAACTAGTTTGAAAGTACAAATAGAAGAATCCAAGAAAATATCTGAATATCTCGAAGTGCAAATAACCATGAAAATAGATTATTGCAACAAGCTAGAAGAAGAGACTGTTGGTTTAAGGATGCAAATAGAAGAGATGAATTGTAAAATTAGTTGTTATCACAAACGTGAAGAAAGTTCTATGAAGTTGGATAAGATCATAAATAACCAAAAGACTACAGGCATCAAATTTGGTTTGGGCTTTGACGAAGGAGAATCATCAAATGGATCAAAGGCCAGAAATGTAGAATCCATAAAGAATGAAGATAAGAAACAGGTTGATCAAGGAAAAATGTCTCATGCAAAAGAAAGCAATAATGCCAAGCATGAAAGGAGAATTGACAATGATGGATTCACCAATGTCACACATCAAAGAAGAAGAAGACCTATGGCTCCTACGACAACATGGCAAAGACCATCACCCAGGTTCAATTATCCATTTTCTGGTTTCTATTTTAAATGCAATGGCTATGGACATAAAATCTCAGACTGCAAATATAATGTAAAAACAAGGAATTTCACCAGTAGAAATGTTTTTTCTCCTTTGATGAATTATATAGTAGAATGTTATAACTGTCATAATTTTGGGCACATTGCAAGAAACTATAGAAGTACATTTGCATCAAATTAGTTTCAGGAAATAAAATTTCAACCAAATAGGATGAGACAAAATAGAAAACTTCTCGAAAAACATGCACAAGCTATTGATAAGGGAAAGGCAAAATAAGAGCCCAAAACTACTATCAAAATGGAGTGGAAAGAAAAAGAGCGACTTAAGGAAGAAAAGGAATCCTTAATCGTACAAACAACATTTAAAGCACAGAATAAATATGTACCATGGATACTTGATAGTGGATGCTCCAGTCATATGATAGGTGACAAACATAAATTTGAGAAGTTACAGAAATATGAAGGTGGTTCAGTAAAGTTTGGAAATAATGATGGAACTAAGATAGTTGGCAAAGGTTCTGTTAAAATTAGTGACGAAAAAATTAAGTCAGAAGAAGTCTTGTTTGTGGATGGTTTCAAACATAACTTGTTGAGCGTAAGTCAGATTTGTGATAAAGGTCATGAAGTAGTTTTTAAGAAGCAGGGTTGTGAAGTTAGAAAAATAAATAGTGGAAAATTGATAGCAACTGGATCAAGGACATCTGGCAACCTGTACATGCTCTCAAAGACTTCAAAAGGAGCTTGTTTTATTGGATAGGAAGAATAAAATTGGTTGTGGCACAAGAGACTCAATCATATCAGTTTTGATAATCTAGTAAAAATCAACTCAAAAAGGGCAGTGAGAGATATTCCCATCATAAACAAACCTGCAAACAACATCGTGCTTCATGCCAAAATGGGAAGCAAACTAGAGTCGCATTCAAAACAAAAGAGTACTACACAAGCAAACCTTTGGAAATAATACACACTGATTTATGTGGACCCATGAGAAAACAAAGCATAAATAGTGACAAATATTTTATGTTGTGCATTGATGACTATTCTAGAATGACATGGATATTTTTCTTGAAGCATAAATCAGAAGCTTTTGAAATGTTCAAGACTTTCAAAAACCATGTTGAGAATGAAACAGGAAAGAGGATCAAATATGTAAGATCAGATAGAGGAGAATTCATTTCAGAGGATTTTATAGAGTACTATGAAAAATACGATATTAGGAGACAATTTTCAGCAACCAGGACACCTCAGCAGAATGGAGTGGTAGAAAGAAAGAATAGGATAGTGCAGGAAATGGCATGAACTATGTTGGCTGAAAGCAGAGTAGCAGATAGATTTTGGAAAGAAGTAGTCCATACTGTGGTGTATATCCAAAATAGGTACATGCTGAGAACACATGAAATCAAAACTCCTTATGAGTTGTGGTTTGGTAAAAGGGCAACATCAAAATACCTCAAAGTTTTTGGTAGCAAGTGCTACATCAAAAGAACTGAAGATAATCTTGGTAAGTTTGAAGATAGAGCGGATGAAGGTATTTTTGTTGGTTATTCATCAAAAAACAAAGCTTACAAATTCTACAACAAGAGGCTAAAGAAAATTGTGGACAGTGTCGATGTTAAATTTGATGAAGGTAGAGAACGAGTAATTAGCTATGAAAAGAACTACCCAATTTATGAAGAGGTTGTTGAAGGAGATAAGGAAAAAGAAACGGAAAAGATACAAAAAATTTAATCAGATGATTTAAGTTGTGATTCAAAAGTGGAAGAAAATAAGAAATTCAAAATAGGCAGTTGGCAGAAAAATCATCCTAGAGAGAAAATAATTGGAGACCCTAAAGTTGGTGTTCAGACAAGAAGAAGAGTAGTAAGTAACTACTCTCTATTATCCAGCATTGAGCCTAAAAATGTTACTGATGCAAGCAAAGATGAAATTTAGATGAAGGCAATAAATGAAGAATTATATCAGATCGAGAAAAATGAAACTTGGGAGTTAGTACCTAGACCTGCAAATAAAAATATAATCAAGACTAAATGGATTTTTTGAAACAAATTGAATGAAGACGGACAGGTAGTCAAAAATAAAGCAAGATTGGTATGTAAGGGTTATGCACAAGTTGAAGGCATTGACTTTGAGGAAACTTTAGCACCAGTAGCTATACTAGAGGAAATTAGAATATTTCTGGCTTTAGCAGTCTACAAGAATTTCAAAGTTTATCAAATGGATGTGAAATCAGCGTTTTTGAATGGAAAACTTGAAGAAGAGGTTTATATTGAGCAACTAGATGGTTTTCAACGTGGTGATGATCCCAACTTGGTTTGCAAGTTGAAGAAAGCATTATATGGCTTAAAATAGGCTCCTCGAGCATGGTATGCAAGGCTAGACAACTATATCACTCAACAAAGGTTTAAGAAAGGTATGGTGGATAGTAATTTGTATGTCAAAATAGAAAATGGGCATCTTATTGTTATTGTTGTACACGTAGATGATATCATATTTGGTAGCAACAAAGATGAGTCATGTAAATATTTAGCAAATAAGATGCATAAAGAATTTTAAATGTTAATGATTGGTGAACTTTCGTATTTCCTCAGGTTGCAAGTTAATCAAAATAATAAGGGCATATTTATTTCTCAAGTTAAATATGTGAAAGAGATGTTAAAAAAGTTCACAATGGAGTATTGTAAGCCAGTTAGCACTCCCATGATGACAGGTTTCAAGTTGAGCAAGGATGAAAAATCTCCACCTGTTGATCAAACCATGTACATATCTATGATTGGGAGCTTATTGTACCTGACAGCTACCAGACCAAATATTTTGTAGGTAGTATGCATGGTAGCACGATTTCAGGCTAGTCCCAAGGAGACTCATGTGACAGCAGTGAAGAGGATTCTTCGGTACCTTAAGGGTACTATGGAGTATGGGTTATGGTATCCGAAATGTAAGGACTTCACCCTTATTGCGTATTTAGATGCATATTGGGCAGGATATGTAGATGACAGAAAGAGTACCAGTGGAGGTGCATTATATCTTGGAGACAGATTGGTCACGTGGCACAGTAAGAAACAAGAGTCAGTTTCTTTATCGATAGCAGAGGTAGAATATATTGTAGCGATAACATGTTGTACGTAGGTATTGTGGATGAAACAAACCCTGAAATATCTTGGTATTAACTTCAGTGAGCCAATATCAGTTAAGTGTGATAACACCAGTGCCATTAACATCTCCAAGAATCCGGTTATGCATTCACGCACAAAACACATTGCTATCAGGTATCACTTTTTGAAGGAGAAAGTTGCGAAAGGTGAGGTTAAGTTGGATTTTGTTCCAACTACAGAGAAAGTGGTAGATATCTTCACAAAACCATTGCCCAAGGAATTTTTTGAGTACCTTCACAATAAATTGGGAGTGGTCACACTTCCCAAGAATTGACTAGCTACGGGGATCACATTCTCAGGGGGAGAATTTAAGTATTTGATTATCTTTTTGCTCATGTTCATGATTTTTGCTAAGTGTAATAAATTTTACCTGAGAATGTTGTGCATGGACTCAGGAGGAGTCTACAGTAGCCCTTTGGTATTATTGTCAAAGGGAGATAAGAGTTACAGGAAATTGCACATGTGTTGCCAACAATTCCAAAGGGGGAGATTGTTGAGCAAGGTGCATCAACAGTATTGTCATTGTTGTCAACACAGTCAGATAGATCTGTTGATGCAGTGGATAGGAAGTTCAAAATCTATTCAGATATAGAAGACAGGAGTTCAAAGGTTATTCAGAGTATGTACAATGATTTTCCAAGAATACTAAAGTGGCCCATATGCAAAAGATCAAAGAAAAAAGACAAGTAAGAAAAGTGTCGTGATATCGTGACATATACAGCAAGCAAGAAAAACTATCACGATTTCGTGACATGTTGGAAGAGAGAGAAAAAGTAGGAAAAATTGTCACGATTTCGCAACATGTTGGAAGAGAGAAAAATCAGGAAAAACTATCACAATTTCGCAACATGTTGGAAGAGAGAGAAAAAGTAGGAAAAACTATCGCGATTTCGCGACATGTTGGAAGAGAGAAAAAGTAGGAAAAACTGTCATGATTTCGTGACATGTTGGAAGAGAAAAATGCAAGTGGAAAAACTGTCACGATTTCACGACATGTTGGAAGAGAAAGAGAAAGCAAGAAAAAGTGTCACGATTTTGCGACAAGTTCGAAGAAAGAGAACAAGTAAGAAAAGTGTCGTGATTTCATGACATGTCGCATTTTCGTGACTAAAACAGGAGAGAGAAAGTAAGTTGGAAAAGTGTCACGATTTCATGACATGTTGCATTTTCGTGACTAAAATAGGAGAGAGAAAGTAAGTTGGAAAAGTGTCGTGATTTTGCAACATGTCGCATTTTCGCAACTAAAACAGGAGAGAGAAAGTAAGTTGGAAAAGTGTTGCAATTTTGCAACATGTGACATTTTCGTGACTAAAATAGGAGAGAGAAAGTAAGTTTGAAAAGTGTCACGATATTGCGACATGTCGCATTTTCGTGACAAAAGAAAGAGAGGAAGCGCACGGAACCAGAACTGTTGTGATTTCATGACAAAAGCAGAAAGCAAGACTTCGAAAGCAGAAGTTTTGTGATTTCACGAAAAAAGCAAAGAAGAAGACTTCGAAGGCAGAAGTGTCATGATTTCGCGACAAAAGCAAAGAAGTTAAGTACAGAAGCAAAAGTGTCATGATTTCATGACAAAAGCTAAGTTGAAGACTATGGAGGCAGAAGTGTCATGATATCGCGACAAAAGCAAAGTCGAAGTCTATGGAAGCAGAAGTGTCGTGATATTGCGATAAAAGCAAAGACAAAGTATACGGAGGTAGAAATGTCACGATATCATGACAAAAGAAAAGACGAAGTCTGCGGAGGCAGAAATGTTGCGATATCGCGACAAAATAATAGAGAAAGTGTATGAAGATGAAAGTGTCGTGATATCGTGACATGTATTTTTGCGAGAACAGTAAAAAAAGAAGCTACAGAGGCAAAAATGTCATGATTTCATGACAGGTCATAAATGCGCAAGTCAAGAAGGAGAACCCCATTGAAATGAGAAGTATGACAGTGGATCGACATCACTACGACATTTACAAGGGAAGTTACAAAGTGATTTCATACTGTTGAAATACGAAGAGTGATCAAAAGTCAGTATGGCGGTTATAGGGTCTGTCCAGAATGAAATCATAAAGCGATGGATAAATCAAACATCTTCTTGAGTTGAAGCCAACGAAGACTGATGATAGCTGAATAAAATTAGGGTTTACAGTTGTTATGAAAACCCACTAAGATTAGGATTTACAACCGACTAAGATTAGGGTTTTCATCATAAAAATATTGTTATAAAAGGAGGGCTATTTGGAGAATTGAAGTAGTGTCGAAGTGTGTGAAATACGGTCGTTGTGCATAGAGAGCAAGTCATGTCGAATCATGCTAAATGCAAAATTCGTAAAGAGAGCAGAGTGCGCAAAAGGGAGAAGACAATCATGAAGTTCAACTGTAATGAAGCAGAGTGGGCAAAGTGATTGTGTAGAGAGAGCAAAGTGTGCAGAGAGTGAAAAGGTTGAAGTTCGACCAGGTGCTGCTATGATTACGTAGAGAAAGCAGAGTGCGCACAGAACGCAAAGGTGAAGAAGACTAGTCAGGGTCTTGCAAAAGCAAAGGTATCTTACTGTCAAACTTATAGATTCAAATTTCAGTCCAAGTTGGTGCTTGGCATCAGGGGTTGGTGCTCCTTCCAGTTGTTGTTGGTAAATCAGGGGTTGGTGCTCCTTTATGTTGGTTTAGATAAATCAGGGGTTGGTGCTCCTTCCAGTTGGTGCTGGTAAATCAGGGGTTGGTGCTCCTTTATGTTAGTGTAGATAAATTAGGGGTTGGTGCTCCTTCTAGTGGGTTCTGGTAAATTGATTGTAAATTTGGTGCTTTGCAAAGGATGGATTTGGATGGTAGTCCAAGCAGTCAATTTTTGAGGAGTAGCCACATTGGTGAACCTCGTTAAATATTATGTTGTGTGATGCTCTTTTGTTATACTTCCTTTATCTAGTAATAAGTTTTAATTTTTGTGGTATTAAGAGCTGTACATTCAAGTTTAAAGAGCTACATTGGTTCACCCCCCCATCTCAGTGTCATTGTAAGACTAACACTCCTACCTCTAGCATATTTTACCTTAAGAATTCGTTAGATTTTTTAGATAAAAAATGATAAATTTTGTAAATATATCCTAGGGTAGGCCCTAAGAAGTTCTTTTTTAACTCTAGATATGGCTTGCTCCTTCTGAGTATATGCATCTATTCTACCATTGGACGTATCTCCCCACTACCATCCTTATTATCAGTTGCACAAAGTGCCTTGTGTGAGACCTTCTAAAGAAAAATGATCATGCCAAGTAATATGGATGATAAAATTCCATGCTATACCTCAATTTATATTTTACCAACTATTTTGGATGCTCCTAGCCAAGAATTCTACGTAGTCAAGTATCATGGCCTTATGATATCATAGTACCACATATGCCATCACCATTTATTCTAGGCACTCTATTTTATCTATTACCATACCAAGTAACATAGCTAGCATGGATAAAAATGTCTAAGCTTCTTCCTTGAATTCTACCAATATTCACATTCTTTCCATGTATTCCTCTAGTAGTTTCTAGACACTCAACATTTTTACTAGCCAATATTTTGGGCCATCATCACCTAACCTATCCCTCTACACTTTAAAATTAATAATTTTTGGTCACCCTCTAGGAAACTCTTCTACAAGACGCTTTGGGGTAGCATAATGCCCACCTGGTATTCTATGCACTTATCTAAAATGGGGGCTACAGGTTCTAGTTTTGAATTATGCCTATGTTGGCATCGTAGAACTCTATAATAGCCTTGATGAATTTAGGTTATAGGTGCATGACGATTAGCATAAAATTACTTAATTAGGTTATCCATGGATTAGCTCCCATAGATATTGAAGAGAACTATACCACCTTTTGTGTCATACCATCTCATGAAAGTTTAGCTCTAGCCTTGATTGTCAGATGCATATCTATGATTCTCTCAAATCCATCCTCCAATCAATATTTTAGATCATCATCACCCAACCTATCCTTCTCCACTTTAAAATTAATAATTTTTAGTCACCCTCTAGGAAATTCTTTCACAAGAGGATCTGGGGTAGCATAATACCCACATGATATTCTATACACTTATATGAAATAGGGGCTATAGGTTCTAGTTCTGAATTATGTTTTTTCTGGCATCATATAAATATACAATAGCCTTGATGAGTTCAGGGTATAGGTGCACGATGGTTGGAATAAACTTTTTCAATTAGGTTATCCATGGAGTAGGTCCTATAGACATTGAAGGGAACTATGCCACCTTCTTTGTCATGCCATCTCACGAAATATTATCTCTAGCCTTGATAGTTAGATGCATGTCTATGATTCTCTCAAATGCACCCTCCAATCACTTCTTGGGATTGGAATTTGTAATTATACGTTCTCCGTTGTTGTTTTCTTACTATTTTCCTACGTACACACTAACAACTGACACTTTGCTCTTGACTATGCAAGCTCTATGAATTCAAGATTAAGGAAACTTTGAAGGAGGTAAAAGTAAATATTGGATCTATATATTCTTTACTTATAGTGCACAAGGGGTGAGACCACAGAGTTAGATAGCTAGACCATTGATGAGAATATTGCGGTGGATGAAGGAGATATTATTGAAGTGTGGTTTGTTATTTTTTGGGATGTGAAACATCAACCAATGGGATTGGTTGAATTGTTATTTTTGTAGGTTAAACATGTTGCATCCCACTTAGTTAAAATATTTCTATCATCATGCTATCATAATTTGCTGGGGTGCAAATTTCCTAGGCAGATCGTGCTCATGATCTTTCCCACTCCATAATTTATGACACATGGTATGAATTGTTTTGGAAAGGATACCTCCACTATTGCTTCGGTGAAGGGTTCCTGACGCGTCTAGCTAAGAGACTTCCAATTGGGATGCCATGTTTCTCTAGCCATTTCTTCTTATTATTCTCTTGACATGTGAACCTTTTAAAATTATTCATGATCGGTTTACCTAGATCTCATTGGGACAAGGCTTACCCCCTATTACATGTGTAGTTCCAATATGGTGCACGCAACTTAATTTGAATGATTAATTTACCATAAGTGTTGGGAAAATAAATGAATCAATATGCTTGACTTGCATGCTTACACCAAGTGTTCGATAGTTGGTGGTCACAAATTTCATTTCTATTATTGATCCAAGAATTCAAGATCACACTTGAACAATTTGAATCCCATTTTTCCACCTACACTTAGCTTTTCTTGTGAGTCCTTTTTTTGGATCCACAATGGTAGATCTTTGGGATACTCATATCCTCCACTAGGCTTTCCAAATTATCGCTAGTTATAGCTTGTACACTCATACAATGGTATTTTCGATTCCACTTGAACTCTGAAGGTATCCCAATTCCCCATCTAGGAAGGGCAAATATTTAGGACTCCCTAAAATCTAATGACTTTCCATTTTTCCATCATACCAATAATTAATTTGTGGTAGGCTTTAGAGTGCGAATGGATTTGAATGCTAACCTACTTCACTGCTTGGCTCATACTTAGTCAATCTACTTCACTTAGAATAATTTGGTGGATGAGCAACAAATTAAGCCTACAATTTAACAAAATAGATGCTTGCTACTTCTATATCTAGATCTGTACAATTGAAAAAAATAAAACAAACGGTAAGAAACAAAATATGTATACATATGTACAACATCGCCATGATCTTGGCTAAGCATAGTATTTTAAGTTGTGGTCATTCACCAGAATTAGGAGAAACCATCCTTCAAGATCATGTAATTGGTATGCATTTGTATCTCTACAACTTTCAATGAGATAGGGAACTAACCAAATGAAACCAAATATATCATGCACTCCTGGATTAGACCAGACTACATCCCATTTTAGGATAAGATCACCCTCAAAGAATATTTTTGATACCACATTTTTGTCAAAATAGAACTTGAATTTATGTTGGTATAGGTTATTGTATACCTATTCTCACTTCTATTCCAACTACATCATTTGTGCCAACCACTTCTCCATTGCTATAAAATATTTCTTCTCTATTTCACTCATGAATTTTAGTGTCAAGAGCTCCAAATTTATTGGAAGGAAATCCTCATTTCCATAGACCATAACATACAATGATGTTTTTAGAGACCTTTTAGGGGTTATTATATCCACCCATAGTGCTTTATCAAATAGGAGGTGCTAGCTTCTATGGTAATGCTCAATGTTTTGCTTTATTTTTCTAAGAAAATTCTTATTTGTAGACTTGATGAGACCATTCCCTTGTAGATAATAATTTGAGGAGGTATTATAATAGATACCATACTTTCTATAAAATTCCATCATTTTGGAACCTATGAAGGGCATGCCATTTTCTAAAATGTTAGTGGAAATAACTCTAAAAATAGTTATCAACATTTCCAAAAAAACAATGATTATCTACTAGTTAGCTTGTTTGGTAACTTCAACCTTAGTCCACTTTGTGAAGTAATCCATCACCATCAGGATGTACTTCTAACTAACTAATGAATTTGGGTTAGTCACATTGATGAAATCTAAACCCCATTACTAGAATGGTTCTTCTACAACTATTGGTTGTAGAGGCATGGAAAAATGTTTATCTTTCTCAACAAATGTTTGGCATTTATCACATGCTCTGACTAGTTTGAATGCATATTAAAATATGAATGGTGAATATAATCCCACCCTTATAATTTTTATTGTTGTGGTTTGTGCTAAATACTTGACCCCTAAAAATCTAGAATGAAACTACTCAAGAACCTTCTAGGCCCTCTTAGGAGGTATGCACCACATCAATACCTTGTTGAAATTTCTTTGATAGAGAATATTATTGATCAATGCATGTTTCATTGCTTGCATCCTATATCTTCAGTTTTGGGAAGATTTCAATCTCTCTAGACATATTCCAAAGCTGAAATAATAATTCAAGTTGGTGATCTAGGTATCAAATAATACCTGCTCTTCTTCCAGCTCCATGATGTTTACCTCTTCTATGCATAAATTAGAATCTGTAACTGTAGACTCTGTTAGTTGTTTATAAAGCACTCATCCTCTCAATAGCTTTGTTGGTTTGATATATACATTGAAATCCTAAATATTTGTAGTCTAACCCACTCTTCTATCACCCCATTCTCCTTGAATGATAAAGATCCTAACATCCATATGTATGACATGCAGGAGAGTTTTACTCTCAGAAATAAAATATTTAAAATTATTCAAAGATTTCATGATAGCATAGACCTATATTTAAATGAAATTATATATTTACCCATGGTCATGAAGTGTATGGCTAAGAATATTAATTGGTCTTTCACTACCATCATCTTATTTCTATGTGAGGACAACATCATAGCTCTCTTCTTATCCAAAAGCATATACTCTAAAATCCTTGGAATAGTCAAGATTGATAAGGACTGAAGCTTGCAAAATAACTTCTTTAATATTCCTAAAAGCATTTCTCTAGGCATCAGTCCACTTAAATTCTACATCCTTCTTCAATATTTGTGTCATAGGCTTGACTATATAAGCAAAGTCTAATACAAAATTTTACACAAAGTTTATATGCCAAAAGAAATATTGGAGTGCTTTCTTATTCATTGGAAAAGGTAGGACAAGAATGTCTTTCACCCTATCTAGGTATACAGTAAGACTTACCTTAGAAATGACATGTCCTAGGATCTTACCTTCTTGCATAGCAAATATATATTTATTTGGATTCAATGATATACCAATTTCTCTATATTTTTCAAAGGCTTGCCTAAGGTGCCCCATGTGATCCTCCTTTCTATGGGGAAAAATAGTCATGTCATTCAAATATATGATAATTACATTATCAAAAAGTTCACCAAATATGAAATACATTGCTCTTTAGAATGTAGCGCCAATATTGGATAACCCAAATGGAATCTATTGTTATGCAAAAGTTTCCTATTTAGTGGTGAATGTTGTCTTGTATTGGTCTTCATCCTGAAATCATATTTGGTTGAACCTAGAAAAGTCATCCAATAATAAGAATATCTTTTCCCCAACTATTGTATGCAATATCTAGTCAATTTGTGACAAAGGATAATTATCCTTCAAAGAAACCTTCTTTAGATTTTGGAAATCAACACAGAGCCTAATGTCTCCATTCTTATTTCTAATTGGAACTAGGTTTTCCACCTAGGTAGAATGCTTAATGGGATATATTATTTTGGAATTCAATAGCTTCAACAACTCTTACTTCATCAAAGCTTTTTTCTTTGGGTTGAACGGTCTTTGCTTCTACCAAAAAGGCTTTGCATTAGGCTACAAATCAACGGTGTATTGAATTATATCATTGTTGTATACCTTAATATAATCATAAGTCTATGCAATGATATCATCATGCTTATTGCACAATTATTGGATATGGTGGAATTTTTCATCCGAACATCTCACTCCTATATTCAAACTTTTTCTTGGTGCAATCTAGACTTCCCTATAGCCTTTAGCATCAAATTTTATCATTCAACACATTGAGCAATCACTATTATCAAATATACTTTCAAATATGATCAAACCTTTTGGTATGTAGTTATTTTTCAATTAGATGAGATCCTCATCATCCTCATGATCTTCACTTTCTAGGGATACATCGACTGAGCAATTTATTTCATGAACCAAGAAGTCTACTTTTTGCTCATCACATTCAAACACCTACCAAAATATATTATTGCATGGAACAGAAGGCTTCTATACCAATCTTACTATCTTGAACTTATGAATAGTATTGGATATCGATAAAAAATTTGCCTCTAAGGATGCCAGTATATTGACATACCTATTTTGATCTCTTGAAATTGGATTGATATTCAAGGCTTCAAATGCCTCCAAAAGGTCCGAAATACCATTCATGTAGGCTTTGATATGATGCTATTTACTAATGCACTTCTTAGTGGTCTTGTTTATTATAAATTTTGAATCTCCAAATATCTATAGCTACTTGGTTCTAAGCTTCTCTACCTTCTTCAAACCTAGGCATAGGGCTTCATATTCTACCATATTATTGTTATAGCTCCATGTTAATTTGTATGAGATATCATTTTGGTCTCTCATTAGTGATATTAATACTACCCCAGCTCCTACACCATTTTTACATCTTGAACCATCAAAATAGAGCTTCCATAACTAATAGGGTGAAGAAGTAAATTCTTCCTGGGTAGTTGGTTCCTTTATCTTTGGATTTTGAATGGTATAAGTGCCAACTCCAGTCTCAATCATAACATTGAAGTATTTTAGATAGAATTATTCCTATGTTTTGTAGTTCCTCCAGTACTTCTTCCATTAGGTCCTCCTCTTCAACTAGCATGCTAACTATACCCACCTATGAATATTCCTCCTCCAATTTCTCTATATGTAATGATGATGGCTTTTTGGAATAAATTTTTACTCTCCTTCCCTTGTATGGTATTTTTATATGATAATAGTCAATGGAAAGGTATTTAACCAACTTAGAAGTGAATTATCTCGAGAAGCACGTCCCAAAATAATATTCTAGGCCCACTACCATGATATCCTAAATGATAATCACCTGACGGAGTCTATGGAGCACCATGGGTAAATCCTTGATGGCCCTAACAATATTTACTAGGGTACCATCCAACTACAAAACACCAAGGTAGTTCCATGTATATTCCATACCCATAACATCATATACAACCTTGGGCATAACTGTAGTTGTGGCCCTAGAGTTAATCATATAGTTGTGTACCATCCACCACTCCATTTTCAAGGATAAATAAAATGGAGAAGGCCTATTTTTACCAACACCTATAATAGAACTACCTTAAGCTAGATTATGCTCCATATGAGCTTTATTTTGGATTTTTATTAAATTGATGAAATCTTGGAGAAAATCAATCTATCTATGAATCAACAAAGCATCATACATGTTGATCCTTGAGGGTGTTCTTTTTAGCTCCTCAATAATATTAAAGGTGAGAATTTCCAATTGCCTCTCCTTATATCTTGAAGGGTCTTTAAATTTACTCCTATACTCATGGTTGGCATCAACCTGTTAGTGCTTTGTTAGAGAAGGATATTTTAGCTTAGTTCTACCCTCTTGAGTTTTATCCCCATTTTGATGAGCTTCATTAGGTATGGCTTTCCTCCTCTACTACTGAAAGGGCTTGTGGATAGGGAATTTTTGCAGAGTTTCCTTTTTAGATTAATTATTATCTTTAGCATTGGTGGGTACCTCTAAGGGAGTTAATTCCTCCATACTCACTTGCAAAGGTTTCCTCCTGGACCTTGTAGGGATGAATAACTGCTCAACAGATGATATCATGAAATTATAACTACCTTCTTTGATCATATTGATCTGCCCTTTTTAGGTTATTTCAACCTTTTTTATGGCTATCTTCTGCACATAATGTTCATACACCATGCAAGTGATTTCTCTATGAGGATCATTATACACAGAGCACAAATATTTAGATTCATATGCAGAGGTTGAATATTCTCCCTCTTCGTTGATAAGGATTATATTAAATTTCTTAGGAGGTAAACTAGTGGAGGGAATTTGGTCTCTAACCACATATGGAAATCTTCTTGGTTGAAAGTGTTTTCAACTTCCCTTCTCTTCATTAGAGTGATCTCATTGGGGGGGTCCTTTATGGTATTCTATATTTTCCATATGATAGCAATATGTGGGTCTAGATCCAATTATGTAGGTACTACTAGAGGAGTAGGTAAAGTTGGCACCATCAGTGTAGTTGGTAGCACTGGTACTACAGAAGGATTGGGTGATAGAGGATAATTTACAGGATGTGGAAGTGCAAGATAGGTAGGGGTTAAAATAAGTGGCTATGGTTGACTCTAAGGAAGCTCAGGGAAAACATGCATCAGAGGTTTGAGAGGAAACCAACCTATGGTGATAAGAACCTTCACAACCTTTATAACTTCTTAATTTTTTTGGAAAAAAGATGAGGACTTTGACTACCTTATCATTAGTCCCAAATTTGAGCTAAAAGCTCTCTGGATAATAATACACAACTTATTCATTGGTTGGCCTAAGACCATAAGGTAATATTTACCAAGTGTGACTGAATATGATGTTGAAGTCTACTATCTCTTCTTATGGATGCTTCTAAATCACCTTGAACTAGGTGAGCAAGGAAAATGGGTCTATTTGTTCATTAAAATATTCTATTAGTTTTCTAGCTAGATCAACCTAAGATGTGATACTATGATTAGGCAAATTTTTGCACCAACACAACATCTTCCCCTTTAGGAAGATAACCAACAAATAGAGCATGATATTTTCTTCTTAAATGTTGTGAATAGTAGCTAATGAAGAAACATCTTTACAATGCTCATATAATTTTTCCTATACCAACATGTTGGTAGGGCCTTTAGAGTTGTTGGGGGAATAGGATGTTGATATACGAGGTCAAGAGGACTAGTGTGATTCTAGCTAAGGAATCCTATGTTCCGGTTCTAAGTCATTGCCTCTTGAGGAGTGAGGTATTCCAGGAATGGGGTCAATGTTAACTTGGTCCTCTTATATAGAAGAGGATTGGAAGGATTCCAAAAGAGGGATATGCTACCTTATTTCAAATGAAAGCTCTAGAAACTTGATTGGTTCTTCAAATTGGCTAGCCTATACCTTGTAATCATGAAAGCACAACAAGGCGATATTGATATAGCTTTATGGGTTTTTGCCTTGATAGAATCACTAAATGATTCAAAAAATATGGGTAAAATAGAGTGTCACCAACCTCTGGTTTATCTGGGTTATGGGATCGAGTCTCACCGGGTGTGTCAAAAATTGTTGGTCAACAATTTATGTAATGGTAGGATTTGTGCACACATAGATCTTAACCAACATTGAATGGTCTCAAAAATACATGCTCTAAGACCAATATCTAGAGAATATTGGTTCCTTTTGAATTATATCTAAGCACATTTAAGGGAAAAATAGGTAGCAAGGAATGAAGACAAGCTAAAACTAGAAATTATAGTGGCACAGTTTAAACTACATCAAAATACATGTATAAACAATTTTAAAATAGATACTCAATACCCATGAACTATATAATAGACCAAGTAATGCTTCCCACTAACAATCATCATACAAAATTTGATTAAAAATTCTAAAATTAGTGAATAAACAACAAGAAATCCAAAATGCAAAATTAGAGCTAATTCATCCAACTACTTTTAATAGAAATAAGCAATCTCAACAATTATACATACATGGAAAGCTTCAAAAGCCAGATAATAGTCCACTTGCATTTAGTGTGCTTCAAATTTTACACATAAGTTGTAATGGATAAAGATATAACCTTTTGAAATGCATCACAAATATACATATATAGCCCTAGAAAAACACAATTGTTACAAGTGAATTAAAGCCACATTAATAGATGGTGGTTGCATTAGAGGGAAGCTAGACTACATACTTCTCCTTCCAGTGTTGGAAAATTTCTATGGTACTTGGGTTGGATGCATTGGATGCATCTATTCAATTTCTTTCTTTGCCACTAATTTTGATAGTCCTACCACTTTAAATATCCAGGATTTCTTTGGGGGCCAAGTGGTTGGGGCACTTATATATCCTACAACTTGTATCAGAGGTTGTATATTTAATTTGTTGCATGCTAGCTGCACACAATTTTTTTCTCGATCAGTCATTAAATTTAATTACCAACCCATACCTTGGATACAATGCTCGGCTATCAGTGGTGGCAAACTAATATTTTGATTCCTTCTTCAAAAATGTGATCTTCTCATGCTAGTGTGATGGAACTTTAGGCTGCTCATGAATCTTGGACACATACTAATTTTCCATTGGGCATCATATCCTATACATGGTGGATCTTTGGGTCATACATGAAGTTTGACCTCATCTTATTTTTTACCTAATTCTACTTTTACTTCCCTTATGATGGGGTTTTTGGACCTGGGAAAGAGCTCATGTCATCCCATTTCTCCTCTTGACCTCATTACCCTTTCTACCTTGGGTAAGATTTTAGGACTTTCCTACCATTCACTGGTTACCCAAACCTCCACCTACTTTGAGGGTAGGGCTTTGGGATCACCCGCAGCTTGCTATGCACCCATTCATCTACCCACTATGATACTTCTTAAGGGTAAACCTTTGGAAGCATCCAAAAAATATACATGACCTAATCCTCCACCCGATGCTTCTCTTCACCTTTATTTTTGGTGGGACTTCAGGATCTACCCAAAGCTGGGTATGAACCTGATTTTCCATTCTCTTTCATATTTAGCTAATTTTCAAGTAAAATTCTAGTTTGTTTAACTTAGGGAGTAAGTGGGTGTGAAAATGCCACCCACAAGACTCCATTAAAATTTAATTTTATCCACCTTTCAGGAGGAGCGAACCACTTGGTATGTAATCTTCTAGAATCAATCTTAGTAGAGCCTTGCTCAAGCTTGAGAAGGTCCAACTTAATTGCTAGTTGAGCTTCTTAAATAGTATCAATGTTAGGAGAAAAATAAATTTTGGACATATTTTCAGATAAAGAATTCAAAATTTTGGTTCCTACTAATGGTGGGTTTCTAGAGTAATTTTTGAATGCCTTATTATTCCTATCCTTCCAAACTCCCCATAGGAAGAGTGGGAGGTCAAATTTTGAGAGGGTTCCCCATATAGGTCTAGATAAGGGGTAGGAAGACCATTGCTCAACCATTTCCATGAATGTTCTTGGGAAAACTCAACAAACCCCAAAAAAATTTATGATGTGATTTAGAATTTCCAAAGAGAAGCCACAGTATATGAAGAGATGTTGATTCATATCCTCATTCATTCCATAAATGTAACAATGGTTGGAAAGGATCATACATCTAATTTTGAGATTTTTTATGGAGATGATTTTATTTTGAAGGGCCAACTAGTAGAAGAAATTAATCTTCGATATAATCCCTTTGAACTAGATTTTCTTATTTGGAAATTAGATAAGATTATCATCAGCTACAATGTGATACATAGACATCATAGAAAAGGTACTTTTTTCCTCATAGTTCTATATTAGTGATTTTTTAGACCTAGCATTCCTTATCACCTAATTTCTTAATTTGAGGGTGAATTATTTTAGACAATCTTCTTCCCCTTAGCCATGATCAAAAACCTAAATATTCTTCCATCTTTTCCTACCCCCTACTCCTTCAATAAAATTTGCTACTTTGGTTCCATATAACTGTGTGAATATAGGTCTCAAAAGGGCATATGAGGGATTCTATGAGAGGGGAGCATATTCTAGCCATGAGTCATCTAAAAAATAAACATTTTTACCATTGCCTAAACTCCACTTGCTACCTCTCAAGATAAAACTTTTCAATTTAACAATACTATTCAAGAAGGAAGATACATAAAGTACCACCTTAGGTAGTTTGAACTACCTTTAGATCAATATCAAATCTAATGTGATGATGCCAGTAATTTCTTCATAAAAATATTTGTAACTTAACCTTATTAGACCATGGCCTATAATGATGATGTAACTATGGGTACTCTTGATGTAGCTTAAAGACAAGTGCTATGTAAGTCTTTGAGCATATTGTTGTAACCATACAACCATTCTACATGTAATCATATGGGCATTTTTCTATGTAAGCCTATAGGCATCTATGTGTAAGCCTATGGGCATATTCATATAAGCCCAAGGGCATCCTTATTGTATTGATCCTTAGTGATATTGGTTAATCCATCTTTAAGGGTAACCTTGACTAAAGGTTATAAAAATAATTATTTTATTATAATTTTACCTCAAAGTTAAGTTAATATCAACTTGAGGTCAACTCTAATTGGGATTTTATTATCACTATAAATACCTCTTAATGATAGATGCATTATATCAATGTGTAATATAAGTGAAATATTATGGGGTGCATATGGGAACCTAACCCTTATTCATTCTGTTCCATTTATTTCTATTTTCCTTATTTTTTTCTCTTTTTTTATATGATTATGGTAAATGTACGTTTTAGGATATTTCTAGAAGGTATTATGAATTCCAATATGGTATTAAAGCCAAAACAAATCAACATTGATCAATTCCTATAATAAATGCTCTATAAGGAAAATAGTAGAAAGTATGGAACCATCAATTCTATTAAATTCTTGGAAAAAAATTAGGGAGAGACCTAGTTCAACATTTTTTTATATAGAATCATTTTAATGCATGATTTTTATTCCAAAAAGATGTCTATTTTACCACAAAAATTTGAATTTTAATTTTTTAAATTCAAAATATTTCACTATGTAACAAGAGAGGGAAAGGAGGTTCATATAGTATTTTTGTGGTATCAAATCCAAAAGTATTTTACTTACATCCATGTGTAGTAGCATAACATTAGCCTCTTCTTCCATTTTTATTGGTAGTGTAGTGGTAGGATGGTTGTTTAATTTACAAGGTCTCATTTTTTAAGTGTAGAATCTTCAATTTTTTAATTTTATTCATAATATTTATTGATTATGTGAAAGAATACAAGGATTCTTTAATTAATAGTTGTTGGTAAAATAGGAAGGCATCCTACATGCATGACATATGTATGAAGCTCGAGTCTTGGTGGTATATTTTTACTATGCTTGAGTTTACACATAAGTAGGGGGTACTTTAACATTAAAATTTGTGTCTTTCAACTTTTGGTATAAATGTATTGATGGAACAATGGTAAGGGCTCTATAATATGAGTTGTAGAACTTGTATTTGAATACCTCTAGTATCAATGTCAACCTATATCAAACAATAAAATAATTTTACCTATATATAAACATCAAATCATTTATGCCATATTGCAACTTCCTATTCATTGTTTGTCATCCTATTTGGATATCCTATCATTGATTGACACCATAAAAGATGACACATGGAGGTTACAAGTGGTAATACTTGACTAGTCATACTTTTTCTAAGGTCTAATATTTGAGTATTCACTCTTTATTCTACTCTGTTATGCCCCAAAATTGAAGGTCATAACTTTTTTAGACAAAAGTGTTTTACGCACCTATTTTTCAAATTACATAATTTTAAAACTTTATAAATATGTGATGAGGTGGCATCAGTTGAAACGCCTATTAAAAATTATAATGGGAATTTTCAATACAAAATGTACCTAGTTAAAAATCTGATTTTTCATGCAATTTTAACTCCAATAGTTCATTGATGTGCTAGTTGAAAAAATACTCTCATCTAACTTGTGTATGACTTAAAATCCTTAATTTTCAAGAATTTTGTAGGTTCAAGTCTCATAGTAGGTCTAATATCTTTATGGAGCACCAACACTTAATTCTAATTGAGTTTATTTTCTTTCATAGTGGACGTTTGATCTAACTCCAATGACTAGTTAGTGTGGTAATTGATATTCTTTTGGATTGTATGAAAAGTAAGATTTTGATTATTAGTGTAAGGTATAACTTATCCATATGGTTTCTATCTAGCAATTGGTGTTGATGATTCAAAGACCTACCTATTGATTTATGATTTTGCTACCTTCACTTGAGATTGGAAAATAGATTATGGTCACCATAGTGTATGCTAAAACATTTCTAAAGGGAATCTTAACATATTTATCTAGAAGGTGGAGTTATGGCTTCACGTTTGGAAGAGGTTGATCTACCTCATATAACATTGGTAAAGATAAGATAGAAAAATAGATTGGCCCATACAAATATTCATTATGGGGTAGATGTATCATCTCTAATGTTTACTCTCCTTGGCCCCTCAATTTATATTATGAGGGGATATTAAAATATTTATAATCTATTCTTATTAGCCCAATGTTGATGCTGATGAAGCACCTATGGATGCTCTTGACGTAG